>NC_069491.1:23757933-23822947 GCF_026875155.1 Cherax quadricarinatus | reverse complement strand
CAGAATTTTGGGCCACTGTAAAATTCCAAAAAAATTTTCCTACTCCCCCTTAAATTTGTTTCAAAATTATCTTTTTGAAGTTTTTCCATGAATGCCAAATTTTTTTACTGAGGGGCCCGGGGCTATCTTTTATTATACAAAAATACAAGCCACATTGAACCTAAGCGAAAAAAAAAACCTTTACACCCTTTTGGGGGAGCTCCCTACTCCTGCTTGCATCTGCCCGAAGACTGCCCTTCAAGGATAAGAAATTCTGTTGATTGGGGCCCTTTGAAGGACACAAATTCAAGACTTAAACCAAAACCCCTTCTCCTCCAAAATGCCTTAACTGAAAGAAAAAACATCGCCTATTGCAGCCAAATCCCCTTTTTTTAAAGAAAAAAATTTTTCCCAAAAGAAAAAGAAAAACATCTCCCAAATCCCCAACTTTAAGCTGCCATCAAAAAATTTAAACCCCCTGAAAAACTAAAGCTTTTAAAAACCACTAAACCGACGTTTTCCCCAACAACTCACTCTTTCTACTACCAGACGGAGCTCATTAAAAAAAATCTGTATTGAAATGTTGAAAATCCCTAAAGGGCCCAAATGCTGCAAAACCCTGGATCCTTTAAAATAATAAATCAACGAACTTTGGGGACTCAAAATAGGGAAAGTTTAAACCTTTCCCCTGATTGTAAAACCTTAAGCTGACGGGATTCGAGATTATTTCAAAATTTTATAAAATTTCCCCAGCACCTGCAGACTTGACTCCTCCCTCTCCCCACAACATCTTTCCCAAAAAATCTCTGGGGTTTTTTTGAAAAGACCCCTTACTATTTAAAACATTTCCGACATGCCCCCAAAAAAATTCCACCACTGCCCCCTCCCAATCAAAACCCCTTCGTCTCGGTCACCAACTTTTTGAAGATGCACAAATTTACCCGGGGGAAAGGGGAAAGAATACCCTTTTGGGCTACGATAATGGATCGGGTTGGCAAAGATTTTTTTTTTCACTCCCGGGAACCCCATTAAAGTGATGCGATTTATTCCCAAAAAAACCCTGTACTCTTTTATTATATAGGAACTGTCATTTTTACCTACATCCCGAAGAACTATGTAAAACTAAAACCCCAAAATTGAATCCACTAAAGGGAAATTTCAAAAAAAAAAACTTCAAAAAGGGTTAAATTGTCCAGATTTCGAAATCAAACCTGGCAAACTCCCGAAAGGGTCGTCAAAAACTATCATTTGCAGGAAGCTCCCTTTTTTGTGTTCCTTTTGCCGCCCCCCCAACATTTTTCCAATATATACCCGGGGAACAATTGTCGGGCAGGCTCAGCCAGTCCCCTCGATCTACATCCCCATACAAGGCTGGGCTTAGCCCTGGTCTTTTTTAAAAATAAAGACGTTCCTCTTCGAATATTCTTCGTATTGTCCCCCACTTCCCCCCCTCCCCCCTAGTGGGGTCCTTACCTGTCAGGTCCTTCAATTCGATTCCTCACACTATTTTTACCCCAGTTTTTCTAATCTCGGTTTTTGTTCCCTGTCCCGGGATTGTTTGGAGTTTGGGAAGGTCCAAAAATTGTATTTTAGAAGAAAAAAGAAGCAAAATGAAATAAAATACAAAAACTTTACAAAAGCCTTCAACAAGTGGGGACCTGGCGAAATTTAGGCCCAAAATGCGTCCCCTAAAGGAAAAACGGGAAAAAAGTGGGGCCCGAGGGAAATTCTAAAAAATTTCCTCACAAACCCAAAAACACAGAGTAGTCGTCAACAGAGAAAAGCCCGAGGAAAGTTTGGGTTTGGAAAAGCTCCTGTTCCACAAGGCACAGTCTTTTTCCCATCTTTTTTCCTCATCCTAAATACCCGGACATAGCAAGGAGGGCACCCACAGCACCGTGTCTTCCTTTGCAAAAATGACACCCGAATCTGCCAGGGACAGTGTTTCCCCATTGCGGGACACTCCCAAGGCCCCAAGGGCGGACATAAACCCCAAATCTTTCATTGGGCTGCAGAAAAAAATTATGAAGTTCAACGTTGAAAAATTTTCAATTATCGGGTTTAGGGTTTAAACACGGGGAAAATTAAATCTTAAACCCAGAGAAACAAAACAAAATTTTGGCCACAAATAGAGCAAAACCCCCAACGAAAAAAGCCCGGGGTGATCATGCCCGGAGGATTTTCACCTGCAAGGCCAAAACATTGTATAAAATGGGCATTTTGCAAAAAAAAATTTGAGGGGTTTGGATTTTTGAGAACCTTAAAAAACTAGGGGGGCCCAAGCCCATGATGAAAATCTTCAGGTAATTTGTTTATCTAGGGGGGAATTATTGCGGGCACACTAAAAGCCCCCTTTCAAGGAGGGGGAAATTGCTGACCTAGAAAAGTACAGGAACCTTCCGGCGCCCCATAAGGGGAAAATAAAAAAAACCTAATTTCGGGAAAGCGTTGGGTTTTAAAAAAAACTGTATTCCCTGGAACGCAGGCGGGGAGAGTACAGATTATATACCCCTTTGGAAAAAATCCTAGAGGGTTATTTCCGAACTTGCACACGAAAAATAAACTATTTCAAAAGAAAAAGCCTTTGGCAGCCCAAATGCAACATCCCCCCAATAAAAAGCGGGGTGTCCCCTAGCATTTTTAAGAGACCTACAAAAAGTGTCGGGGGGCCGGAGACGGGGTTCAATTTGCCCCCCCAGCATACCCCGGGGGGTTTACCAACAGCCCCTGGCTGTCTTCAAGTTGGCACGGACAGCCCCAAAAAAGGGCGGTTCCGGGACCACCCGGGGGGTTTTGGGCTCTTTACGTTGGTTTCCCGGGCAGCCAGCAGCAACAGCCTGGTTAAATCAGGTCTGATCCACCGGGGGCCCTGGTAAACGGGCCCGGGTGGGGGGGCCTTTGGGCCCCCCGGAACTCTCCCCAAAGGTAAACTCCGGTTTGGTCCGCCCCGAAAAAGGGGCCCCCTAAAAAAACTTTTCTTTCCTGCTGTGGTTTCGCTCATATTCTTGACAAACCTACGGATTTTGCGGGCCCTCCCCTGGGGTTTAATGTTTTTGTCTGCCCCACCCCCTTTACTGGATCCCCCTACACTGAGGGCCATTTGCTGGCACCCCCTTTTGGGGTTTTTTTATCTGGTTAATGCTTGTCTGCTGCTTTGCCCGGGTAAAAGCATGTTCGTGTAATATCCCCTTTTCGGGTTTTGTAAAAAAGTGTAAATTTACTGAGGGTTGAACTGCATGCACAAAACCCCCTCTCACGCATAACACACCTCACGCCTTGAAGTTCACTCCCCTCACAAAAGGGGAAATGGGGAAATTTTAGATGTACTTTTATTAGAAGATATTATAAGTAGAGGGGAATTTTTGGTTTTGGAAAGGTTTTTTCATCTGAGGCCCTTTTTAAAAACTAATTTATGTTCTTCGTTAACAGGGGGGCCCCTTTTTTAATGTCGCTTTATAAAAAATCCCCAAACCCGCATAAATTCGCTGTTACTCCCTTAAAATTTTTCTGGGGACATTTTAAAACTTTTAAACTAAAAAAATTTTAAAACCAATTTTTGACGGGGATATAAAAAACCCCTTTTACCCCATTAACATTATCCAAAAAACTTTTAAATGTATCCCAGGTTACTTTTAAATTTGTAAAAAAAACTTATGAAATTAAACTTTTATTAAAAAGCTTAAGTGAATTTAAAAACCCAAATATTGACAGTATTTAATATTTTTCGCTGGAAAATATTTTTTGCAAGCTTAATTTATGAAGTGAACTTTGAAGGTTACTGAAAAAATA
Organism: Cherax quadricarinatus; assembly: GCF_026875155.1. Lineage (NCBI taxonomy): Eukaryota > Metazoa > Arthropoda > Malacostraca > Decapoda > Parastacidae > Cherax > Cherax quadricarinatus. The sequence continues at coordinate 23,819,179 of NC_069491.1, read as the reverse complement.
AAAAGGGGGGAAAAATAAACTGTTCCCCATCAAATAAAACTTTCATTATATATTTCCCCTTAAAAAAAAATTTCCTAATAAAGTACGTGTTCCCAATTTTTTTCCCCCAAGCTCCCCAAAGGGTAAATTTTGTTTTTCCCGTCCAAAAATGTACCCTGAAACCGCTTTCCCGACCCCTGCTTACTTGCCCCCCCCCCCCTTTCCCTGAAAATAAGTAAATTTGTTGGGTTAACCCCATACATTTTAATGTTTAATAGGCTTTGTGTTCATGTACCTAAATTTTAAATTTCCTGTTCTTTTTAAGAGGGGGGTCCGCATTGTTATTTTGGGTTTTGTAAGTGCCCCTTTAAATTTTTAAAAGGGAATTTTGCCGTATGCCCTTTTTTCAGGGCATGGGATTTATCACCTATCGGCTGATTATTATTATAATCAAAAAGAAGCGCTAAGCCCAAGGGGGTTATACAGCGCTGACTATTTAAAGGGTGAGGGCATGATTTAACTAAAAAATTTCTTCAATGTTATTTTCCCCTTGTATTTTTTTCCCGAAGGAAAAATGGTGAGCGGCGGGAAATTTCTTGTCTTTAAAAATACTAAATTTCTTTCAAGCGTGTCCCTGAAGGGTCGTATTTAAAAATTTATACCCCCTAAAAAGGTTCCCATGAGGTCCAGCTGGTGACCCAAAAATGGGGGGGGTTTGTTTAGGGGCCAGCTGGTGAAAAACACCCGGGGGGTCGATGAGGTTCCAGTGGTGACAAAAACTGGGGGGGTCGATGAGGTTTTGTGGGGGGACAAACCCCTTTGGGGGTCGAAAGGGGGGTCCCGCTGGTGACAACATGGGGGGTCGAGGAGGTCAGCCCGGGGACAACATTGAGGGGGGGTTTGAGGAGGGCCCCCGCGGTTGGGCAACCCCTGGGGGGGTGGGGGAGGCCAGCTGGGGGACAAAAACTGGGGGGTCGGGAGGTCCAGGGGTGGGCAACACTGGGGGGGGGGGGTCGGGAGGGGGTCCAAACTGGGGGACAAAAACGGGGGGTTTGGGAGGTTTTCCCGCTGGTGACAAAACTGGGGGGGTCGAGGAGGGCCAGCTCGGTGAAACAATGGGGGGGGTCGAGGAGGTCCACCGGTGGGCCCAAAACTGGGGGGGGGGTCGAGGAGGGCCGCTGGTGAAACACTGGGGGGGGTCGAGGAGGTCCCCAAACCCGGTTTACAACCTGGGGGCGGGGGGGAGGGGGGTTCCCGTGGGGACCAAAAACCCCGGGGGGTGTCGAGGAGGGCCCGCTGGGGGAAACAGGGGGGGGCGATGAGGTCCAGCTGGTGGGCAACACTTGGGGGGGTGATGAGGGGCCAGCTGGGGCAACCCCTGGGGGGTTTTTTTGATGAGGGCCCGCTGGTGACAAACTTGGGGGTTTGATTTAGGTCCAAAAAAAGGTGGAAAAAGGACTTTTTTCCCGATTCTGGGTTTCTTCACAAAACAATTTTCCCGGGTTTGCTTAAAAAATTACCATGGTTTGTTTTTTCTTGCATTGTGACTACAAACAGCAGCGCACAGCAGCCAGCAGCAGCAGCAGCAGCAGCCCCGCAGCAGCAAACCGCAGTTTAAAGGCGGGTGGGGTTTAGGGGGGAGTAGTGGGTGTTAGGAATGGTTTTTGGCTGTCGTTTTTTGGTTTTGTAGGGGGGAAATTTGGTTTAAAAGGAAAACAAGTTTATTTTGGTACAGGTACACACCCAAATACGAAATTTTAATTTAAAGGGGAGCGCTAAAACCCCTAGGATTATTACCAGGATGTGGGGGATGGAAGGTATTCAGTTTCAATTCAGGGAACCGGAACACAGGTCCAATTCCTAGATCAAGAGCCCTCACCAGCCTCAAGGAATCTCCCTTGAGGGGACAAGTACAATTATCATACAGTTTAGCATGTGTAAATTACCTAGGATAACCCTAAAGTCAATAATAGTGACATTTCACTGGGGTCCTTATGAAGGTAGTGGTAATACTGGTGAGTGTAGTAGTAATGATGGTGACTATAGTGAAGATTTTAACATGGTTTATAAACCGTGGTAATAAATACCGACAAGTTGGTTTAGAAAGACACGTAAGCAAACACTGACATATTTATTAGAAAACGTTTCGGTCCTGGGACCTTGAGTTAGAAGTGATCAAGGTCCCAGGACCGAAACGTTTTCTAATAAATATGTCATAGTGTTTGCTTACGTGTTTTCTAAACCAAGATGTAAACATTTATAATAGTACCTGCATGTTACAGTAGGATGGTACCTGTATAATGTTACAGTAGGACGCTTTCTGCGTGTGTTAATACTGTCATGTGTAACATATCTTGAGAATAACCAACAGTACTAACAATAGCAAATGTTGATGGCCAACAGTAACATCTACTTTCAGGATTTTTAATGCTAAAAATTTATGCCATCAAAAGTGTGACATATGAAAGTAGTGTGACTATGTGAGTAATACAGTGTGACCATATACACTCAATGGCCACTTTATTAGATACACCCTTCTAATACTGTTTAGGGCCCCTTTCCCTCTGCTCCCTGAATTTTTCGTGGCGTGGAAGTCAACAAGGTGCTGGAAACATTCCTTGGAGATCCTGGTCCATGTTGACATAACATAACACAGGTGTTGCAGATTTGTCGGCTGCACATTCATGCTGTGACTCTCCCGTTCCACTACATCCCAAAGGTTTACTCAGATTCTGAGCCTACCATCTGCAAGTCGCAGCAGAAATCACGTTTTGTCAGATCACGCGATGATTTTCCAGTCTTTAACTCCCCAGTCTTGGCGACCCTGTGCTCACTGTACCCTCATTTTTCCTGTTCTTAGTTGACGGGAGTGGAACCCTGTGTGGTCTGCTGCTTTTAAAAACCACCCAATTTAAAGGTTTGATTGTTATGCGTTCAGAGATCCCTTTTCCAAAACCCATGTTGTTATAAAAAAGCAAAAACCGATAAGGATCTACAGCGTTGTATATGTTGTATTATTATTTAATCAAAGGGGAAGCGCAAAACCCGGGGGAAATTATCAGCCCCGGGGGGGGGATGGGAAGGCTTCGGCTTAATTTGGGGAACATCACTGTTGAATGTAGGGTTTACTGTACCTTTTGTAGTTTAAACCAGTCTAGCCTTTTTCCCCCCACCTTTCATTAACAAGGCGTTTCCGCCCACAGAATGTGGTCCTGAATGTTTTGTTTTTTCAACCATTCTCTGAAATTTTTTCTAGAAAGTATGATGAAAACCCCAGGAATCAGCAGTCTGAATACTAAAACCACTCTGTATGGCCCCCAAAAGCATTTCCCCGGTCAGATCATTGGATCAATTTCTTCCCCAGTTGATGTTCAGTTGAAAACTGAACCTCTTGACCGTCTGCATGCTCTTAGGCATTGAGGGGGACTGTTCCACTTTATTTGATATTTGTATTTAAGAGGTGTACAAGTTACCCAATTTAAAATGGGCTACTAAAATTTTAAAAATGTAGTGGGCCCTGTAAGTAATACTTGTCGCATTTAATTAATGCGTTTATCTAATTAAAGATGTGTTTAAGTAACAACAGAAAGTATGTGACGCGGAACTGCTGGGTGGACCAACAGTAACAAGGGGGTCATTGGGGATAAATGGGTCCGTAGTGATGATGCCAAAAAGTCAGCAAAAGTTGCTTAAGCGGTATGTCCCTACACTTTTATCTTTTTCAGCATTTCCTCCATCTTTTCTCTCTTTCCCCCCGTTCTATTTATCTTTCCCTACTTAAGGACGCAACTCGCACCTTTTCATTTCCCGGGTATATTCTAACCTTAGTTACTTGTTCTTTTTTTCTTTTCCCTTTTTTTTCTTTCTATACTGTTTTTAAAAATTTATAAGTGTTATTGATCTAATTATTTATGTAACCTTGTTTTAATTTTTGTAAATATATAGAGTAATCCCAAAGAACCTTTATTTCTAAGGTAGCTAAATTCAGTGTATTATTAACATCATATATAATTTCGGAAAAATTCAGGGCAGCAAATATATTGTATGTATTACTTTTGGGTTTCTTTACAAACGAAATCCCCAAAGCTGTGAGGAACGAACATAGTTCCCCTCGGCACTGACGCCCCTTTGGATACCCAAAATTTAAAAAATAAAATATTTGGTAGACCCACTACTGAATGTAGTGAACCAAACGCCAGAAAGTTTTCCTGGTTATACGGAAATAATTTAATGAACAAAAAATTTTGAATGTTATAAATTAACTTAAAAGGGTAGGAATAGAATTAGTGTCGTGTGCAATTATGTAATGATTAAGTATTGATTCATATCTCTGGATTATCAGATTTTAGATTTTGCCACCGAAGTGGCTAGTTTATTGTGCGCCCATATCCATCCTGTGGACGGTAGCGCAAGGCATATGGATACACAAAAGGCCTAGGAACTAGGCCCCAAAGGGTTAACAGGAATACATATGGATTTATATCTACATATCTATAGTTCACTTATCTGTTACAAGCAAATTTAGGAAATTTGCTTAGTATATCTGGTATCTTATTTTCATTAATAAGATATCTTGACATGTCACATAGGTTATTATACTGTCTGTCTCTGTATTCCTCAATAAGTGGACAATTAAGCACTAGTGTTCAAGACAGTGGACATATGCCTGATCACATAATTTACATTTAGTTTGATCATCATCTGTGTGTCTCCCAAACTGCCAGAAAGTACTTGTAACAAGCCTAAGCCTGGCCACTACAACATCAGTCAGTACTTGTAACCAAGCCTAAGCCTGGCCACTACAACATCAGTCAGTACTTGTAACCAAGCCTAAGCCTGGCCACTACAACATCAGTCAGTACTTGTAACCAAGCCTAGCCTGGCCACTACAACATCAGTCAGTTGTTCACATTGCAAGTTGCTACATAAACATACTTATCTTACGTTCATGTTATCATAGTGGGTTATGATCTACTCAGGCTTCTAACTGCATTCCTATAACAATCATTTTCATTATTTACTTCTCTCCTAATATTATTTCCTAATGCTAGACACAGTTATACCAAAGTTATATTCTTACATTCTCCTTCTGGGTAACTCTTTCTTGGCTAACATATCAACTTTATCATGAAGGAGTAATCCAATGTGTGATGGGATCCATAGCAATTGTACATTAATCCTTTGTCCTAATTTTTGAGTATCTATACCTGGCTTCTCCAATGAGCATGTTGTTGGAGTCATTATATGAGTCAAGAGCCTTCAATGATGACATAGAATCAGTAATGATGATAGAGTCAAGCTCAGTGTCATAGGTTAGCTTTAGCGTCCATTAGGATTGCAAACAATTCAGTTTGCAGTGTAGACGCCCAGTTGTTAATTCTTATGTCTAACTCAACAAATTTATTATGGTTCTTAACTAGGGAGGTGGCAACAAGAGCAGATGCAGCCTGCCAGAAGACTCCTGTTTAGATCCATCAGTGTATAAAAACTTGTGATAACTTATTACTACCAATAGGCGAGATATTAAAGGGTACATCTACACCAAGATATCTGTAAGTTTTAACGTAGCCTAATGATTGCCACCCTGCAAATAGATGGGTGGGGGATGTCGTTTGCTTAATATCTTTGTTTTAGAGGAAGATTATTATGAGGCCTAGTCGATTACAAATTGCTTGAACTTCATTAATAATGGTTTTATTTCTTATGCCCTGTTGTATGGTTCATGATATCATCAGCATAGCTTATAGCTATATGTTTAGGTGAGGCGGGGTAAATCATTTAGTAGAGCATTAATCGAATATTAAATAGCATGGGGACTAAGAACTCCCCCCTGCGGTGTACTAAAGACATTTCTTTAGAATCACTTCTGAAGCCTTGGTAAAGGACGAGGATACTATTTGACAGGTATCCTATTATCCAGCAGAGTAAGCTACCACCAATATCATTTTGGCTAGTTCATGTAGTATAACGGTTCTGTTCGCAATATCAAATGCAGATTTTAGATCAAGAAAAGGGGGTATAAAACTAGTAGAGGTGATGTGTGCAGTGAGAAAAGTGGAAATACAGTTCTCCCACACTTTTACCTTTCAGGGAACCCATAGAGGTAGAGGGAAAGTTGGTGTTGATTCTGTAGTACAGTCTGTTAAGTATCATTCTTTCAAAAGTTTTAAAAAAAGACAACTAGTTAAGGAGATCGGTCTAAATGTATCAGGCTGTTGGGGGCTTAGGGATAGGCACAATGAGACTATTGGTCCGGAAGTAGGAAGAACGCCCTCAATGTAACTGAGATTATACAGTGCCAACAAAGGGTTATCAGGCACGTCCCTTTAGAGTTCTGGGGAATTCATAGGTTTACCATCCTCTCCAGGAGCAGTTGATCGACCTTTAGTTAATGCATTATCTAATTCATACTCGGTAAAAAGGCAATCACTCATCAATATTTTGGCTCATAAATTAATGTTTCAACATTTCTTCAGAAGTACTCTCTGATTTTTTTCTAATATGAAATGGAAGGTTTTCATCCCTGGATGTTTTGGACCAGTCATTTATGAGGTATTTGCTTTTTCAAGAGGAAAGGGATGAGCAACATTGTCAGTCTTTTTCCTGGCTATTTTTTTTTATACCTTTCTAAGCCAAACTTAAAGGGGTGGACCAAATTTAATCCACAAACTGTTCCCATTCCTGTTGCCTAAGTTCTTGCTTTCTATTCCTTGCATTTGTTAGTGCAGCTTGGAACGTTCGGGGCAGGTCTGGGGCTCTACATTCACGGTATGCTTTACCAATCCTCCTAGCTGCATGTGTTAGATTGCGTAGTTTGTGGATTCATTATAGTATTTACATTGGTTTTTATTGTTAATTTATAGTGGGGGTTCTTTGTTTCCTTTTCCTGCCCACTTGATCTGTGAGAAACCACTCTCAATAATGGTAATTAAATCATCATTAAATTTTTTGTGTGCCAATGGGCTCGTAATTCTTATACCTTTGATCCAAGTGGTTAATAAAGTTGTCTCTGTGTTCTGGTTTGAGAATAAGTTTCCTCCTTCTTTTATTTAGCTTCTTGATTGCTGGAATATGATCAAGATTGACAGTTGTTAGTCTTGGGAAGCGATCGATAGAAGATCATCAACTATGACAGTCTTTGCATCGTATATGATGTATTAAATCCAAGGCACAGATCTAGTATGCCACCATATATGTGAATAGGCCCCAGTAGTTCCCACAATTCGAACATTATCATGCTCATTTAGCAATTTCACTAGTTTAGTTCCATTGGTGTTTGTTACAGGCCCACCAATATTCTTATGTCTGGCATTAGTCCCCCAAGAATAAGGGTAGGTTCACTATTGATGCGATCTGGTAAAGCATCAGGTCGAAGCTGGTTCGCGGGGGCATAGAGATTAAAAATGTTTAGGGAAAAAATCGCCTTCTTTATACTTTGATACCATGATACTGCATGTTTACTCGATCTGTAGGGCAAGGAGTGAATGTGGCGAGTTCTTTCTGACATACATCACACAACAGTTGGCTGACCTTAAGTTATAAGCTGCATATCTAGGCAACTTGGTGGAGGGGGCTCCATTTTCAGTCTACATTCCTGCCAAAACAGATGACATCAATATTCTTGGTTGCACTAATATGATGTAAGGCAACCGCTTCCTGATGGAAGCAATGTTCATGAAAAGTTTTGTAATGTACCCATTGTAGTGAGTTATTCAATCTCTTGTCACAAGATGGTAAGATTTATTATGCTTTGGCTACAGGTGCAGACATTAAGAGCAAATAGGTAGTTTGTACGTCTATCTTCAGGACCTTTATTTTTAAGCATTTTTCGGCATCTTGACAGCCAGGTTAAAAGGCAAGTCTTGAAGGCAAGAGTTAGGGCTCCTTTCTCACAAATTGCTGGAAGCTGAACGGAGATTGCTGCACTTTTGGACATCATCACCATGCTCAAGAGCATCATCCTGATTTACATATATTTATTAAACTTGTCAGGTTTTTTCAAGATGCTCAATTTTTTTTCTGGAAATTTGTTATAATATGAGGAAGGTCAGGCGAATCCAATGCCTCTCCGGAGGATGGCACTTCTGAGGGTTTGTGCTTTCTTTAACACCTATCACCTTTAAAAAGGTACCATGGTTACATTAGTGTTTTCTGATGGTGCCTGTGGCAAGTCTGTTTCATCATTCATTGCAGGTAGGTCCTGTGCATCTGACTCATCTCCCGTTTCCAGGGGGGGGTTACCTGTGTGGTGTCTGACTGTTGTAGTTGTGTGTGTTGGGAAAAATGACACTCATCCTCATATTTTAGGTTGTAGCCATAGTAAACAGTAGTGGCAGACCAGTAGTTCCACATGTGTAGCAGGGATGGGGTAGCTCCTCCACAGCTGGTTCTGGTGTGTGGCCTTTGGTATCACCAGAATCCTTTGCAGTGAGGTGGGGTTCTTGCACACTTTGCAGAGGTTCAGTTCAGATTGGCTGTGGTAGAAATGGATGGCCTCATCCCCAGTTACCATTTTAAAAGGGCTGTTATCAGGTTTACATCGGGGAAAGGTTGTTTGGGTTCTGACTGCAGTCCTTGTGGGAAAACTGTAACCCCAACTTCTTTACAGTTAATACATTAAATTTTTGGCTGTCAAGGCCTACTGTGCATTCTCTAGTGGAATGTTTTCCCAGCACACTTACCACACGAAAGAATGTAGTATTCCAAGTCTACTGCAACATGGCCATAGTGCTTGGGATTTGTACACCTACGTTTAGGGGGTTGGTACACTTCGATGTTTAGGAAACAAACCATGCACCCAGATATTTGGGGGAGGGGCACAGGACCCACCAATGGCAATAATTTGAGATTTTTTTAAGTCTTTGAGGCTTGATGATTGCTCATGAGAGTCAGATGGGATGGGTCCATGTAGAGAGGGTATCCAAAGATTATGATAAATGGGCCCATTTTTAAAGTGGTGAGGTTGATGGAGGTCGGAGCAGCTTAATACCCCCATAAGGTGTACTAAGTAGATCATTGATCAGTTCTTCATTCTGTTCCAAAAACAAAGTTGGGGTGGTGTTTTTCCTAAATTGGATCCTTGAGTTAGGATGCTTGTTTACAGCTTCCATTAGCCCTGCACACTTAGCAGGCAGCAGGGTGTTGTCAGGGAAGTTCAGCTTAACACATTCTTCCTTTGAAGAAAGACTTCTTGCAGCTCTGTGCACCCAAGGACGTTTAGTGTCACATTGTGTACGAGTCAAGTGAGTCTGGGCTACGTCGACGCTCTAGCCCCTTTCTCACTTTTTCTCTTTTGTTTACTTTTAAAAGGGCTGGAAGCTATCATCATTTCCATCACCTGCTGAAATAGGTTCCTCTATGACAGTTGCCATGTTTGCCAGTGATGATATCTGTGTAAGACTTTAACACAAGAATTCCTCGCTTATCTTCCCCTTATAGCTTATGCAAGAGTAAATATTTACTATGAAGTCAGAAGTCTAAAATAGATTATATGGCACAAGTGTTCAAGTTCAATGAACACTTCCAATTATACTTAACCCAGATTACTACTTAATACGATACCAAACCCTTTCTAAAAATACATTCAGAGACTTCTTGTATGTGTGTTAATAATATGGGACATATAATGATATAATGGATGGTACACGCGAGGTCTTACACCTTATCACAAAAATTACAAGATGAAAAAGAGAGGGAGAGAGAGAGAGAGAGAGAGAGTTGATAGAGAGAGATGAGAGAGAAAAGGGGAGAGGAGAGAGAGAAAACAGAAGACAGAAGACAAAGTAGGTAATATGAGCATAAAAATTAGGAATTTCTGACAAATCAATTAACAGAGGTTCAAAATTCAATGATAACTTCCACTGGGGTCAGTCAGGTACTGCAAACCCAAAGTACTCAATGAATAATATAGGGACACCACATGAATGTGAAGGCAAACTCTTTCCCAACATAGATTTTTAAAAATTATTACAAAAAAACAACGGTAACTAGGTAATGTTAAATGACAATGAGATAAATCACTTGGTGGATTGCTTGGTCAATGGGTAAATCAACGTTACTTTTATGGGTTTTGTATGTAGCAAGCGAAGTGTGCAGTGTAGATAGATGAACCCGTACCCAAACAAAATTTTAAAACGCGTTACTATGTATGACAAGTGTTACCCAAATGTACCCCTTTATCACTTAGAATCACTTGTGTTGATGTAATATAGGTGAGAGTGGTACACCGCTTGGTCGAATACACATAACTTTTCAGGTCACACACTAGGCTCAGCTTCTGGAGAGTACCAGTGTTTTAGCTTAATAGTTTATGTGTCAGTGCGTTTTCTGCACTCATTACTTGGTTGTATCAGAGTTAAACACTACAATCGGTTGATCAAATGTCTAAAACAATTTAACAATGTATAACTAGAAGTATAACAATTGAAATTGTTACTATTACAATTTTAACTAGGCGCAGACCCTTTGACGGGATGGCAAGGAACATAGATGTTAAGGCTGACTCTTTTCTTAACACGTTGAAAGGTAACCGAATTACTTTAAGGAAAGTATTCATGAAACTGAACATTATGCAGCAGTAAGCTTGTTCACAGTTTAAAAATAACAAAGATAAGTTACAAAAACATCACAAGATGAACACTGCAATTTGAAATATTACTGGGAATTTAACAGTAAAGTTTCAGTCTGAACGAGAAAATGTATTAGAAAACACAGCAATGACACTAGGACAAGCAACTTAATTATGTAACCGTATTTAATAGTTCAGTTACACTGAGCAGAGCATGTGTTACACTGATTTATCAAATGTAAGGAGTCACTACACTGAAGTACACTCTGAGCCTTTTAAAGTCTTAATTGTCATTTGTAAGCCTGTATTAACTGTTGGGGAAAGCAGCACTTAACACTTCTAGCACACGTATGACACAAATGTTCACTCAGTGCACAAGTTAATCACCACAAACTTACTATGTTCATAAGTGAACCTCTGGCATGTCCCACTTAAAAAGTCAGTACCGCAATGCTCGTTAAATTGTTCTTAACTAAGCCACTACAGGAAACACTGGTATGCCAGCAGCAGGGTATAGAGAGAGCCTTGTTTATAAGACTTAAGAGTGGTAAATGGACGCACCGATGTTCTCAGACTCCTACCTACCCATATACGTGTCAACAACCCACCTACAAGAGCACAGAGGAACCCTCAGACCAATAAACCAGCGGTCACTATGGTGTTTATCACCATGAAAGTAACCTTTGCTACATTTTCGTGTCTCAGACACCACCGCTATACGACTAATGGCACCACTGAACGGGTCATAATATGGTAAAGACTAGTGCCAGGTGAAATGTCGCTAATGCAATAAAGAAGTCTACCAACCTACGTACTGCCAATAACAAATCTGAAAAATTAATCTACACAAGCACAAAGATTACAAACGAATACTACTAACTTGACTACAATTTATACTAGGCTCAGCAACCTACACAGGAACATTGCTAGCTTACGTAACTAGGTCTCCTTCCAGGAATGATGATCAAACACAAAACACACACACACACACACACACACACACACACACACACACACACACACAGGCTGGGGCATGTGGTCCAGAAATGGCTTTCCGAATTCAACCCTGCCAAATGCAAAGTCATGAAGATTGGGGAGGGGCAAAGAAGACCGCAGACAGAGTATAGGCTAGGTGGACAAAGACTACAGACCTCACTCAGGGAGAGAAAGATCTTGGGGTGACCATAACACCGAGCACGTCACCGGAGGCACACATCAACCAAATAACTGCTGCAGCATACGGGCGCCTGGCAAACCTGAGAATAGCGTTCCGATACCTTAATAAGGAATCGTTCAAGACACTGTACACTGTGTATGTTAGGCCCATACTGGAGTATGCAGCACCAGTCTGGAACCCACACCTGGTCAAGCACGTCAGGAAGTTAGAGAAAGTACAAAGGTTTGCAACAAGGCTAGTCCCAGAGCTCAGGGAAATGTCGTACGAGAAAAGGTTGAGGGAAATCGGACTGACGACACTGGAGGACAGAAGGGTCAGGAGAGACATAACGACATACAAGATACTGCGGGGAATAGACAAGGTGGACAGAGATAGGATGTTCCAGAGAGGGGACACAGAAACAAGGGGTCACAACTGGAAGCTGAAGACTCAGACGAGTCACAGGGACGTTAGGAAGTATTTCTTCAGTCACAGAGTCGTCAGGAAGTGGAATAGCCTAGCAAGTGAAGTAGTGGAGGCAGGAACCATACATAGTTTTAAGAAGAGGTATGACAAAGCTCAGGAAGCAGAGAGGGAGAGGACCTAGTAGCGATCAGGGAAGAGGGGGGGCCAGGAGCTGAGTCTGGGCCCCTTGAAAACCAAAAAATTAAAGGTTTGAGTACATTTTAGGGCGAGTTACACCCCACAACAAAAAACCACACACACAACCCAACAACAACCGGGTAACTTTTGTCCCATTTGCAACCCTTTAAACCCACGACTATTTTTAAAATTTCTGTTGCTCTAAACCAGCGGGAGCTGGTGAAGCACCCCCAACTAAATCTCCCTTTTGTACCTTTAATTTGGGCTGTACTTTTGGGAAAACATACTCGGTAATCGGGGGAAATCTATGGACAGGGGGGTGGGGTTTTGGACCCGAGCACAAAAGGGGGGGGGGAGGGAAAACGCAACAAAACGCAGAATGGACACACTTAGGTTTGTTTTTTGGTCATTCTGGGGAAATAATAAATGGGGGGGGAAAACCCTCGCTACACAACTTCAAGAGGGGGGCCATGACTGGTTCAAAAAGGGGCCAAAATAAAACTACTAACGCCATTAACGAAGCTTTTTAAAATTTTTTTTTTTTTTTTATTTTTTTTTAAAAAAAAAACACAATACACAACATACATTTTTTTTCCCTATATTTTTTTTTACATAAACAAAAAAAAAAAAACATTATCCTTTAAAAATAAAAAAAAAAACCCAAACAATCACTTCCTTTTTCCCAGCCCCAAAATTTAAAAACCTTATAAATGCTTGTTCCCCCCAAAATTTGCCCAACCAGCACACCCCAAAAAAAAAAAACATCTTTGAAAACAAAAACCAGCCCACCCCTAAAACATACAGGGGCGTTTTTTATACCCATAAATTCAGCCATTTCTTTAAAAACCAAAAGAAAAGGAAAATTAACCAAAGAATGTCCCATTTTTTTTAAACATTTATTTTTGGGAAAACTTTATAAAAAAAAGACATTCTCTTTTAATAATCCAATGCTTTTACCCCTCTCTTTTATTATTGTTTATTTAAAACGTTATTAAAAAGGGGACAAAATTACAATATAAAAAATTTTAATTAAACAATATAAAAAAAGGTGCCCAAAATTAAGCCATTTCCAAACCTTCCCACAGAAAAAAACCAAAACCCCAACTATTAAAATAAAAAAAATATACACACTAATTTTTACTTAGCCCCTTATTTTTCATTTTTGTTAACAATGCTTTGAGTGTTCCTTCTTGTAGTTTTTCTCACTGAAAAAAGATCATTTACCTTTTTAAAAACTATTTTCATCAAGGACCTCTTGTCTTTCAACACAGGGGTTTTTAAAACTAAAACATTCACACCCCAAGAAAAACTCTCCATTTTCCACCCATCGGAAGGGCTTTCCCCCTCCCATAAAAACTCTCAGGGAAAATTCCAAACCACAATTACAAAACCTTCTTTTGGTCAAAACTCGCTCTAGAAAGGGAAAAAAGGGGTCCCTTAGTATTTTAAGTAGCCAAATTACTGGCCCCCTTTAACCGTTATTTTTTCTATATGCCTCCGGGAACGAGTCGCCCCGGGTTTCCCCTTTAAATGATTTTATTTCTGCATACTGTGCGAAAAATTTCCCTTTTCCCCCGAAATTTTCCCCTTTAAACCCAAACCCCCCCCTCCCCTTTTTCCTTCAAGCCCCCGGGGAAAAATTAAAAAAAACAAAAAAAATCTGCCCAAAAAGGTACAGAAGGGGCTTTTTTTTTTAAAAAAATCAGAAAAACCCCTCTTACCTCAAAAAGTTAGGGCCCCCGCGGGGAGCTCTCATTGCCCCCCCCCCATTAACTTGAAAACTCTAGCCAGCCCACCCCTTACCGGGCCCCCAATTTCTCTAAAAAAAATTTACTGCATAAAAAGCTTTTTTTCCGATTCCTCACAATTTTTCCCCCATTTCGCCCCCCTTTCCCAAAAACCCACCCACACAAAAACCCTCCCCAAACCCCGCAAAAAACCCCCATTAAAAACCAAAAATAAATAACTCCCCTTACCCTAGGCATTAATTTAAGTTTCGGGAAAATTTTCATGCCAAATCGTACCCAATCATACAAAGGGTTTTCCCGCCCCCCCTTGCATCACTTTCGGGTTTTCATTTTCTCATTCCCACTAACCTTTCCCCCCTTTTTGCTTTTTTTCCTCACCTATTTCTAAAAATGAAACCCTTTTGGGATTTTTCTCACATTCCATCAAGTCCTTTCCTCCCCACCCAACAGACTACTTCCCCCAACCCCCCCCAACCCCCCACCCCCTTTTAACCCCCCCCCTCCCTTAGTACCCTTTTGTTTAAAAATAATTGCCTTAAAACCCCGGGCCCCCAGCATTCAAAAGCCCCACTCCCCCTCGGCGCACAATTTGTCATAACCACCCTTTTTTACTTAGCCATGCTCGTCCAAAACCCATATATAAACCCAAAACACCCTTCTTTTTTATCCCCCTTTTTCTCCTTTCCCCAAAAGGAAAACAAACCCCTGCCCGAATTCCAAAACCTTTCTAAAACAAAAGAAATTTTTTTATTATTGCCCCCTTTTCCCTTAAAAAGGGAACATCCTTTTGTCTTAGGGTTTCCCAATCCGTTTTAAAAAACTTTTTCCCCACTAATTCCGGAAATTTCCTTTCCCTCTTGCCTCTTGTCTTTTTGCCCTTTAGATAATTTCCCCAAAATTTTTAGCTGTTCAGTCACTCCCATCCAAACTTTTACCCCCCTTCTACCCCCCCCCCAATTTCCTTATCTTAATAATTTTGATTTTGGGTTGGGGTTTAAACGATGGGCCTTTAACCCCCCTCTTTAAAAAAACCCCCATTTTCTCTCTCCACCTTTCGCAAAACCCCGAATTTATAGTCAGTATTTTTTTGTGGGCATCCCACCTTTAAACCCAAATATCTCTTTTTGAACCCCCTTTCCCTCCTCCTGTAACGTTGTTGCTTCCTAAACCCTTCCATTTTTTTTAAAAAAGGGGTTTTCCCCCCCCAATTTGGCCAAACAGAATTTTTAGACATTGGACACCCTTGTCTCCAAAAACCCTTTTTCATTTTCAAAAACGCTACCCAAACCCACCATTAATTTGCAAACCCGAATTCCCTAGCTTCTTTCATTTCAAGGTTTTTCACCCCTTTTACTATTTTCCCCCCCCAAAAAAACCCCTAAGCCTTTAAAAATTTGTTCAAAACCCTGTTTCTCTCTATTCACACCCCTCATAAAGGGATTCTCCCCCAACAATGCCCCAAAATTCCCCCAACCCCCTCTTACAACCCTGCAAAAAAATTTCCCCAAAACGACTATGTTTCCCTCCCCTACTTTTCGCCCCGGAAAATTCCCCAAAAAACCCCTTTTTGCACCAAAACCACCTTTTTACCTTCTTTATCCGTTCCCCAAAATCTTTGCAAACCAAAAACTTTTAAAATTTTTACACAATTTAAAGGGTATGGCCCCCGTACGTGTCGGGGTTCTCCCCCCGCTTTTTTTTTTTTTACAAGCAGACCACAAAACCCCCTTTCCCCGGGGACGTTCCCAATTTCCCTTCCTTTTAGCATACAATTTAATACCTTTAACCAAAAAAAACTTTTTGGTTTCCCCAAAACTCTGTAAAAAAAACATTGGAAAACCCACATTCCCGGGCTTTCCCCTTACCCCTTAAATTTAACATGCCTCTTTCACTTTCCAAAATTATTATTCCCTCCAATCCCCCCCTGTTTCCCCCCCACCTTTTCCCCAAGAAACCCTTTAACCCCTCCTCTTTTTTTATTAAAATATCCCACATTACCTTTTTTTCCCCTTTCCTTTTTTAAAACCAAAAGTCCGCATTAAATTCTTATTTTCCCCCAGTTGTCACCAACATTTGCCCTTGTATAACCTTTCCCAAAACGTCAAACCCCTAAAAGTATTTTAAGTGGGGTCCTTTTTTGGGCTTTAATTTCGGGAAAACCCCCTTAAAAACCCCTACCCCGGGGCCCGGGTTTTTCTCCCCCTAGCCCGGCATCCCCTAACCCGCCCTTTCCCTTAATTCATTAAATTTTTTATTATGTATGTCCCTTAGGTATCCCCCTTAGCCCTGATTTTTTCCTTTTTAAAAAATCTTCCCCTATTTTCTTGCGTAACACTCATTGAGTGCTGTTCCAAAAAATTCTGTAAAACCCTACCCCCCACCCCGCCTCCTTTCCCCTTTCCCTTTTTATTTTTTTTTTAAAAACCCCCCGATACCAGGTTTAGCCCCATTTTCCCACCAAACCAAAATACTCCCCTACCCCCCTCCCCTTGCCCTCCCCAATTGTCCCCACCAAATTTTCTAAAATCTGCATTTTACCACCCACTCCCCACCCCAACCCCGCCCTTTTTAAATTCCAGAAATTAAATTAAACCCTTTTCCACTCCCCCCCAATCCAGTTCTACCAAAAAATGCCCCATGATCCGAAAAAACCCTACATTTACGTTTTTAAACCCTTCCTACCCTAAATGCCTCCTTTTAAAAAATCTAACTAACCCCCGCTGAATAAAATTTTTTCCCCAACAAAAGTATTTAAACCACTTCAAAAAGCCCCAAATCCCCTCCACGTTTCCCCCAAACCCCCGCCCTTGGTTTTAAAAATTTGCGTAACCCACCCTAATACACAACCCGCCCCCCCTTTGGGTCCACCCTCCCCCCCCCTTTTTAACCCCAGTTCCCGTCCCCCCCCTTTTTACAGTTACTAGGGTAAAAACCCCTTTAAAAAAAACACCTTTTAAAACGTCTTTTCACAAAATCCTTTTTACTTTTTTATTTTTTCTCTGCTGGGGAAAATTAAAAACCCAAAAAAAAACAAAACTCTAGAAAAGCTTTCCCCCCTCACCATCCCCTCCTTTCCTCCCCCCGGGTTCTTTTCCCAAAATTTATAAAACGTAAGGGGGCCATTTTTTCCCCTTTACAGCCACCCGCCCCCTCCCCCCCTTTTTTAAACCCAAACGGGCCCCGACTTACAAAAATTTTTTTTAAACCCCTTTTAAAGCCAAAAACCGCCCATCTTTTAAAATTTTGTTCTTGTATAAAGTTTCAAACCACATTTTTAACTCCCCCTCAAAAAAACCCTTCCATCCATACTACTTTTTACTTTTATTCTTTAATCCCTTTACCCTTTACAGTTACTTTCGGAATTTTTTTTTTAAAAGTGGTGGGGGTTTTCCCCTTTTTCTTGGACACACCCTCCTTTAAAGTCCTGGGTTTTATGGGGATTTTTCTTTTACAGCTTGCTTAAATTTACCCCCCCCTACCCTTCATTTACCCTTTGAACCATTGAAAACCCCACATTTTCCCCTTCCCCTTTCCCCTTATGACTACATTTCCTTTTTTCCCAAAATTTTTATCCTGTTTTTGTCCTGGGAAGGTTTAAAAAAACCCTCGTCCATCTCAGACGTTCTTCCCGTTCTCTTTCGAGAATTCCCCCCCCCACACACTCGTCACCTGCTTTTCCGCCCCCATGGACCTCTGCCAAAAACCTTGTGCACATTAACAATTTGTGCACATAGTTTCCTAAAATCCTTTATCCTGCTTCCCCAGTTGCCGCACCGGTTTTCAACCCCTTTATCCACCTGTCCCCCCTCAAAGTATGCCCAAAAAAGGGAAATAAGTTTCTTTTCCCCCAGCAAGCCTCCGTTGGCCCGTACCCTTTCCCCATCAGGGGTCGGGTGGTCTTGTCCCTTAAACAACCCCGGGTTTGTGGTTTCACTTTCCTCATAGTCGCCCCAGCCCTTTTCCCCCTTCGTCAATCCATCGGCAAGGAATCTTGTTTGGCCTTACTCCTTCCTCCCACACCCCCAGATCATTCCTCCCGATGTAAAAATCACTGGACCTTTTCCCTCCGTCCAGCTTTTTTATTGCATTGGGCCGCCCTTTTGTTCAAAAAAAACCCCCTTTTTCTGCCCAAATCTTTCCCCTGCCCTGAGTTTGTAAAACGTAGACCTGCGTTTTGGGAAAAACCTCCAATTAAAAACGAAAAGATGGGGAAACGGCGCCCCAACGTCATTTTTTTAAACGAAAAAAGATCCTTCAGGGGAACCCCCCCATTTAAAGGGCCATTTTTTTCCACACCCCCCTCATGCTGAGTGGGGGTTTTCCCATAGCTGTTAAACACCGCCGGGGCACATCAAGCTCCGTTGCCTCAAAAAGGGACGTTTCGTACCTTCACCCACGGGCCATAAATGGCCCCCCCCCCTTTAAACCGACTTCCCCCCAAATGTTCAATGCCCACCTCTTCTCTTGATTTTGTTGACTATGCTTGTGTTTAAAAATCCTGCGTCTTTAAACTTGATTTTAAAAAATTTCGACAAACATTTTTGCTACTCCATTTAAATTTTTCGGTCGGTATTCCATTATACCTCACTGATAATGGAATTTCAGGTAAAACCGTGCCCTGGGTTTTTTTCCTTTTAAGGGGTTTCCCCGCACCAGTTCCACACAAAAAGTGCTCACCCGGCGTTTCAAAAGGGGATCCGCCATGTTGTATGCAAAAAAAACAGGAAAAAATGCGCAGGGAAAAACCCGTTGTATCCGGAGCTACTTTCGCAGGCCCCGCCCCACGGACCCAAAAGGGGGATGGAACAATGAATTGAAAAATTAGTGGGGCCCGGGAGACAAGGGCCCCAACCCCCTTTTTTTTCAAAACCCCCCCCCCCCCCAAAAAACCCCCCACACACCCCACCACACACCCCACACCACAAGGGTTTTTTTTGCGAAAAGGGAGAAAAAACCAAAAAACTAATTTAAAAAAATTAAAAGGATTTACTTTGAAAAGATTGGGGCCCGCTAGAATAAGAAATAGATGGCTTTCCCAAAGTGGAAAAGTGTCGTTTTGATGGAGATGGGTGGATTGTAAAAACAAAAAAAGGAAACCCCCTGCCACTTTTGTAAGATGGAATTTAAGATATTTAAAAAACGTTCTGATTTTAAAAAAAATCTTTGGGTTTGTGATTAAAACGTTTATATATTGAAATTTCAAATTTCTAAGCCTATTTCATCATTGGCAAAAATTTTTAGTATTTGAACTTCCCTATGAAAAAAATTTAGTTTCGGTTGTTTTAAAAATAGTGGGGGTTTCCCAAAAACTTTGTACATTTTTGGGAACTATTTTTAGGGGTCTATTTGTAAAAAAAAAAAAAAAATAATTTTTCACTTTTTATATAATACTTAAAAAAAAACTGAGTTATGAAGACAGAGGGAAGCGACAAACTTTAATATTAACACTATGGAAGCAGGGAAAAGAAAAACTAAATTACGGGAGGAAAAGACAAAAGTTATTAAAGAAGAGGCACAAGACTGCACCAAGTATATTTTTACTTGGTCTTGTTAGTTGACAGGTGTGTTAGTTGACAGGTGTGTTAGTTGACAGGTGGATGAGCGCCACATTGTAAATTTGATGACAAACGTAGTTACTCATTTGTTAATAAGATAAACATAATTGTTATGCATCAACATATTAAAGCAGCGGTAACACTAGTTGGTAACATCTATGTTACATCTACTGGTGACTAAAAGAAAAAATAAATTAAAACTGATCGGCAAATTGTGATCATGTCCTTTTGCATGATAAGTAACAAGGAATGACAGAAGGAACCGCACTAACGAGGTACACAGAACACGAACACGATATACAAAAAAAAGCTAAGAAAAAACTCAGGTCAAAATAAAACAAAATCTTATAATAGCAGATATATACACAATATATACACGAGAAGTTATACAATATATACAAACTGAAATACAATTTTATATATTTCATTTTTTTTAGTAAGCAAAGAATATTTAACACCAAGTACTGGAAAGTCAAGATAAAAACCAATATAAAATTCATTAAAAGCTTAAATATTCAAATAATCCAGGAACGAATTATCAGTTGTACTGAGAAGAAGAATGTGGGAAAAAGATGTACAAGAATGTTATTTATAAACAAATCTCTTGTATAAGTTTGTAAAATGCAAATTCAACGTTATAGATGCTGGACAATCACACAGGTCACCGGTGGTGCCCACAAGATTTGACACTTTGAGCAAGTAATTTATTACACGACAACTACATCAAGTGACTGTCCACTTGCACTTAAAAATGATAAACAAGAACAGATAATTATCTGAGAGTATTGCCAACTTTTTGCCCTACCACAGGAACACTCCTCTGTCACCCATTCATCCAGTCTTTACCAGGAACTCCAGCTCTGCTGGAGGGTTACATTTGCAGCTGCCGAAGCTACTAAACTTACCTACCTGGAGGGTATTCCGGGGATCAACGTCTCCGTGGCCCGGTCCATGACCAGGCCTCCCGGTGGATCAGGGCCTGATCAACGAGGCTGCTGCTGGCCGCACGTAGTCCAACGTACGAACCACAGCCCGCCTGATCCAGTACTGACTTTAGGCATCTGTCCAGCTCCCTCTTGAAGACAACCAGGAGTCTATTGGTAATTCCCCTTATGGATGGCCCCGGACACTTATTGTGTTTTCTCTTATTGTACTAATAGCGCCCCTGCTTTTCATGGGAAGTATATTGCATCGCCTGCCAAGTCTTTTGCTATCGTAGGGAGTGATTTATGCATGCAGATTAGGGACCAGTCCCTCTACTGAAGTCTCTCGGTATATGTTGACATTTAATTACCTGATGTACGACACCCATCGTGTGTGATGCAGTATGATACTCAAACATAAATGGTGGCAACAAAAACTAGTTATCATAAGATAGCAGCACACTGACGATGTACCCAATTCTGTATAACAAACTCCTTCCCAGCCGCCTTCCAACCCTTCCATCATCCCTCTATCCCTCTCCTTCACCTCCCATAACTCGAACTTCGTGGTTTCACTTCTTCACCAACACTGCGTCTATCTCCCTCCCCTATATCCCATCCACCACCTCCACTCCACTCCCCACAAACCTGCCTCCACAATACACTAGCCTCGCTACCCTCCCGTGGAGCTCCAGTGAAAGTAATGCAGTGAACAATGGACAAGCTTGTCTGGTCGCCCGGAAGTGAAACACAGCAACTGTTTCCCCAGTTACACTGTAGTGTCTAACACTGACCACGGGGAGTAACCTTCACTGTGGTGTTTGACCACGGGGAGTAACCTTCACTGTGGTGTTTGACCACGGGGAGTAACCCCTGTATGGGAAAGTTGTACCTAGACAGTGCAGGGCCGGGAGCTGCATCTGTGAGTGGACACAATCATGAGATTGGAGTTATTAACTGGGTATCTGGAAAACCAAAAATTTGATCCAAATTGCATTTTATCTGTAAAACTTGAATGAACATTTATTTATTTGTTGCTGGTGACGGCTTATGTTTATAGTGTCAAGATCATTTAAGAGCAGTTTGTAAAGTAAAAGGACACAAGTGCAACTAATGTGACATTTATTGTGGCAACGTTTCGCTCTCTAGGAGCTTTATCAAGGGTAATGGCTTGATAAAGCTCCTGGAGAGCGAAACGTTGCCACAATAAATGTCACATTAGTTGCACTTGTGTCCTTTTACTTTACATATTGTCGGAATTCTACCAACTTTATTACAAGAGCAGTTTGGTCATAATCTCCGCTTCACCAGTCGGGCTGTTTCCCACTTACTGCACTGACTATCCTCCTCTCTACTCAACTTTTCTATATACATAAAAACTTAAACTGACAAATGTCATTTAGATAGAGAGGGAAATAAGAAGGGCAGCAGTAGGAGCAGGGAAGGGAACCCAGCTTATGTTTATCTGCCCACTCCATTTCCATTCGCTTTCCAATTTGTGTAAAAGCCAGAATGTTGAATGTCATCTAAAGTAGGGGAGGAGGAGGGAAGAGGGGAGAAATAGGAGGGGAAGGAGGGTGAAGGAATTGGGAAAGAGGGGGGTGCGAGGGGAAGAGGTTGGGGAAGAACACAAGAGAGGTAGTAAAGGTAAGAGGGGTTTGGGAAGGTGGAGGAGGAGGTAGGGAGAGGAAGGAATGGAAAGAAATCGGAAGAGAGGGTGGGGAGGGAAAAGGGGAAGAGAAGAGCAAGGTTATGAAAAAAAGGAGGAAGTAAGAGTGGTGTTGGGAAACATGAAATAGGAGGCAGAGGAAGAATAGACAGATGATAAACAGGTGCAGGAAGAGCAGACTGGCGAGGAAGATAGAAAGGGGGTGGACAGAGAGGTACCAGAAGTTTGCGAAAGCTTAATTAAGTGGAAACCTCTGATGTACTCTGTAAAAGTGTTATAAGTGTACCCTGAAGGCAGCTGTACAGTTACGTTCCCAAAACAGAACAGTTTCTTACCACTTTCACCAAAGACGGGTGCCCACTTTCACTTAGCTATCATTACCAACACTATTATTAAATTGCTTTAATATGAAAATCATCACAAGTCAAGCCGCATAATTAAAAGCTAACTCACAAATGATTTATAATGGGCTCGAGGTTATTGGTCGTAAGTCATAGCAAATTTAAACGAAAAGGGAACACATTGGCATCAATGATGAAGAAAAACATAAGTGTTGTTAGAGAAGGAAGGAAGCAACCATCCTAGGGTGAATAAGACGTGTACCACAAGTCGGCATCTTTCTCAGCAAAGATAGAGATATTGCACGTGTCTGTGAAGGGCTCTTATTCCAGGGATTTAGATCTATCCTAAAATTCCTTAGAATAAACCTGTCTTACATTCAACACA
The DNA here is from genome assembly GCF_026875155.1 of Cherax quadricarinatus. NCBI lineage: Eukaryota > Metazoa > Arthropoda > Malacostraca > Decapoda > Parastacidae > Cherax > Cherax quadricarinatus. The sequence continues at coordinate 23,796,253 of NC_069491.1, read as the reverse complement.
GTACATGTGAAAAAAAAGTGTACAAGATAGTCTCATTAATTGTCTGGTATTATACCTTTAATACAATGATACAACTGTCTCACCTCCCGGCAAAGAGACGTCCCAACCCCCCTGGACACTCTTCAGCCACCGGATAAGACGACCCAGTAATAAGAGGGGTTCACTGAAGGCGACACATGTTCAGTGAACAGGTACAGAACGACAGGGCGACATGGGGCAGCACAATATTAAAATAGATCATTGTTTAGTTAATAGGCAGGATCATAAAGCCAAACTTGACCCCTATATATAAAACTTGCCGACGACGTACACGTGTGCACCCAAAGATGCACAATTCACATTCATACGTAAAAAAATAACACGCGCACGCATACGCTCGCGCGCGCACACGCACACACACCGCACGCACACACAATATATCACAGTCTGGGCAGATAATTCCACCCAGCGCCGCAAGGGATGTTTCGCTTGACAAAAAATTGTTGAATTAAACCGAGCGAGGAAATATTGCTGTGTAACACACACCTGTGTATCGTGTGGAAATACAGGTGCGCGAGTGACGACAGGTGTGTGTGTTTTGTTGTGTGTTGGGGTGTGTGTGGTTGTGTGTGTGTGTGTGTGTGTGTGTGTGGGTGTGTGTGTGTGGTGTGTGTGTTGGTGTGTGCGTGTGACGACAGATGTTGTGTATGACAGGTGTATGACAAGTGTGAGTGACAAGTGATATGTGGGAGACGACAAGTGTTGTCAGTGCTGGAGACATCATAAGGAACTACTTATTGATCTGCTCCTCCAGTCCTACAGTGAGGCTACGTTAGCCCAGGTAACTCATTGGTAACTCAGCAGTGAAGGGAGAGCCGGCACTGGTAACTCAGCAGTGAAGGGAGGGCCGGCACTGGTAACTCAGCAGTGGAGAGCCGGCACTGGTAACTCAGCAGTGAAGGGAGGGCCGGCACTGGTAACTCAGCAGTGAAGGGAGGGCCGGCATTGGTAACTCAGCAGTGAAGGGAGGGCCGGCATTGGTAACTCAGCAGTGAAGGGAGGGCCGGCACTGGTAACTGATATAACATCTAGTAGAGGAGTTTCAGTGACCTGGCGTTTCTATCCGTCACCAGAGGCAGCTGCTGGAGGAGCGGGTAGCCAAGAAGAGACAGAATGCGGGTATCATGCAGCCCTCAGAGCGAGCCAAGTCTGCCAAGTCTCGACCCAGGACCGCTGGAGGCGCTAGTCTCTCCTCCCTAAACAAGAGCCAAGGCTTGCACGGTAAGTACTATAATTCGTTTAATATACTTTATATTATACATGAGGTTTTGTTTTCGAGGGGCTTTGACAACCAGCAATCGTTCGTGCGTGAGCGTGTTAGGAGTGGAGTGAGTGGAGACTATTGGTTTTTATGACGTGCTGTTGGAGTGTGATTAAAGTAACATTTATGAAAGAATCCAGGGAAACCGGTTAGCCTGCGCTCTGAAGGAGGGGAGTGTTGATATGTTGCAGTTTTTTAACTGTAGTGTAGAAATGCCTCTGGCAAGATAGTGACAGAATGAATAATGATGACTGTTCCTCTTTTCTCGGGTCACACTGCCTCTGTGGGAAACGGAAGAGGTGTTATATATATATATATATATATATATATATATAATATATATATATAAAAGCATGACCAAGTTATGCATTTCTAAAATTCGTGACTCTGAAGAATGGTAAGTAATATATTTTTCCTAGTTGAATAATGTGCTCGTGAACGCCGTCACAGATCTTGTACATTTTAACACAGACGATCTTGTAAAATTATCATTTAACTTGTCCTTTCAGAATTTGTAATTATCCGTTGATTTTTTTTTTTTTTTTATGTTTTAGATAAATTTTGTGTCGTCATAGTCGCTGCAAAACTACTTTTACACTATTTATCAGCATTCTATTAGCCTATTTTTATGGGCAATTTTATTTTAAGAAAATGTGGGTTTCTAACTGATGCATTAAATGTTTTATTTCGATCTCGAAGTTTTCATTCATGATAAAAAAAATTGAGAGAATGAGTGAAGAAAGAAAGAATATATAAGTGAAGAGAAGAAATGATAGCGTTGAAGACTTTAGAACAAGTTTAATCTTACTTTATTAACACAAGTGCTGAGAGACTCTCATAACTATCTTAATGCTTTCAAGTACAGCGCGCGCGTGCACGTTCTGAAGTGCAACGTACGTGCGTACGCACGTTGTGTGTACTCACCTAGTTGTGGTTGCAGGGGTCCATTCATAGCTCCTGGCCCCACCTTCTCACTGGTCGTTACTAGGTCCACTCTCTCCCTTCTCCAGAGCTTAATCGTACCTCCTTTTAAAGCTATGTATGGATCCTACCTCCACTACATTCTCCAGATTGTTCCACTTTCCGACAACTCTGTGGCTGAAGAAATACTTCCTAACATTCTTGTGACTAATCTGAGTCTTCAACTTCCAACTGTGACCCCTTGTTGCTGTCTATCCACCGTGTCAATTCCTCTCAGTATTTTATAAGTCGTTATCATGTCTTTTCTATCCTCCAGTGTAGTTAGGTTTTCCCTTAACCTCTCCTAGTAGGGCATATTCCCTTATCATACACTCACTCACGCATTTGATCATAAACAGAAATATTAATCTCAATCTTAAAATAATGAATCCTGTGATACTCCAATACTGAAACTATGTACTGTGCCAAAACAAAAACATTCACATTGCTAAACTCACAATCTAGTATTTAGTCACTTAGCCATAATACCAAATTACCTCATAATTTGTAATATTTTAAAATTAAGAATTAATCTAAGTCTGCCCGAAATGCCTAGCCATGCTAGGTGTTCTAGTGGTACACTCTGTAATCATTATTTTACTACATGTAAACCACACAATAACCAAATTCTGTAAACTCAGCATTGTAATCCTTATAGAGAATAAACTTTGAATGGAATTGAATTGAATATCTCCGGGACTAGTTTTGTAGCAAACATTTGCACTTTCGCCAATTTCTTTACGTGTTTGACCAGGTGTGGGTTCCATACTGGTGCTACATACTCCAATATGGGCCTGACATACACGGTGTACAGTGTCGTGAATGACTATTTAGATGTCTAAACGCTATTCTCAGGTTTGTCAGGCGCCTATATGCTGCAGCAGTTATTTGGTTGATTTGCGTCTCAGATGTGCTTGGTATGATGCTCGCCCCAAGATTCTTTTCCTTGAGTGAGTTTTGCAGCCTTTGACCTCCTAAGCTGTACTCCGTCTGCGATCTTCTTTCCCCAAACTTCATGACTTTGCACTTGCTGGGGTTAAACTCCAAGAGCCACTTGTCGGACCAGGCTTGCAGCCTGCTCAGGTTTTTTTAGGCTTACCTAATCCTCTTCCATCTGTTTTTCTCATTGGCTTCACATTGTAAACTGAGATACCTCTGAATCTATTCCTTCTGTAATTCATTCACATATACTAGAAACAGTATCGGACCTAGGACTGACCCCTAAGTAAGTTTATTCAGGTATAAACAAATAGTTACATAGATTATTATACATAGCAGCATATGTGTATAGAACCTAGGATAACCCAAAAAAGTCAGACAGTGACTTATTTCCATTGGGGTCCTTGGAACTCCATTCCACACATGCACCCACTGACACCTCATCATGTACCAATACACGTTGTTTCCTTCGTTGTTTCCTTCCTGTCAAGTATTCCCTGATCCACTGCGGTAGTCTCCCTGCTATTCCTGTCTGCTTCTCTAGCTTTTCAACTAGTTTCAATGCAGTCTACCCATCCATCCATCTCTCTCTCTCTCTCTTTCTTACTTACCTCTGTTACCTTGTCGTAGAATTCTAGTAGGTTTGTGATGCAGGATTTCCTTTCCCTGAAGCCATTGTGTGCTTTGCAGTCCTGACTCGAATGTTTACCACTCACCTGCTGAAGATGTACCAGTCTCTGTTTACCACACTAGTAAAGTGTGTTCCACCCCTCCGACAACATATCCCTACCCAACCAAACCACCTCTCCTAAGTAACCCACAGTCACCCTCACCCCTCCTAAGTAACCCACAGTCACCCCCCACCCCTCCTAAGTAACCCACAGTCACCCTCACCCCTCCTAAGTAACCCACAGTCACCCCCCACCACTCCTAAGTAACCCACAGTCACCCCCACCCCTCCTAAGTAACAGTCACCTCCCACTAAGTAACACAGTCACCCCCCACCCCTCCACTAATTCTTCCTCACCTCCACCCAAACTCAGCCAACATCTCGCGGTAAATCACCTCTTACCCCACTAAGGGCCGTCCCCCGTCCTTACCTTTACCCCCTCCCACTATCAGCAACCCCCACTCCACTCCCCTACCACTCCTCTCCTCCTCGCCTATAATTATATATAATACGCAACCAATTTTCTCTATTTCGTCGATTTTATTTTATCGTCGTGTGGAGTGCTTGTGTGCTTGTCAGCGTGATGGATACTGTGCTTGTGTGCTAATTAATGTGCTTGTGTGCTTTGCTTTTAAGTGTGCTTCTATGTTTTTGCTGTAAGTGTGCATCATGGTGAGGGAGGGGGGGGGGTAAGAAGATGAGAAAGGGAATAAATAAAGACTGTTTTATGTATTTTGTTTACGAAACTATAAACCCGTGTTAATGGTGTCAGTGGTAGTTATAGTGAGGATAGTGAAGTGGTGGTAAAAGCGAGGATAGTGGTGGAGGTTACAATGAGGATAACAGTGATATTAGAAGGAACGATTGCAACCCACTTATGACCAGCGTGTTTGTGTGTGTGTGTGTGTGTTTTTATTTCTTTAATGATAATATGAAAATAATCAGAGATTATATTCCTTACTGTTCTGAGTACAACAACTATATGAAGTAATTGTAAGATACGAAATGACTAATATTCCTTTCTAGCAATTTAACAATGCTCAGAGAGGTCTGAAAAAAGAAAACATTGTGATCTCTACAATCCTGTATTTTGCGCTACTGCTTACAGGATGAACATGGGGCGCACAATAAACCAGCCTCTCAGTCGGCACAACTACTATAGCAGGTAGGGGGAATAAGGAGGATGGTAGTGGTTACAGTAACATTGAAGAGTTATGTAAATTGACAGATAATCAACTTTATGAGACTAAGTCAACGTTTGGCTCAGCATAGGCTTATCAAACATGGACACGATGAGTTTACTATAGGTATAAGAGGCTGGTGTAGTGGGGACAGAAAGAACAGAACAGGAGGAGCAGAAACAGCAGCAACAGGAACAAAAGGAAGAGGAGGAGGTGGAAGAATAGTGGCGGCGGCAGCGTCAATTCCTTGCAACTCTTAACTTTCGACACAGCGTCACCAGTTCCCGCAAACTCGTTGTCTTTCTTAAATGTCAAGTTGCCCACAATATTGGTCACTCACCTGAGACATCAGTCACCAGTGCCACTAGCAACACCAACGACCTTACTTGTAGTAAAATTTCGCTGCCAGAAATGGACGCAGGTGTTTATACCAGTCTTTGCAGCATGTGAAAAAGTTTACATTATAGTAATCTGCCGCAGCCTCGAACACATGCCACCAGGTACGATAACTTAAAAAACCAAACCAGGGTACGGGTGGGAGTTTTACGACTCACAGAGAGTTCAATCCTCACCTGTACCCTGGTTTGGTTTTTTAAGTTATCGTACCTGGTGGCGCGTTCGAGGCTACGGGTTGTTTGCAATTGTGTCATTATGATTTATTGAGTCGTGATGACGGCTTTGAGGGGGACTTTAGTTAGAGTTCGTCCCGGCCACGCTGACGGGAGATTCGTATGTAAAAACTTCCATTTGTGGTCACAGTGGTGCCTGTGCTAACCTTCCTATGGTGTATAAACATACCTAGTTGGATGAATCTTACTGTAGCCAGCTGGCCCAGTGGCTAACGACTCACCGCGGGTTCAATCCTCACCCGTACCTTGGTTTGTTTGCAATCGTGTCATTACGATTTCTTGAGTTACGATAACTTAAATTGGTCCAGTCATGGCATTGTGAATTTTTATTGTTCATCCTGAATAAATCCTGTATACAGCACTGGAACACCTAATTACTTTATGAGGTGGAAGGATGCAGTGTGAATCTCTCAGAACCAGACACGCGGAGGTGCATGTGCATGAAGTGTGTCTTCACCACTGCAGACACCTTGCCGTCATCACTGCAGACACCACCTAGACTACTACTACTACTCCAACTTCCTGTCCTAATATAGTCTGTCCTTGTAATGCATATATTTAGGTTAGGTAAGGTTTGTCAAGAAACAGGACAAGTGTCTCCTGACGCGGGTCTTAGTCAGATGACCCACCGTTGGAGTTTTTGGTCATCTGACAGAGACCTTCCTCTGGCTTACCGGTTCACCCCTTTAAAAATTATGGTCATAGTTATAACCATTTAGTAATGTATATACTGTTCGGTAAATGGACACAGAGGTAACTAATATGACATTTTGTTGTGGCAACGTTTCGCTTTCCAGGAGCTTTGTCAAGCCATAATGGCTTAAAGATCCTGGAGAGCGAAATGTTGTCACAATAAAATGTCACATTAGTTCATAATGGTAATACTACCATTATTACTGAAGCAATACTGGCTTGACAAAAAACTAGTGGGCGAAACGTTGCCTTAATACACGTCTCATTAAATTTCGTGTGTCCATTTAACTATTGTCTGTATTACTGCTAATTGAAATAATGAAGAGTAACTGAACATCAAGGCTGAATACTGGGCCTTAAATTATAACCTGGAGCTGGTTATAACAACCACGAGACTCTCTGACCGCGGGTTCAAATCCCGCCCGTGGTATGGTTTTTTTTTTATAGATAAATTTATAACCATTTATTTCAATAACGAGAGGTTAGCTATAACAATCTGGGACTGTGATGAATGGTTTGAAAAACCGACAAGTTGAAGATTGAGACGCATAAGTGTCTCAATCTTCAACTTGTCGGTTTTTCAAACCATTCATCACAACTGTCAGACACTGCAGCATCATGGGATCTTGTTACAAAGAATTCAACACTTGTCCAACCTTTGGACGAAGACCTACTTCGACTAGTGGATGGTACCACTATGACCTCACTTCCTCCTGCTTCGCCTCACCTCACTACAGTATATAAGCCACGTCTACGGTCCTATGCTGTAAATTCTACAAGATTGATGGACTGAACACATCGACTCCAGGCTGAGGGACTGATTACCTCAAACTCCTCCTCTCCTTACGCCTTTCTACTTTGTATCGGACTGATGAAGCCACTGTGTGGCGAAACGTTTCCTGAATAAAGATTCCCATATGTTGCATAAGTGTCTCAATCTTCAATCTGGGACTGGCTGTAGCGACCAGAAGTAGGATATAATAACGAAGAGTTGGCTATAATCTGAACACAGAGGTTCCATAACAATGGCCCTGCACAGCTGGACACTAATAAAAAAAATGTGATTGCAACATGAACAACGATAACAATGTTAGTAAGATAAACAGCAACAGCAGCAGTGATAACATAAACAGGACAACGACAAAGACACCACGTGTAACAGGGATAACATGAGTAGAAGAGGAAGATATGGGCGTTTCTTTAGGACTGAAAAAGAGGATATAGTTAGCAGATAAAATGTCAGGTAATGAGAAATATGACAATATGTACGTGTCTCAGTAGCGCCTCGAAGAAGCTGACAAGCATGAGGTCAGTGCTCAGCCTAATAAGTGAAGGATCCTGGGTTAATTCAATGATGCGCAAATCGTACAGTGTGAGATAATCAAGTCTTATCCGAGGAAGGGGAAAAATAGCTCTAATTCTCTGAATCAAGAGCCTTTCACCAGCATGAAAGGCACCCATACTGAAGAGCACAGCCAATGTCTGACAAGTTATGTAAACTGATACCTCAAGTGTCACAACGATAACCTATAATGTTATGATAACTGTGACGGACACCTATAATGATATCATGCGAGTGAAGGTCCCCTCTCCCCTCCTCCAGTGATTCTTGACAAGGCGATGGTTGGAGAGAGACTGCTCACTACATTAAGCTAAGTTCTGAATACAAAGCATAAAAATTATTTGGTTATTCAGCGCTGTAAACATACACAGTTTATAATGTTATCACATTCACGCTAACATTATCAATAAATAACAAAAAAGGCACAATACCGTGACTGGAACGATATACAAATAACCCGCACATAAAAGAGAGAAGCTTACGACGACGTCGTAAGCTTCTCTCTTTTATGTGCGGGTTATTTGTGTAACATTATCAACTTGTTACCCAGGTGACCAGTTCTCTAATTCGTGTAGTGCTGCCGACCTTAAGAGTCAGGAAAGTCAGACGAAGTTGAAACCATGATCATTTATGTCGAAAGAAATACTAAGTTCTTAGCTAGTCACAGTGTTGGCAGAACGACATCCCCCTAAATATAAACTACCACCGCATTAAGGTGACCCAGCGTCGGGTCGGGAGAGGAGGTGGGGGTAGAGATAAGGAGGAAGTTAACTTAAGTGAAAGATTAGCTCAAGGCTCACATAACGAGCCTGCCAATAAAGCTCAGACAGTTGACTATCATATCATTAAATTTCCTTCGTGTTCGCCAGGCAGGAAATATTAGATTCAATGGTACGGGACATAAATTAACAGACGCTGAAATTGCAAATGGGCGACAGTTTATAGATAAAAATATCAGATTCCGAAACTTACATATTATTATTATAATAAAAAAGAAGCGCTAAGCCACAAGGGCTATACAGCGCTGCCGAAACTTACATAGATGACCAAGGAATAGACAGGTATTACAGAGTATATTCTATCGCAAGTAAATGACCTTTTTGTAATAATTATATATGAACACATTCAGGTCCTCTAATCAGGGACTAAATATTTAGTTTCATTGTAGAATGTTGAACATCACTGATGAGGAAACACCTGCAAATGCAACACTACAAAGTTGCCTTTATAGCAATTATACAAGGAGGTCCACTTAAGTTTAACAGCCACACTTTGCCTAAACGATGTTATCGGTAGTCAACGCCCTCTCGGCCCGATCCCACACCAAGCCTCCTGGTATATCAAGGCCTGATCAACCAGAATGTTCATGATGGCTGCACGCAGCCGAGCGTACGAGTCACAGCTGGGCTTTTAAAGGAACCCACTTGAGGAACTTATTAACCTCCCCCTTGAAGACAGCAATATGGTGTCTGGTCGTAAATCTTCAAAGGTCTGAAGCCTCTTACACTTAGTATTGTGTTATTACTTAGCGTAATCATGGCACCCCTGCTTCTCATTGGGGTTATTCTGCACCGTCTACCGAGCCTCTTGCTTTTGTAGGGAGTGATTTGTATGTGCAGATTTAGAACCAATACCTCTTAAGATTTTCTATGCGCAAATTATAATGTATTTTTCCTGCCTACGTTCCAGGGAGTATAGGTCGAGAGACTTTAAAATTCCAGTAACTTAAGTACTTAACTGAATTTATACTTGCAGTAAAGGTTCTCTACATTCCTCTGTTCTGCAATTCCGCCCGCCTTAAAATGAGCCTAGAGAGAACAAGTGATTAACGAGGATCATCACTGCTTGGTTCGAAGGGTTGTTAACCAACTGAGTCTTATAGCTCCTGAAGGGAACAAAAATTATCTTTCGTGGTGAAAAAAAATACGATCTAGATTCCTTGGAATTATTATTATTATAATCAAAAAGAAGCGCTAAGCCAGATTCCTTGGAAGAAGAGAAATGACGGGATATATGCTCCCCAGAGGGAATACGCGAGTAGTGCTACTGATGGAACCACTGAAGGAATGATCAGTCCAGGTTTTACAATTACTGGACTTAAATCAGCTGACTTAACACACGTCAACCATATCGGAAACCTCTTTGCACGAACTATTTTTTTTATTGTTAATCGTATTCAATGAAGCGATTTACATCATTACGTGGCAATCAGTCTGTCTCCCTACACTGGAAGGAATGTGAAAGCCTTGGTGTATACCAACAGTGTTTGTGGTTGTGTAGATCAGTGACAAGTATCTGCATCTATATGATGACATCTCGTCATGACTACAGTAAATAAACAAAACATTATGATGCGTCAATATTTATGTCAATATTTAAGTGTTAGTAAGTGTTAGTAATAGGTATAACTACAATGCTTTGACAAAGTGTAAAAGTGTTAATATTTGCAAATTACCATTAATATCCAATAAATAATTCTTTCTCCATCTATCAGCTGCAGAGAATGCTTGTCTATCGTCCACCTGAAGGACATTATCTATCACCTTCATACAATAATTGACAAAATTTAAATACTTAATAAAATGTTCGCTTCATGTGGGAGCGAAAAACCCGTACGGGTCATGCCATATCTGGTTAAGTGTAAGTAATCAAATCTGGTAAGAGGAAAGCAAGAGCAGCTCTAAATGCATGGATCAAGAACTCGTCAGAGGAATCAAGGAATCTCCCAAGAAAGTTCGCCGGTCATACAACAGACATTTAAATTACCTGTTAACAGATATGTCCACAGCCACGAGCTAGTGTTGAACTGTTGTCACAGGCTGTCTTCTCTGTTGTCACTGGTGTGCGAAGTTATCACCAGTGTTGTCACAGGTTGTCTTCTCTGTTGACACTGGTGTGTGAAGTTATCACCAGTGTTGTCACAGGTTGTCTTCTCTGTTGTCACTGGTGTGTGAAGTTGTCACCAGTGTTGTCACAGTACAGTCAGTGTGGGTGTTGACACTGCTTCACCTCCACTCACTCACTGATTCATTACATAAGAGTGAGCGATCACTTGTGGTGCGAGTTAATTACCCACCTACTTGTTCACTTGTTCCACCACACCTCCACTTCCTTCCTTACTTCGCTGCACTTAAAATCTATCACCACACTTTCAGATTATCAAAAATATTTATTAACTAAAATAAGAATTAAGAGTAAATGTTCCTAATGTTCCTGAGACATTAATATTTCTCGGTTGAAATACATACCTAACATATGTAAAGAAATATGTACTCCTTGCTGCATACATAAAAAGATATGCATATATACTAACATATACACGTACAGAGATGTGTATATGTTAGTATATCTAAGTTGTGAAGACACGGGTGTTGTTTAGTGAGGAGGTGAGAGTGTTGGAGGTACTTGTGTCATACACGAGTGAGTGTTGGAGGTACTTGTGTCATACACGAGTGAGTGTTGGAGGTACTTGTGTCATACACGAGTGAGTGTTGGAGGTACTTGTGTCATACACGAGTGAGTGTTGGAGGTACTTGTGTCATACACGAGTGAGTGTTGGAGGTACTTGTGTCATACACGAGTGAGTGTTGGAGGTACTTGTGTCATACACGAGTGAGTGTTGGAGGTACTTGTGTCCCTACACGAGTGAGTGTTGGAGGTACTTGTGTCATACACGAGTGAGTGTTGGAGGTACTTGTGTCACACACAAGTGAGTGTTGGAGGCACTTGTGACACACACAAGTGAGTGTTGGAGGCACTTGTGTCACACACAAGTGAGTGTTGGAGGCACTTGTGTCACACACAAGTGAGTGTTGGAGGCACTTGTGTCACACACAAGTGAGTGTTGGAGGCACTTGTGTCACACACAAGTGAGTGTTGGAGCACTTGTGACACACACAAGTGAGTGTTGGAGGCACTTTGTGACACACACAAGTGAGTGTTGGAGGCACTTGTGTCACACACAAGTGAGTGTTGGAGGCACTTGTGTCACACACAAGTGAGTGTTGGAGCACTTGTGTCACACACAAGTGAGTGTTGGAGGCACTTTGTGTCACACACAACGTGAGTGTTGGAGGCACTTGTGACACACACAAGTGAGTGTTGGAGGCACTTGTGACACACACAAGTAAGTGTTGGAGGCACTTGTGACACACACAAGAGAGTGTTAGAGGCACTTGTGACACACACAAGTGAGTGTTGGAGGCACTTGTGTCACACACAAGTGAGTGTTGGAGGCACTAGTGACACACACAAGTGAGCGTTGGAGGCACTTGTGTCACACACAAGTGAGTGTTGGAGGCACTTGTGTCACACACAAGTGATGTTGGAGGCACTTGTGTCACACACAAGTGAGTGTTGGAGGCACTTGTGTCACACACAAGTGAGTGTTGGAGGCACTTGTGTCACACACAAGTGAGTGTTGGAGGCACTTGTGTCACACACAAGTGAGTGTTGGAGGCACTTGTGTCACCACACAAGTGAGTGTTGGAGGCACATTTTGACACACACATGTGAGTGTTGGAGGCACTTGTGTCACACACAAGTGAGTGTTGGAGGCACTTGCGTCACACACAAGTGAGTGTTGGAGGCACTTGTGTCACACACAAGTGAGTGTTGGAGGCACTTGTGTCACACACAAGTGAGTGTTGAGGCACTTGTGTCACACACAAGTGAGTGTTGGAGGCACTTGTGTCACACACAAGTGAGTGTTGGAGGCACTTGTGTCACACACAAGTGAGTGTTGGAGGCACTTGTGACACACACAAGTGTTGGAGGCACTTGTGTCACACACAAGTGAGTGTTAGAGGCACTTGTGTCACACACAAGTGAGTGTTGGAGGCACTTGTGTCACACACAAGTGAGTGTTGGAGGCACTTGTGTCACACACAATGAGTGTTGGAGGCACTTGTGTCAAACACAAGTGAGTGTTGGAGGCACTTGTGTCACACACAAGTGAGTGTTGGAGGCACTTGTGTCACACACAAGTGAGTGTTGGAGGCACTTGTGTCACACACAAGTGAGTGTTGGAGCACTTGTGACACACACAAGTGAGTGTTGGAGGCACTTGTGTCACACACAAGTGAGTGTTGGAGGCACTTGTGTCACACACAAGTGAGTGTTGGAGGCACTTGTGTCACACACAAGTGAGTGTTGGAGGCACTTGTGTCACACACAAGTGAGTGTTGGAGGCACTTGTGTCACACACAAGTGAGTGTTGGAGGCACTAGTGACACACACAAGTGAGTGTTGGAGGCACTTGTGTCACACACAAGTGTGTGTTGGAGGCACTTGTCACACACAAGTGAGTGTTGGAGGCACTTATGTTACACACAAGTGAGTGTTGGAGACATTGTGTCACACACAAGTGAGTGTTGGAGCCCTGTGACACACCAAGTGAGTGTTAGTGAGGCACTTGTTGACACACACAAGTGAGTGTTGGAGCACTTGTGTCACACACAAGTGAGTGTTGGAGGCACTTGTGTCACACACAAGTGAGTGTTGGAGGCACTTGTGTCACACACAAGTGAGTGTTGGAGGCACTTGTGTCACACACAAGTGAGTGTTGGAGGCACTTGTGTCACACACAAGTGAGTGTTGGAGGCACTGTGTCACACACAGTGAGTGTTGGAGGCACTTGTGTCACACACAATGAGTGTTGGAGGCACTTGTGACACACACAAGTGAGTGTTGAGAGGCACTTGTGTCACACACAAGTGAGTGTTGAAGCACTTGTGTCACCGCACAGTGAATGTTGGAGGCACTTGTGACACACACAAGTGAGTGTTGGAGGCACTTGTGTCACACACAAGTGAATGTTGGAGGCACTTGTGTCACACACAAGTGAGTGTTGGAGGCACTTGTGTCACACGCAAGTGAATGTTGGAGGCACTTGTGACACACACAAGTGAGTGTCACAACAAAGGCTCAGCTTCAGTGAATATCGTTAATGTTCTGTAAGACTCGATCACAACTTCGTGACTTAGTCTTGTGCTACAAACTCTTCACCTGAGCTTCAGTGAATTAAGTCATCACTTCAGTAATATATAACAAACTGACGCATTTATCTGCTTAAAATGGGAATTTTTGTGCACCTCCATGTGCACACACTATACTTCGCCCTACATGACATTATCTGTTATTAATAAGATTTACTTTTGATACAAGGTTTGGAACAGCGGGTTATGGTAGGTGGTGGTGATGGTGGTAGGTGGTGGTGATGGTGATAGGTGGTGGTGATGGTGGTAGGTGGTGATGGTGGTAGGTGGTGGTAGTAGGTTTTGTGGCAGGTGGTGGTATTGGCAGGTGATGGTAGTGGTAGGTGGTAGTAGTGACAGTGGTAGTGGTGGTAGGTAGTGGTAGACCTGCTTCTACTTTGGTGGAGGTGGAGAGACGGCTGGGAGCAGAGGAGGAGGTGCAGCAGCAGCAGCAGCTTATGAGTGGAAGAGTCGGAGAAGGAGCCTAGAAGTGTAGGAGTACGAGCCTTGGAGTGGAGGAGGAGGAATTAGGAAGAGGAGGAGGGGAAGAGGCTGTGAGAGGAAGAGGAGGAGGAGGCTCTGAGAAGAAGAGGAGGAGTAGGCTGTGAGAAGAGGAGGAGGAGGCTGTGAGAGGAAAAGGAGGAGGAGGCTGTGAGAGGAAGAGGAGGCTGCGAGAGGAAGAGGAGGAGGCTGGGAGAGGAAGAAGAGGAGGAGGAGGAGGCTGGGCGGCAGGAAGCAGCAGCAGCAGCAGCAGCAGCAACAGCAGGGAGGTAGAGCAAACAGTGCACATCTGGCCAGCAGGAAGGGAGGTTGTGTGCGTATCTGGCGGCCTCTCCTGTGTGTATGCGTGTGCGTGTGCGTGTCTGTGAAGGTGCTCTCGTGACCTCAGCTGACCTGGTCTAGTGCATCATTGTTGCTACCTCACCTGTTGTTGCTGTTGCTGTTGCATCACTCTCACCTTGCCCAAACCTGTTGCAGCTATTCAACCCTCGGCCAACATCAACAACGTAATAATCAATCTCCTCTCCTTGTTTGTATTATAATATAATCTCTTCTTGTTTGTACCACAATATAATCTCTCCTTGTTTGTATTATAATATAGTCTTCTCTTTTTGTCTGTATTATAATTTCTTCTCCTTGTTTGTATTATAATTTAATCTCTTTTCATTGTTTGTACCAAAATATACTCCTGTTGCACAATATAATATCTCCTTGTTTGTACCACAACAAATCTCTCCTTTTTGTACCACAATATAATTCTCCTTGTTTGTACCACAACTATTAAATATATATCTCTTGTTTGTACCACAATATAATATCTCCTTGTTTGTACCACAACAAATCTCTCCTTTTTTGTACCACAATATAATCTCTCCTTGTTTGTACCACAACATAATCTCTCCTTGTTTGCACCACAATATAATCTCTCCTTGTTTGCACCACAATATAATCTCTCCTTGTTTGTATTATAATATAGTCTTCTCTTTTTGTCTGTATTATAATTTCTTCTCCTTGTTTGTATTATAATTTAATCTCTTTTCCTTGTTTGCACCACAATATAATCGCTCCTTGTTTGTACCCCAACATAATCTCTCCTTGTTTGCACCACAACAATCTCTCCTTTTTTGTACCACAATATAATCTCTCCTTGTTTGTACCACAATATAATCTTGTTTGCACCACAATATAATCTCTCCTTGTTTGCACCACAATATAATCTCTCCTTGTTTGTATTATAATATAGTCGTCTCTTTTTGTCTGTATTATAATTTCTTCTCCTTGTTTGTATTATAATTTAATCTCTTTTCCTTATTTGCACCACAATATAATCGCTCCTTGTTTGTACCCCAACATAATCTCTCCTTGTTTGTACCACAACATAATCTCTCCTTGTTTGTACCACAATATAATCTCTCCTTGTTTGTACCACAATATAATCTTGTTTGCACCACAATATAATCTCTCCTTGTTTGCACCACAACATAATCTCTCCTTGTTTGTACCACAATATAATCTCTCCTTGTTTGTACCACAATATAATCTCTCCTTGTTTGCACCACAATATAATCTCTCCTTGTTTGCACCACAATATAATCTCTCCTTGTTTGCACCACAACATAATCTCTCCTTGTTTGTACCACAGTATAATCTCTCCTTGTTTGTACCACAATATAATCTTGTTTGCACCACAATATAATCTCTCCTTGTTTGCACCACAATATAATCTCTCCTTGTTTGTATTATAATATAGTCTTCTCTTTTTGTCTGTATTATAATTTCTTCTCCTTGTTTGTATTATAATTTAATCTCTTTTCCTTGTTTGTATCACAATATAATCTCTCCTTGTTTGCACCACAACATAATCTCTCCTTGTTTGTACCACAATATAATCTCTCCTTGTTTGCACCACAACATAATCTCTCCTTGTTTGTACCACAATATAATCTCTCCTTGTTTGCACCACAACATAATCTCTCCTTGTTTGTACCACAATATAATCTCTCCTTGTCTGTATTATAGTCTCGTCTCCTTGTTTGTATTATAATATAGTCTCCTCTCTTTGTATCATAATCATCTCTCTATGGATAATAGAGTTGTAATCATCACGGTAATTCCCCGCTGCATATTTTCCTCCATGTTTATGTAAATGTTCAGTATTGGAGTAATGAACATTTCAATTTAGGACGGAATGTCAATAATTCTCTAATTTTTGCCTTTATACTAATTACGACTTGTGAATAAAATATCTGACTCTCAGTTAAGCCACTAACAGATGCTCAAGTTTTGTGATCGGGGTGATTACATATATTGCCTGATGTGGCAGTGTTTTTTCTTCACATTGAAGAAGTGTCTTAATGTTGATAAAGTCTTTGTTAAAGAAATTGGAGCTACCCTTCCACTTCATTGGGCCAAACCTGTAATATAATAATAATCAGTTTAATATAATAATAAGTATTTTGTACACCGCCAAGAATGTTAGTGAGTCAAAGTGGTGGCGCGGACATATTCGTCACCAGCGTTTGTTATTCCGCACTCACCACCGAGGCTCAAAAGGTTAGGGATCTCAGTGTGAGAAAGTAGTTTAACATCTTCATAACGTGGAGGTAGTGTGGCAGTGACCCATGAAGAAGACGTCAGCAGGTGTGCAGGCGGAGGTCACCCCGCAAATGATGCTCTTTTCTTTCCGTAACTACCGTCTCTGTACTCGCCCATCTGTGTATGCGGGTCAAGTTCCACCTTCTTGCATCTTTGTGTTTAGCTTCCATACATGTCATAATGTCCCTGATCACCTGAGCTCAAACAATCTTTCTCCATACAGCTTGTCAATGTTTTTGAGTATGTCGGGAACTCTGTTTCTGTTTCTTCTCTCCTTCAAATTAAGTCTTCCTGTAGTCTATCTCTGTTTTCCTCCCTAACTCTGTTTTGTGTTCTACAGATATTCCTTGCCCCCCCCCTTTATCTCTGGCTATCCCTCTATTGTATGGATCAATATCTTGTGAGGTGCCAAGTCCAGGAATTTATAATTAACTTATACCCATCTTTCAAAAAACGCCAGGTCATGGTTTCTCTGAAAACATTTAGATTTTCTGCTACGAACCCTGTTCTCGCCAGGCGTTCTACTAGCCCCCTTTTAATGGTTCTGTACAACATTTTGCATAATATGCATGTTAGTTAAACTGCCTGTTAATTATTGCCTCCTTTCTTTACCATGTTTACATACTATATTTGCTTTTCTCCAGCTGTCTGGACGTTGCCCTATATTTAGTCGCTTGTTATAAATTATGGATCTTGGTTTGCACAAAAATTCAGCTGCTTCTTTCATTACCCATAATGATACACAGTCAGGCGTTAGTGTCAGTTAGTGTCAAGAACTTGCACTTATTTCAACACTTCCTTATGTGTTGTTCAGACATTTTTCAGTATAGCTTAGTTTCTCACTTCCCACTTTTGTCTCGTACAAGACCTTGGGCTTTCAGTGCAGGCGCTCGCGATCTTTTACTTACTTCTTCACACATTTCTCTTCAGTTTTATGTGAATATGTCTCCTTTCCCCATTCTTGCATTCTTCTCTTTACGGTTACTTTACTTATGTAACTGCCTTAGATAAATGGTTTCCTGGCTACCCTTCCTTGTAGTTTTTTCACCAGTCTTAATTCTACTAAATATTTAAAACTCATCATATGATCGTTGACTCCTCTGGGAATTTCTTATTTTTTTCCCTATTGTACCCTATTCCTTTAGATCGAAGTTTAATATGGCTGGTTTGTTTTATTTTCCATTTTATAGTCTATTTAACATGCTGCCTCATAAAGTTTCCAATGACTGTATGACTGCCTTCATTAACCTTTCTTTCAAAGTCTCTAAGCCTCCAGTTGAGCTTCAGTTTTCAGTTTATCTGTGAATGAGGTTGGAAGTTGATATAGCTATGCTGTTTTCTTTAAGAAGTTTACTCTTGCCATCGTGATATCCTTTTATGGTGTTCTCCCGCTTTTCCCCCACCTTAGTTTTCACTAAAATATAACAAGATACAATTTATTGTCTCGTTGGTGTTCATAATCATGGACTGATACTGAACTTACCATTAATATGTTACCACGCTCATGTTATGGTCCCCCCCCCCCGGCACATACGCCTTTACAGTTCCACACTTCACCCCAATACTTCAACCACTACATTTAACCCCCCACACTACAACCCCCACCTCCAACCCACACCTTTACCTCCGCACCCTCAGCCTTCTCTTGTGTTCTTGGGTACTCGTGTTGTTCACTTGGAAAACATGGAGTCAATATTTACGTTCACTGAATTTCTGAGAAGAGGCTGCGTGTTCGGTCTGACTAGTAAAGTTTAATTCTAGAAAGGAAAATACTCTTTCTACATTGTAATTTCTCTCCATGATAAGATTACCAAAGGTGGGGAGGTTTTCTCACGAGCACCATCATGTTTTTGATAAGCGTGGAAAGATAACCTCTGAAAAGATAATCTAATGATAATTAGGTATTCCTGAATAAGGTGTGCCTTTAATTAATTGGTTGCCTGAACTTTTCGGTATCCTCGAAGGGATACATTTAAGTGGGTGCCTACTTTTTAATTTTATTTCGCTCATAATTTGAGAATTCCTCCAATCGGATACAAATTTTGAACGCATGTGTCTGGTTATGAGGATCAGATTCTAGGAACAACTAGTATGTACAGGTGCCCTATGAGCAAAGTTAGTGAACGCTAGACTTCCTACGTTAGACGTAAAAGTTGCAGGGTTTAAAATAGGTGTTTCGGAGGGTGTTTAAAAGAACAAAGTTTTAATGAGCAAGGTGATGAGAATAAGATGGCGTCTATGACGTGGGCGATTGGACGTTAGACTGGAATGACGTGTGGAGGAAGTGAATATATTTAGGTATTTGGGAGAGGATATGTGGGCAGAGGTGTATATGAATGATTATGAGAATCAACGAGTAGATGGAGGAAAGTAGCTGGTGTTCTGAAGAGTCTGTGGAAAGAAAGAAGTTTTTCAATGGGTGTAAAAAATAAAGAGTAATGTATCACAGTATCGCGGTTTAGAATTTTTTTGCAAGACTGTGAAACATGACATTTTTCTATGTTGCAGTGAGGAATGGAAGCAGTCGAGATGTGCTCTGAGATTAGTGTGTGGTATATGTTACGAAGACTAAAGAATGGAGAAATTAGGTTGCTGGTATAATTGGTACAACTCAGGGGACAAAGGAGAGGTTGTTGACATGTTAGTCTTCCACTAATTTCCGACAATGGCTTTAGTTTTTCACTTCAGAACGCCTTAGCCGACCAGCTTCAAATTTTTAACCCTGACGAACTAGGGTAAGGTTCATGTAACAACTGGCATATGCAGCCCTCCTCTGCCCAATTCTAAAGAGCCATTTACGATTTTATTTTCAATGTGATTCGCTTAAAAAGCCTGTTTCGGCGGGCTTCAAGTGTTAAACATTCGTGTATTCTACTTCGAAGAATGTTGACATTATCATCGGATGTGTAGGTGCCATTTTACCAGCATCACTGAGAAATTGTACAACAGCATTTTTCATTATGCATCTGGAGTATGCTTCTTCTGAATGGCTTCAATTCTTATTAGTCGATGTAAGTTATGAAACGTATGTCACTTTTGGGGGTTTGAATGTGCAAATTTCTTAATTTTCTAGCCTAGTTAATAAACTTGAAATTATTGGGTTCTGCGCAATAGCTGAGGTATATAGCTTCTAGTAAGCTTTAAGCGTTTAGTGCTTATGAGTTTTTCTCAAAGGAAGCTTCGTCGTTATTTTATTAAACAAATGGCTTCATGAAATAACTGGAGAATGTCTCTCCTTGATTCACTGATTCTTTTGTAACTATTATTAATGAGGTTTAAAACCTATCAACTACACTAGAATAATTAAGGATGCACGTAACGTTTTCATCACCAGACAAGAATACTTTAATGCCTAAAATAGGACTTAAAACAAGCTCTGAGCATACATCGTATATCATATTGGCAGTAGTCCATATGTTGCAAAGGCAACATATGGACTACTGCCAACATGATGGCTCTGAAATGCAAGAACAACCACTAAATCAATAAGCTAGTTAGAGGATGTGAATATATAAACCATTGCTTGTTGATGTTAGTGAGACGAATGAAGCCAAGATCATCTTCTTGGAGGTAGGGTTAGGGAGGGTGATGTGATGAAAGTTCTAAAGAGAGAGATATCATGAGTACAGTGAAGACAACTTGGTACTGTGAATGCAGAGAAGACAACTTGGTTATCATACTGTCATCAAGAAGGTGAAACTGTAGACGTCAGCAGACTAGAAAGGTGAGTCATTCTTGGTAGGCTGTGGACAGTAGGTCATTCCACCATGAATATTCTTTACACCACATCGGCCGTCTTCTACGAAGGCAGGCTGACTCAAAAAATAAACACATGCACCATCATTCATTCATTAGCCTTCTTAGCAGTAGGCTACTGACACCACAAGTCCAACTGTAATATTCATGTGAATATAATACAGATGTGTTAGAGTAAGAATATTTTCTCGGGGTATTTTGTCTATTTAATTCCTCTTGATCTGTGTGAGCTACCCTTGTAACATTGTGCTAAAGATAATTGTTTATAAGAGCTGGCTTTATAACAGTGTTATAAACCAGTGTGTTGGTTGATGCGTGTAAAGGATGAGGTTAGGACGAAGATGCACCAGCTGGTAGAATGATCAGGAGAGGAAAACAGGTGTAGTCACTTTAGTGGTAAGACAG
Organism: Cherax quadricarinatus; assembly: GCF_026875155.1. Taxonomy (NCBI): domain Eukaryota; kingdom Metazoa; phylum Arthropoda; class Malacostraca; order Decapoda; family Parastacidae; genus Cherax; species Cherax quadricarinatus. Next base: position 23,775,307 of record NC_069491.1, on the reverse strand, counting down.
AGGGATCAGTGAGAGAGTGGGAAAGTAGCGGTAATATGTGTAAAAACAGAATGGTGGTTACGTACATGATACCTTAGAACACGGTTTATCACGTTGTCATGGTATCAATACATATATACACACACGGTATAAATTTATATAAAATATATTTTATATATATATTATATATATATATATAATTATAAAATATAATATATATAATGCAATAAGATCACAGTAAACAGGTGATTTCAAAATATGCAAAACAACCACTGTGAAAGAATAGAAAAATTCCAAGCGCTTTCGTGACTTCTCACATTATCAAGGAACTGTATGAAGAGCTCCAGTAGTCTTCACCATTCTCATAACAAGAAGAGTCAAAATATAATGGCTCCACTGTATATTCTGGATCAGAAATAAGTGAGAAGCCTCCGTGTAATATTTAATTAGGTTGTTATGGAAGTGTGAGGTGAATGAGAGATCACGAGTCAACTGGAGGAGCCTCAGGTTCTTCTCAGACACATTATCTGCTGCTAACCTTAATGTGTCATAAACGACATCGAAAACCAGTGGAGGTATCGAGGCTCCAAGCATGCAACAGGTGGTTGGAGGCTCCACGTATGTGGTAGATGGCTGGAGGTTCCACCACCTGTGGCAGGTGTAATAACATATAACACCTCTATATTAATAATTCTTGACATTATAACAATCAAGAGTTTGTTAAACAGAAACAAACACGAAGATTGTATAAATCAGTTCATCATTATAAGTTAACACTTACAGTACACTAGACGTAAATCATGAACAATAATACTCAAAATAAACATAATGAACTAACTTTAAACGTTAATGTTGAACTGTTCCACTATAAATGTTAATGAAGAACTGTTGCATCACAAGTATTAATGTTTAGCTTGGTTCATCACGAGGATAAATATTTACATTGTTTCACCATGAAAGATAAATGTTGACTTTTATTTCAGCCTGAAGTTAGACACTGACTTTTGCGTCACGCCAAAATTTAATATTAGCTCCAGTCTGAGCAGGAAATTGTATTTTGGTTAAATCACAGGAGAATTAATCTCCGTGTGGGGCCTCAATTCTCCTCTTAGAGTCCAATACTTTGACATTAGTGTCTTTACAAGAGTACACCCTACTACAGTCATTACAAGAGTACATCCTACTACAGTCATTACAAGAGTACATCCTACTACAGTCATTACAAGAGTAAATCCTGCTACAGTCATTACAAGAGTACATCCTACTACAGTCATTACAAGAGTAAATCCTGCTACAGTCATTACAAGAGCACATCCTACTACAGTCATTACAAGAGTAAATCCTACTACAGTCATTACAAGAGTACATCCTACTACAGTCATTACAAGAGTACATCCTACTACAGTCATTACAAGAGTACATCCTACTACAGTCATTAAAAGAGTACATCCTACTACAGTCATTACAAGAGTAAATCCTGCTACAGTCATTCAAGAGCACATCTACTACAGTCATTACAAGAGTAAATCCTACTACAGTCATTACAAGAGTACATCCTACTACAGTCATTACAAGAGTACATCCTACTACAGTCATTAAAAGAGTACATCCTACTACAGTCATTACAAGAGTAAATCCTGCTACAGTCATTACAAGAGCACATCCTACTACAGTCATTACAAGAGTAAATCTACTACAGTCATTACAAGAGTAATCCTACTACAGTCATTACAAGAGTACATCCAAATACAGTCATTACAAGAGTACATCCTACTACAGTCATTAAAAGAGTACATCCTACTACAGTCATTAAAAGAGTAAAATCCTGCTACAGTATTACAAGAGCACATCCTACTACAGTCATTACAAGAGTAAATCCTACTACAGTCATTACAAGAGTACATCCTACTACAGTCATTACAAGAGTACTTTCCTACTACAGTCATTACAAAAAGTAAATCCTGCTACAGTCATTACAAGAGCACATCCTACTACAGTCATTACAAGAGTACATTTTACTACAGTCATTACAAGTGCCCCATCCTATACAGTCATTAAAAGATTTAACATTTTACTACAGTCATTACAAGAGCACATCCTACTACAGTCATTACAAGAGTACATTTTACTACAGTCATTACAAGAGTACATCCTACTACAGTCATTACAAGAGTTCATCCTACTACAGTCATTACAAGAGTACATCCTACTATAGTCATTACAAGAGTACATCCTCCTACAGTCATTACAAGAGCACCTACTACAGTCATTACAAGAGCACATCCTACTACAGTCATTACAAGAGCACATCCTACTACAGTCATTACAAGAGCACATTTTACTACAGTCATTACAAGAGCACATCCTACTACAGTCATTACAAGAGACACCCTTTACTACAGTATTACAAGAGTTCACCCTACTACAGTCATTACAAGAGCACATCCTACTACAGTCATTAAAAAGAGCACATCCTACTACAGTCATTACAAGAGCAATCCTACTACAGTCATTACAAGAGCACATCCTACTACAGTCATTACAAGAGCACACCCTTACTACAGTCATTACAAGAACAAATCCTACTACAGTCATTAAAAAGATTTCATCCTACTACAGTCATTACAAGAGCACATCCTACTACAGTCATTACAAGAGCACATCCTACTACAGTCATTACAAGAGCACATCCTACTACAGTCATTACAAGAGTTCATCCTACTACAGTCATTACAAGAGCACATCCTACTACAGTCTTTTACAAGAGCCATCCTACAGTCATTACAAGAGTACATCCTACTACAGTCATTAAACAAGAGTTACATTTTATACAGTCATTAAAAGAGTACATCCTACTACAGTATTACAAGAGTAATTTTATACAGTCATTACAGAGTACATCCTACTACAGTATTACAAGAGTACATCCTACTACAGTCATTACAAGAGTACATCCTACTACAGTCATTACAAGAGTACATCTTACAACAGTCATTACAAGAGTACATACTACTACAGTCATTACACGAGTACATTTTACTACAGTCATTACAAGAGTACATCCTACTACAGTCATTACAAGAGTACATCTTACAACAGTCATTACAAGAGTACATACTACTACAGTCATTACAAGAGTACATACTACTACAATCATTGCAAGAGTACACTCTACTACAGTCATTACAAAAGTACATCCTACTACAGCCATTACAAGAGTACATCCTACTACAGTCATTGCAAGAGTACACTACTGCAGTCATGTGTGTGTGTGTGTGTGTGTGTGTGTGTGTGTGTGTGTGTGTGTTTGCGTGTGTGTTTATGTGTGATCTGGTTTCTGGAAATCCGTCGAAGTCTTGGTGTGGACTCAAACAAGAAACGGCGACAAATTTCATCTTTTAGGACGAGACTGTGATTGTGAGAGGACGAGATCATGGATGCTGATTCCCCAGAGGAGATACGTGATTGTTTGAAGTTAGGAAGACCCAACCAAGATGAAAAATGTTGCGGAGCATCATTAAGTTTGGTAGCGAGGAAGTATATGTTTGAACACTTTATATTAATGGGAAATGTTGTAAACAAAAGGAGAGTTGCAAGATTCATCCCCAGGTGGGACGCACGTTTCACCCTCAGGTGGGACGCACGTTTCACCCTCAGGTGGGACGCACGTTTCACCCACCATCATGGTTTTTTTCATGTACGTGAAGGCCGAGTTAAGGTGAAACATTGTGCTAGTAAAGCACTCCACTGTAACCAGTTAAGCACTCCACTGTAACCAGTTAAGCACTCCACTGTAACCAGTTAAGCACTCCACTGTAACTAGTGAAGCACTCCACTGTAACTAGTTAAGCACTCCACTGTAACCAGTTAAGCACTCCACTGTAACTAGTGAAGCACTCCACTGTAACTAGTGAAGCACTCCACTGTAACTAGTGAAGCACTCCACTGTAACCCGTTAAAACACTCCACTGTAACCAGTTAAGCACTCCACTGTAACTAGTGAAGCACTCCACTGTAACTAGTGAAGCACTCCACTGTAACCAGTTAAGCACTCCACTGTAACCAGTTAAGCACTCCACTGTAACTAGTGAAGCACTCCACTGTAACCAGTTAAGCACTCCACTTTTAATAGTGAAGCACTCACTGTAACCAGTTAAAGCACTCCACTGTAACCAGTAAGCACTCCACTGTAACCAGTTAAGCACTCCACTGTAACTAGTGAAGCACCTCCTGTAACCAGTTAAGCACTCCACTGTAACCAGTTAAGCACTCCACTGTAACCAGTTAAGCACTCCACTGTAACCAGTTAAGCACTCCACTGTAACCAGTTAAGCACTCCGCTGTAACTAGTAAAGCACTGCACTGTAACTAGTGAATCACTCCACCACAACTAGTGAAGCACTCCACTGTAACTAGTAAAGCACTACACTCTAACTAGTGAATCACTCCACCACAACTAGTGAAGCACTCCACTGTAACTAGTGAAGCACTCCACTGTAACTAATGAAGCACTCCACTGTAACTAGTGAATCACTCCACTGTAACTAGTGAATCACTCCACTGTAACTAGTGAATCACTCCACTGTAACTAGTGAATCACTCCACTGTAAATAGTAGAGCACTACACTGTAACTAATGAAGCACTCCACTGTAACTAGTGAATCACTCCACTGTAACTAGTGAATCACTCCACTGTAACTAGTGAATCACTCCACTGTAACTAGTGTATCACTCCACTGTAAATAGTAGAGCACTACACTGTAACTAGTGAAGCACTCCACTGTAACTAGTAAAGCACTCCACTGTAACTAGTAAAGCACTCCACTGTAACTAGTAAAGCACTCCAATGTAACTAGTGAAGCACTCCACTACAACTAGTAAAGCACTCCACTGTAACTAGTGAAGCACTCCACTGTAACTAGAGAAGCACTCCACTACAACTAGTAAAGCACTCCACTGTAACTAGTGAAGCACTCCACTGTAACTAGTAAAGCACTCCACTACAACTAGTAAAGCACTCCAATACAACTAGTAAAGCACTCCACTGTAACTAGTAAAGCACTCCACTACAACTAGTAAAGCACTCCACTACAACTAGTAAAGCACTCCACTGTAACTAGTAAAGCACTCCACTGTAACTAGTAAAGCACTCTACTGTAACTAGTAAAGCACTCCACTACAACTAGTAAAGCACTCCACTACAACTAGTAAAGCACTCCGCTACAACTAGTTTAAAACACTCCACTGTAACTAGTAAAGCACTCCACTGTAACTAGTAAAGCACTCCACTGTAACTAGTAAAGCACTCCACTACAACTAGTAAAGCACTCCACTGTAACTAGTGAAGCACTCCAATGTAACTAGTAAAGCACTCCACTACAACTAGTGAAGGACTCCACTGTAACTAGTGAAGCACTCCAATGTAACTAGTAAAGCACTCCACTGTAACTATTAAAGCACTCCACTACAACTAGTAAAGCACTCCACTACAACTAGTAAAGCACTCCGCTACAACTAGTAAAGCACTCCACTGTAACTAGTAAAGCACTCCACTACAACTAGTAAAGCACTCCACTGTAACTAGTAAAGCACTCCACTACAACTAGTAAAGCACTCCACTGTAACTAGTAAAGCACTCCACTGTAACTAGTAAAACACTCCACTACAACTAGTAAAGCACTCCACTACAACTAGTAAAGCACTCCACTGTAACTATTAAAGCACTCCACTACAACTAGTAAAGCACTCCACTACAACTAGTAAAGCACTCCGCTACAACTAGTAAAGCACTCCACTACAACTAGTAAAGCACTCCACTGTAACTATTAAAGCACTCCACTACAACTAGTAAAGCACTCCACTACAACTAGTAAAGCACTCCACTGTAACTATTAAAGCACCTTTTTCACTAAAAACTAGTAAAGCACTCCATACAACTAGTAAAGCACTCCCCTGTAACTATTAAAGACTCACTAAATAGTAAAACACTCCACTACAACTAGTAAGCACTCCACTGTAACTATTAAAGCACTCCACTACAAATAGTAAAGCACTCCACTACTAATAGTAAAGCACTCCACTACAACTAGTAAAGGGACTCCACTGTAACTAGTAAAGCTCCACTACAACTAGTAAAGCACTCCACTACAACTAGTAAAGCACTCCACTACAACTAGTAAAGCACTCCACTACAACTAGTAAAGCACTCCACTGTAACTAATAAAGCACTCCACTACAACTAGTAAAGCACTCCCCTACAACTATTAAAGCACTCCACTACAACTAGTAAAGCACTCCACTACAACTAGTAAAGCACTCCACTACAACTAGTAAAGCACTCCACTACAACTAGTAAAGCACTCCGCTACAACTAGTAAGCACTCCACTACAACTAGTAAAGCACTCCACTGTAATAAATTTAAAACACTCCACTACAACTAGTAAAGCACTCCACTACAATAGTAAAGCACTCCACGTAACTATTAAAGCACTCCACTACAACTAGTAAAGCACTCCACTAAACTAGTAAAGCACTCCACTACAACTAGTAAAGCACTCCCCTACAAAATAGTTTAAAACAATCCACTGTAACTATTAAAGCACTCCACTACAACTAGTAAAGCACTCCACTACAACTAGTAAAGCACTCCACTACAACTAGTAAAGCACTCCACTACAACTAGTAAAGCACTCCACTGTAACTAATAAAGCACTCCACTACAACTAGTAAAGCACTCCACTACAACTATTAAAGCACTCCACTACAACTAGTAAAGCACTCCACTACAACTAGTAAATCACTCCACTACAACTAGTAAGCACTCCACTACAACTAGTAAAGCACTCCACTACAATAGTTAAGCACTCCACTGTAACTAATAAAAACACTCCACTACAACTAGTAAAGCACTCCATTACAACTAGTAAAGCACTCCACTGTAACTAGTAAAGCACTCCACTACAACTAGTAAAGCACTCCACTGTAACTAATAAAGCACTCCACTACAACTAGTAAAGCACTCCACTACAACTAGTGAAGCACTCCACTACAACTAGTAAAGCACTCCATTACAACTAGTAAAGCACTCCACTGTAACTAGTAAAGCACTCCACTACAACTAGTAAAGCACTCCACTGTAACTAGAAAAGCACTCCACTGTAACTAGTAAAGCACTCCACTGTAACTAGTAAAGCACTCCACTACAACTAGTAAAGCACTCCACTGTAACTAGTGAAGCACTCCACTGTAACTAGTAAAGCACTCCACTGTAACTAGAAAAGCACTCCACTGTAACTAGTAAAGCACTCCACTGTAACTAGTAAAGCACTCCAATACAACTAGTGAAGCACTCCACTCATCAAAAATCTTGGGATCCCTTATAAAATTTGTCGTGGCTCTGTCGTGGACATTTTATCAGGCTTTATAAAGCTGTACTGAATCGTGGGGCTTCACTTTGAAGTTTCCTCTGAGAGTCTTGTAAAGACTTTTTTTTAAGCTTCTTGGAGCACTGGCAAGTCTTAAAGTCTTTAGTAAAGTATTGTGTGACCTTGTTCATGGCGCACCTTGAGCCTTACTGCACCAGGCAAGTTAATGGTACACTTGGAGTAGTAACTGTAGCACTCCTCTCAGTGTGACTGCCCCCGCTGCTCCTCCTCCTGCCCCCGCTGCTCCTCCTGCCCCTCCGCTGCTCCTCCTGCCCTCCGCTGCTCCTCCTGCCCCGCTGCTCCTCCTGCCCCCGCTGCTCCTCCTGCCCTCCGCTGCTCCTCCTGCCCCCGCTGCTCCTCCTGCCCCCCGCTGCTCCTCCTGCCCTCCGCTGGTCCTCCTGCCCTCCGCTGCTCCTCCTGCCCTCCGTTTCTCCTCCTGCCCTCCGCTGCTCCCCCTGCCCTCCGCTGCTCCTCCTGCCCCCGTGCTCCTCCTGCCCCGCTGCTCCTCTGCCCCCGCTGCTCCCCCTCCTGCCCCCGCTGCTCTCCTCCTGCCCCGCTGCTCCTCCTGCCCCCCCTGCTCCTCCTCCTGCCCCCGCTGCTCCTCCTCCTGCCCCTGCTGCTCCTCCTGCCCCTGCTGCTCCTCCTGCCCCCCGCTGCTGCTCCTCCTGCCCTCGCTGCTCCTCCTACCCTCGCTGCTCCTCCTGCCCCCCTGTCCTCCTTTCCCTCGCTGCTCCTCCTACCCTCGCTGCTCCTCCTGCCCCTGCTGCTCCTTCTGCCCCGCTGCTCCTCCTCCTGCCCCCGCTGCTCCTCCTTCTACCCCGCTGCTCCTCCTGTACCCGCTGCTGCTCCTCCCGCCCCTGCTGCTCCTCCTCCTGCCCCCGCTGTCGTCCTCCTGCACCTGCTGCTCCCCCTGCCCCCCCGCTGCTGCTCCTCCTGCCCTCGCTGCTCCTCCTGCCCCGCTGCTCTTCCTGCCCCCGCTGCTCCCCTCCTGACCCCGCTGCTCTCCTCCTGCCCCTGCTGCTCCCCCTGCCCCCGCTGCTGCTCCTCCTGCCCTCGTTGCTCCTCCTTTCCCCTGGCTGGTCCCTGCCCCCGCTGCTGCTCCTCCTGCCCTCGCTGCTCCCCCTGCCCTCGCTGTCCTCCTGCCCTCGCTGCTCCTCCTGCCCCCGCTGCTGCTTCTCCTGCCCTCGCTGCTCCTCCTGCCCCCGCTGCTGCTTCTTCTGCCCTTGCTCCTCCTGCCCCTGCTCCTCCTGCCCCTGCTCCTCCTGCCCCTGCTCTTCCTGCCCCTGCTGCTTGCTGCCTTCCCCAGAGTGCAGGTGAGTGAGTACAGAAGCACTCAGGTGTAACTAACGTTTCAGATCAAAACCAAATTGAATCACATTAGAAATTGATATTGAGAGACTCTTGAGTAAGAGCCTTACTTAGCTTAGGCAACTCTTGAGTAATGAGCGTTACTCAGCTTAGAGAGCTCTTGAATAATAGTCTTACTCAGCTCAGGAAGCTCACATAAAATAATCTCCTACCCGAGAATATAATTTGCATAAATCCAAATATTGTTTTAGTTTGGATGAGTCTATGAAGCCAATTAGTGTGTGTACTCACCTATTTGTGGTTGCAGGGGTTGATTTTCAGCTCCTGGACCAGCTTAACATGCCACTTGTCACGGTCACTTCTATTCTTGAAATTTGTATGGAACCTGCCTCCATCACCTCTTTATTGAGATCATTCCATTTCCTGACCTCTCTGAGGCTGACATCCCTGTGACTTATCTCTGACTTAACTTTCAGTTGTGTCCCTGAGTTTTTGTTTCTAGTCTTTCAAACAGCCTGTCCCTGTCTACCCAGTCAATTCCCTTAAGTAATTTCAATGCTGTCCTCCAATGTCGTTAGGTTCAATTTCATTAGATCTTCCTTGTAGCGCATGCCCCTATCTCTGCCCCTTATTTCTGCCCCTATCTCTGCCCCTTATTTCTGCCCCTATCTCTGGAACAAGCTTCGATGCATACTTCTACATTATAAAGAATAAAAAGGCACAATACCGTGACTTGAACAATATGCAAATAACCCGCACATAGTTGAAAGAAGCTTATTACGACGTTTCGGTCCGACTTGGACCATTTACAAGTCACAATAACATTGGCTTCCACTCCTTCGTGTGTTAGTGTGACTTGTAAATGGTCCAAGTCGGACCGAAATGTCGTCACAAGCTTCTTTTCCCTACGTGTGGATTATTTGTGTATTCTGTATTATCTCCAGTTTCATAATATGCTTTCTCAGGAGCGGGTTTTATACTGGTGCTGCATACTTCAAGATGGGCCTGATCTATGTTGTATAAAAGGTCAGAAATGCCTCCATGTTGAGATTTCTGAAGGCTGCTCTTGGATTAGCAAGATGAGCATTGGCTGCAGAGATTTTTTTCGGCTGATGTGAGCCTCCAGCGATATATCAGGAACTATGCTCACCCCAAGGTCTTTCTCTTTAAGTGAAGTTTGAAGAATGTCCCCCCTAGTCTATATTACATATCCGGTCTTCTTGCTTCTCTAGTCTTCATGCCCTTGCATTTACTGGGGTTGAATTTATGCAGCCACGTTTCTGACCAATCTTGGAATTTGTCCAGTTTAATTTGGAGCCTTTCCCTGTCCTTATATATATATATATTTTTTTTACTTTCCTTGTCAGTTTTACATCATTAGCAAACAGGGATGTGTCTAAAATAATCCCATCTGAAATGTCATTTACATAAATAAAAAACAGTACTGGTTCTAATACCGATGCTTGCGGAACCCCGCTAGTTACTCTTCCCCATTCTTAAGTCTCTTTCCTGACAGTTACTCTTTGCTTCCTTACCCAAAGATACTCTTCGATCCACAGGAATACGTTTCCCGTTATTCTCGCCTGAATCTCAAACTTTTGGCTTAGCCTCTTGAGCCGTAGTATCAAATGCCTTCTTGTAGTCTAAGAAAATGTAATCCCCCCTCTCTCCCTCCCCCCCTCTCTCTCTCTCTCTCTCTCTCCTGTAGCACATCTGTTAGTTTGTCATAAAACTCCAACAATTTAGTCAGACAAAATATGCCATCTCTAAACCCTTGCTGGTTATTGTTAATGAAGTCACTGCTCTCCAAGTACTCTACCACTCTCCTTCTTATAATTTTCTCTATTACCATGTAAAGTATGCATATAAGAGAAATTAATGTGTAGTTCAACGCTTCCTGTTTGTCTCTTTTCTCAAACGTAGGGAGTACATTCACTGTCTTCCATATCTCTGGTAAGTGTCCCATATCGACTGACCTGTTACAGATCTTAGCTAATGGTTCATATAATGTTTCTGCACCATCACACACAGTCCATGGTGACATGTCGTCAGGTCTCACTGACTCTGATATATCCAGGTCCATCACTCTCCCTGTGTTGTGTGGCTGTGTTGATGACATCCAGTACTTGTCAGTGCGCTCTTTCCTCTAGTCTTTCGGGTATTGTCAAAAACCTTTTTCTACACTGTACTCACCTAATTGTGGTTGCATGGGTCGATTCATAGATCCTGGCCCCGTCTAGTAACTGGTCGATACTAGGTTCATTCCCTGCTCCATGAGCTTTATCATACCTCTTCTCAAAGCTATGTATGGATCCTGCCTCCACTACATCACACTCCAGATTCTTCCACTTCCTGACAACTATATGGCTGAAGAAATACTTCCTAACATCCCTGTGACTCTTCTGAGTTTTCAACTTCCCGCTGTGAGTCCTTGATGCTGTGTCACATCTCTGAAACATTCTGTCCCTATCCACCCTGTCAATTCCTCTCAGTATTTATATATTGTTATCCTGTCCGCCCTATCCCCCCGTCTTCTAGTGTCGTCGGTTGAATTCCCTTTTAACCCCTCCTCGTAGGACTACGCCCGCTCCGGAATTTGTTTGTTGCAAAACCCTTTTCACTTTCTCTAAATAACGTCTTTGTGTGTGTGTGGTGTGTGTGTGTGTGTGTGTGTGTGTGTGTGTGTGTGTGTGTGTTGTGTTGATGTGTATGTGTGTGTGTGTGTATCCCTGTACTCCCTAGTTGGGTTGGGGGGTCGGTCCCAGTCCCGGCCCCCCCCTTTCACTGATCGCTATAGGTCCTCCCCGGCCGTGAGTTTATATACCTCTGCTTAAAAACTTTTATGGATCCCGCCCCCACTACATCGTTCCCAAAAATATTCACTTATGATATTGTGGCTGAAAAAAAATTTTTTAAAATCCCTGTGTTTTCGTGTCTTCGTTCCAACTGTGCCCTTGTTACTGTGCCCAATCTTGGAAATCTGTCTTTTTCCCCCTTGTCAATTCCCCCCAGTATTTGTAGTCGTTCTTCCCCCTTCTCCCGTCCCCAGTGTCGTCAGGTTGATTTCCCCTTTAACTTCCTCGTGGACATACCCTTAGCTCTGGGATGTCTTGTTGAAACCTTTGCACTTTCTTAGTTTCTTTACGTGTTGGCTAGGTGTGGGTTTCCCAAATGGTCCCGCATACTCCTTTGGGCCTTTCGTTTGGTGTACAGGGCCCGAACGATTCCTTTTTAAGATGTGGAAACGCTGTTTGAGGTTTGCTAGGCGCCCATTGCTGAGCAGTTATTTGGTTGATGTGCGCTTCAGGGATGTGCGGTTTATACTCCCCCCCGTTTTTTTTCCTTGAGTGAGGTTTGTAGTCTTGACCGCTAGACTGTATCCGTTTGCGGCCTTTTTCCCCTTTCCCCCAAATCTTCATGACTTTGCACTTGGTGGGATTGAACTCCAGGAGCCAATTGCTGGACCAGGTCTGCAGCCTGTCCAGATCCCTTTGAAGTTCTGCCTGGTCTTCGATCGAGTGTATTCTTCTCATCAACTTCACGTCATCTGCAAACAGGGACACCTCAGAGTCTATTCCTTCCGTCATGTCGTTCACAAATACCAGAAACAGCACTGGTCCTAGGACTGACCCCTGCGGGACCCCGCTGGTCACAGGTGCCCACTCTGACACCTCGCCACGTACCATGACTCGCTGCTGTCTTCTGACAAGTTTTCCCCTGATCCATTGTAGTGCCTTCCCTGTTATCCCTGCTTGGTCCTCCAGTTTTTGCACCAATCTCTTGTGTGGAACTGTGTCAAACGCCTTCTTGCAGTCAAGAAAATGCAATCCACCCACCCCTCTCTCTCTTGTCTTACTGCTGTCACCATGTCATAGAACTCCAGTAGGTTTGTGACACAGGATTTCCCGTCCCTGAAACCATGCTGGCTGCTGTTGATGAGATCATTCCTTTCTAGGTGTTCCACCACTCTTCTCCTGATAATCTTCTCCATGATTTTGCATACTATACATGTCAGTGACACTGGTCTGTAGTTTAATGCTTCATGTCTGTCTCCTTTTTTAAAGATTGGGACTACATTTGCTGTCTTCCATGCCTCAGACAATCTCCCTGTTTCGATAGATGTATTGAATATTGTTGTTAGGGGTACACATAGTGCCTCTGCTCCCTCTCTCAATACCCATGGGGAGATGTTATCTGGCCCCATTGCCTTTGAGGTATCTAGCTCACTCAGAAGCCTCTTCACTTCTTCCTCGGTTGTGTGCACTGTGTCCAGCACTTGGTGGTGTGCCCCACCTCTCCGTCTTTCTGGAGTCCCTTCTGTCTCCTCTGTGAACACTTCTTTGAATCTCTTGTTGAGTTCTTCACATACTTCACGGTCATTTCCTGTTGTCTCTCCTCCTTCCTTCCTTAGCCTGATTACCTGGTCCTTGACTGTTGTTTTCCTCCTGATGTGGCTGTACAACAGTTTCGGGTCAGATTTGGCTTTCGCTGCTATGTCATTTTCATATTGTCTTTGGGCCTCCCTTCTTATCTGTGCATATTCGTTTCTGGCTCTACGACTGTTCTCCTTATTCTCCTGGGTCCTTTGCCTTCTATATTTCTTCCATTCCCTAGCACACTTGGTTTTTGCCTCCCTGCACCTTTGGGTAAACCATGGGCTCATCCTGGCTTTTTCATTACTCCTGTTACCCTTGGGTACAAACCTCTCCTCAGCCTCCTTGCATTTTGTTGCTACATATTCCATCATCTCATTAACTGGCTTCCCTGCCAGTTCTCTGTCCCACTGAACCCCGTTCAGGTAGTTCCTCATTCTGTGTAGTCCCCTTTCTTGTAGTTTGGCTTCATTCGTCCTGGCCTTCCTGCTTCTCCCTCCACTTGTAGCTCTACTGTGTATTCGAAGCTTAAAACCACATGGTCACTGGCCCCAAGGGGTCTTTCATATGTGATGTCCTCGATATCTGCACTACTGAAGGTGAATACTAAGTCCAGCCTTGCTGGTTCATCCTCTCCTCTCTCTCTTGTAGTGTCCCTTACGTGTTGGTACATGAAGTTCTCCAGTACCACCTCCATCATCTTAGCCCTCCATGTATCTTGGCCCCCATGTGGGTCCAAGTTCTCCCAATCGATCTCCTTGTGGTTAAAGTCACCCCATGATCAGGAGCTTTGCCCTGCATGCATGAGCTCTTCTGGCCACTCTAGCCAGTGTGTCAACCATCGCTCTATTGCTCTCGTCGTACTCTTGCCTTGGCCTCCTGCTGTTCTGTGGTGGGTTATACATCACTGCTATTACCACCTTGGGACCTCCAGAGTGAAGTGTTCCCATATGTAATCACTTTCTTCTCCGCTATCTCCTCTCTCCAGCTCATCAAAATTCCAGCGATTTTTGATCAGCAACGCCACTCCTCCACCCCCCTGTTCCCTCTGTCTTTCCTCAGGATTTGGTATCCCGTTGGAAAGATGGCATCTGTTATCATACCTGTAAGCTTGGTTTCTGTAAGAGCTATGATGTCCGGTGATGCTTCTTTGACTCTTTCGTGCCACTCCTCCCACTTATTTGTTATTCCATCAGCGTTTGTGTACCATACCTTCAGTTTCCTTTCCAACACTGTGGTTTGGGGGGCCTGTGGGGGTGGGAGACCTGGTGGCATACTGTGGGATTCTATAGCTCGATGTGGGTGGAGGCTGTGGGTATGGATTGTAGTGTGTGTTGGGATGGTGTGATAGGTTGTATGGTTCTGAGAGTAGTTGTGTGTGTGCTTGCCCTTGCTGTTCTGTCCTGCTCTGGCTGACCTCTGCTGATTCCCTCCTTGTCTCTTTTCCTAGCTCCTTTCGTTTTTTTGTCCTCTCCCTCAGCTGCTGTCGTTCTGATTTTGTTCTGTCTCTGTCTAGGAACACCCTCTTGTACTCTTCTGTGTGTGTGTGTGTGTGTGTGTGTGTGTGTGTGTGTGTGTGTGTGTGTGTGTGAAGCTTTAAGCTTTATATTTTACATTAATTATATTATTCTGACATAAGAACCAAGTTACATATAACTGTTAAAACATAAGTCTTTCTTGCACGGGGTTTCAGTAATGTTTACCAGAGCCTGAACATCAGTCAAGTAATATTATAAAATATCTTGTAATATTATGTACTATGTCAGTCAAGTAATATTATAAAATATCTTGTAATATTATGTACTATGTCAGTCAAGTAATATTATAAAATATCTTGTAATATTATGTACTATGTCAGTCAAGTAATATTATAAAATATCTTGTAATATTATGTACTATGTCAGTCAAGTAATATTATAAAATATCTTGTAATATTATGTACTATGTCAGTCATGTAATATAAAATATCTTGTAATATTATGTACTATGTCAGTCAAGTAATATTATAAAATATCTTGTAATATTATGTACTATGTCAGTCATGTAATATTATAAAATATCTTGTAATATTAAAGTACTATGTCAGTCAAGTAATATTATAAAATATCTTGTAATATTATGTACTATGTCAGTCATGTAATATTATAAAATATCTTGTAATATTATGTACTATGTCAGTCAAGTAATATTATAAAATATCTTGTAATATTATGTACTATGTCAGTCAAGTAATATTATAAAATATCTTGTAATATTATGTACTATGTCAGTCATGTAATATGCAATTTCATGTAATATTTTAAGTATTTTTTCTGAAGTATATTTATTGTTAGTGTTGTAACTGGTGGGTTAATTTGTTAGTATTGAAATTAGTGAGTTAACTTGTTAGTGTTGTAACTGGTGGGTTAATTTGTTAGTATTGAAATTAGTGAGTTAACTTGTTAGTGTTGCAACTGGTGGGTTAATTTGTTAGTATTGAAATTAGTGAGTTAACTTGTTAGTGTTGCAACTGGTGGGTTAATTTGTTAGTATTGAAATTAGTGAGTTAACTTGATAGTGTTGAAACTGGTGGGTTAATTTGTTAGTATTGAAATTAGTGAGTTAACTTGTTAGTGTTGCAACTGGTGGGTTAATTTGTTAGTATTGAACTTAGTGAGTTAACTTGTTAGTGTTGCAACTGGTGGGTTAATTTGTTAGTATTGAAATTAGTGAGTTAACTTGTTAGTGTTGCAACTGGTGGGTTAATTTGTTAGTATTGAAATTAGTGAGTTAACTTGATAGTGTTGAAACTGATGGGTTAACTTGTCAGTTTTGAAATTATTGATTTAACATATTAGTGCTGATAAGTGTTGAAGTTAGTGAGTTAATATATTAGTGCTGATAGTGTTAAAATTAGTGAGTTAACATATTAGTGCTGTTAATGTTGAAATTAGTGAGTTAACGTCTCTTCCGCAACAATATTTTTAGTAGTTTACACTAAAGTCGTTGCCTAGTCAGAGTCAAGAGCTGTAAGTTATCATGAGTTATCGTACTCCCGAGTTAGCCTAAGTTATCCTCTCCTGAGTTAGTTTAAGTTATCGTACTCTGCGTTTAAGTTATCCTTTCTAAATTTAACATAAGTTATTATGAGGTTCAAGTTATCACTCGAAGAGTTTGGCATTAGCAATGAAGTTATCAGCTGAAATTATATTAAAGATAGATTTAGGGGAAGGACTGTAAGATATCTCACACGAGGCTAGGCATCATACCTGCACTGTATGAAGGATTCTTAGATATCTCACATGAGGCTAGACATCATACCTGCACTGTATGAAGGATTCTTAGATATCTCACATGAGGCTAGGCATCATACCTGCACTGTATGAAGGATTCTTAGATATCTCACATGAGGTTAGGCATCATACCTGCACTTTATGAAGGATTCTTAGATATCTCACATGAGACTAGGCATCATACCTGCACTGTATGAAGGATTCTTAGATATCTCACATGAGACTAGGCATCATACCTGCACTGTATGAAGGATTCTTAGATATCTCACATGAGGCTAGGCATCATACCTGCACTGTATGAAGGTTCTTAGATATCTCACATGAGGCTAGGCATCATACCTGCACTGTACGAAGGATTCTTAGATATCTCACATGAGGCTAGGCATCATACCTGCACTGTATGAAGGATTCTTAGATATCTCACACGAGGCTAGGCATCATACCTGCACTGTATGAAGGATTCTTAGATATCTCACATGAGGTTTAGGCATCATACCTGCACTGTATGAAGGATTCTTAGATATCTCACACGAGGCTATGCATCATACTGCACTGTATGAAGGATTCTTAGATATCTCACATGAGGTAGGCATCATTCCTGCACTGTATGAAGGATTCTTAGATATCTCACATGAGGCTAGGCATCATACCTGCACTGTATGAAGGATTCTTAGATATCTCACACGAGGCTAGGCATCATACCTGCACTGTATGAAGGATTCTTAGATATCTCACATGAGGTTAGGCATCATACCTGCACTGTATGAAGGATTCTTAGATATCTCACATGAGGCTAGGCATCATACCTGCACTGTATGAAGGATTCTTAGATATCTCACATGAGGCTAGGCATCATACCTGCACTGTATGAAGGATTCTTAGATATCTCACATGAGGCTAGGCATCATACCTGCACTGTATGAAGGATTGTAAGATATCTCACATGAGGCTAGGCATCATACCTGCACTGTATGAAGGATTGTTATATATCTCACATGAGGCTAGGCATCATACCTG
>NC_069491.1:23717933-23752933 GCF_026875155.1 Cherax quadricarinatus | reverse complement strand
TGTGGTACCTGTTGGTGTGGTGTCCACACCTGTGATGTGGTGTCCACACCTGTGGTACCTGTGGTGTGGTGTCCACACCTGTGATGTGGTGTCCACACCTGTGGTACCTGTGGTGTGGTGTCCGCACCTGGGGTACCTGTGGTGGGGTGTCCACACCCTGTGATGTGGTGTCCACACCTGTGGTACCTGTGGTGTTGTGTCCGCACCTGTGGTACCTGTGGTGTGGTGTCCACACCTGTGGTACCTGTGGTGTGGTGTCCACACCTTGATGTGGTGTTCCACACCTGTGGTACCTGTGGTGTGGTGTCCACACCTGTGATGTGGTGTCCACACCTGTGGTACCTGTGGTGTGGTGTCCACACCTGTGATTGGTGTCCACACCTGTGGTACCTGTGGTGTGGTGTCCACACCTGTGGTACCTGTGGTGTGGTGTCCACACCTGTGATGTGGTGTCCACACCTGTGGTACCTGTGGTGTGGTGTCCACACCTGTGATGTGGTGTCCACACCTGTGGTACCTGTGGTGTGGTGTCCGCACCTGTGGTACCTGTGGTGTGGTGTCCACACCTATGATGTGGTGTCCACACCTGTGATGTGGTGTCCACACCTGTGGTACCTGTGGTGTGGTGTCCGCACCCGTGATGTGATGTGGTGTCCACGCCTGTGGTACCTGTGGTGTGGTGCCCCACACCTGTGGTGTGGTGTCCACACCGGTGGTACCTGTGGTGTCCACACCTGTGGTACCTGTGGTGTGGTGTCCACACCTGTGGTACCTGTGGTGTGGTGTCCACGCCTGTGGTACCTGTGGTGTGGTGTCCACACCTGTGGAGTGGTGTTCACACCTGTGATACTTGTGGTGTGGTGTCCACACCTGTAATATTTGTGATGTGTTGTCCACACCTGTGGTACCTGTGATGTGGTGTCCACACCTGTGATACTTGTGGTGTGGTGTCCACACCTGTAGTACCTGTTGTGTGGTGTCTACACCTGTGATACTTGTGGTGTGGTGTCCACACCTGTGGTACCTGTGGTGTGGTGTCCACACCTGTGATACTTGTGGTGTGTTGTCCACACCTGTGATATTTGTGATGTGGTGTCCACACCTGTGGTACTTGTGGTGTGGTGTCCACACCTGTGATACTTGTGGTGTGGTGTCCACACCTGTGGTACCTGTGGTGTGGTGTCTACACATGTGATACTTGTGGTGTGGTGTCTACACCTGTGATATTTGTGATGTGGTGTCCACACCTGTGGTACCTGTGGTGTGGTGTCCACACCTGTGATACTTGTGGTGTGGTGTCCACTCCTGTGATACTTGTGGTGTGGTGTCCACACCTGTGGTACCTGTGGTGTGGTGTCCACACCTGTGGTACTTGTGGTGTGGTGTCCACACCTTTGGTACTTGTGATGTGGTGTCCAAACCTGTGGTACTTGTGATGTGGTGTCCACACCTGTGGCACTTGTGGTGTGGTGTCCACACCTGTGGTACCTGTGGTGTGGTGTCTACACCTGTGGTACTTGTGGTGCGGTGTCCACACCTGTGGTGTGACACACACACACACACACAGTACTCAGGAGCTGAGTCTCGACCCCTGCAACCACAATTAGGTGAGTACAATTAGGTGAGTACACACACACACACACACTTAGAGTTGTCCAAGAAGTGGAACAATCTGGCGAGTGAAGTAGCAGAGGCAGGAATCATACACAGCTTTAAGAAGAGGTAAGATAAGGTTCTTGGAGCCGGGAGAGAGGGGATTTGATAGAGACCAACGAAGAGGCGGGGCCAGGAGCTGTGAATCAACCCCTGCAACCACATATAATGAGTACACACACACACAAACGTGCACACAGATGGGTGAGTACACTGAGATAAATAAATACATACAGGTGAGTACACAGCTGAATAAGTGTACACAAGTAGGTGAGTACACACAAGTAGTTGATTACACAGAGGTTGGCGAGTACATACGGGTGGGAAAGTATACATAGTTGTGTTAGAACACACGGGTACTTGAGTACACACAGGTTAAGAACACCAAACATAATTTTCCACACACTGTGTTTTTTTTACTGGAGTAATGAATGTGTGTGCTGCTGTTGTTGTCTCACTACGGTTGTTCAACCAACTGCTGATGGTGGACATTGTTGCTGCTGTTGTTGTCTCACTACGGTTGTTCAACCAACTGCTGATGGTGGACATTGTTGCTGCTGTTGTTGTCTCACTACGGTTGTTCAACCAACTGCTGATGGTGGACATTGTTGCTGCTGTTGTTGTCTCACTACGGTTGTTCAACCAACTGCTGTGGTGGTGGACATTGTTGCTGCTGTTGTTGTCTCACTACGGTTGTTCAACCAACTGCTGTGGTGGTGGACATTGTTGCTGCTGTTGTTGTCTCACTACGGTTGTTCAACCAACTGCTGATGGTGGTGGACATTGTTGCTACTGTTGTTGTCTCACTACGGTTGTTCAACCAACTGCTGTGGTGGTGGACATTGTTGCTTACTGTTGTTGTCTCACTACGGTTGTTCAACCAACTGCTGTGGTGGTGGACATTGTTGCTACTGTTGTTGTCTCACTACGGTTGTTCAACCAACTGCTGTGGTGGTGGACATTGTTGCTGCTGTTGTTGTCTCACTACGGTTGTTCAACCAACTGCTGTGGTGGTGGACATTGTTGCTACTGTTGTTGTCTCACTACGGTTGTTCAACCAACTGCTGTGGTGGTGGACATTGTTGCTGCTGTTGTTGTCTCACTACGGTTGTTCAACCAACTGCTGATGGTGGTGGACATTGTTGCTGCTGTTGGTGTCTCACTACGGTTGTTCAACCAACTGCTGTGGTGGTGGACATTGTTGCTGCTGTTGTTGTCTCACTACGGTTGTTCAACCAACTGCTGTGATGGTGGACATTGTTGCTGCTGTTGTTGTCTCACTACGGTTGTTCAACTCACTGCTGTGGTGGTGGACATTGTTGCTGCTGTTGTTGTCTCACTACGGTTGTTCAACTCACTGCTTCTATTTTTGTTTTGTTTTGCTGACTTTGTGTTTAATCATTGGTAGTTACTGGTGTAGTAACTAATGTCCGTAGCTGCTGTTAGATTGTAACTGATGTAAGAAGTTACTGTAAGACTGTAACTGCTGTGAGAAGTTACAGTAAGACTGTAACTGCTGTGAGAAGTTATTGTAAGATTGTAACTGCTGTAAGAAGTTACAGTAAGACTGTAACTGCTGTAAGAAGTTACAGTAAGACTGTAACTGCTGTAAGAAGTTACTGTAAGACTGTAACTGCTGTAAGAAGTTACTGAAAGACTGTAACTGCTGTAAGAAGTTACAGTAAGACTGTAACTGCTGTAAGAAGTTACAGTAAGACTGTAACTGATGTAACAAGTTACTGTAAGACTGTAACTGCTGTAAGAAGTTACTGTAAGACTGTAACTGCTGTAAGAAGTTACAGTAAGACTGTAACTGCTGTAAGAAGTTACTGTAAGACTGTAACTGCTGTAAGAAGTTACAGTAAGACTGTAACTGCTGTAAGAAGTTACTGTAAGATTGTAAATGCTGTAAGAAGTTACTGTAAGATTGTAAATGCTGTAAGAAGTTACTGTAAGATTGTAACTGCTGTAAGAAGTTACAGTAAGACTGTAACTGCTGTAAGAAGTTACTGTAAGACTGTAACTGCTGTAAGAAGTTACAGTAAGACTGTAACTGCTGTAAGAAGTTACAGTAAGACTGTAACTGCTG
This sequence comes from Cherax quadricarinatus, assembly GCF_026875155.1. Classification (NCBI taxonomy): domain Eukaryota; kingdom Metazoa; phylum Arthropoda; class Malacostraca; order Decapoda; family Parastacidae; genus Cherax; species Cherax quadricarinatus. The sequence goes on along the minus strand of NC_069491.1, from coordinate 23,749,191 downwards.
TAAGAAGTTACTGTAAGACTGTAACTGCTGTAAGAAGTTACTGTAAGACTGTAACTGCTGTAAGAAGTTACTGTAAGATTGTAAATGCTGTAAGAAGTTACTGTAAGACTGTAACTGCTGTAAGAAGTTACTGTAAGATTGTAAATGCTGTAAGAAGTTACTGTAAGACTGTAACTGCTGTAAGAAGTTACTGTAAGATTGAAAACTGCTGTAAGAAGTTACTGTAAGATTGTAAATGCTGTAAGAAGTTACTGTAAGATTGTAACTGCTGTAAGAAGTTACTGTAAGACTGTAACTGCTGTAAGAAGTTACTGTAAGACTATAACTGCTGTAAGAAGTTACTTAAGGTTATAAGTCTCTCTTTGCCAGTCAGGTGGGAGTTACAAGTACGGCAAATGTTGGGAAACTTTACGAACTTTGTGGAAAATCCTGTAACTTAGTGGATATAAAGTTGGAAGAAGGTGGTCAGCAGGTGGTGAGCAGGTGGGTGCTGCAGCTTACTGCTGGTCAGGTGGTGGTCAGCAGGTGGGTGCTGCAGCTTACTGCTGGTCAGGTGGTGGTCAGCAGGTGGGTGCTGCAGCTTGTTCTAGTCAGATGGTGGTCAGCAGGTGGGTGCTGCTGCTTACTGCTGGTCAGATGGTGGTCAGCAGGTGGGTGCTGCTGCTTACTGCTGGTCAGGTGGTGGTCAGCAGGTGGGTGCTGCTGCTTAGTTCTGGTCATATGGTGGTCAGCAGGTGGGTTTGCTGGTCAGATGGTGGTCAGCAGGTGGGTGCTGTTGCTTACTGCTGGTCAGCAGGTGGGTGCTGCTGCTTACTGCTGGTCAGATGGTAGTCAGCAGGTGGATGCTGCTGCTTACTGCTGGTCAGATGGTAGTCAGGAGGTGGGTGCTGCTGCTTACTGTGGTCAGGTGGTGGTCAGCAGGTGGGTGCTGCTGCTTAGTTCTGGTCATATGGTGGTCAGCAGGTGGGTGCTGCAGCTTAGTTCTAGTCAGATGGTGGTCAGCAGGTTGGTGCTGCTGCTTACTGCTGGTGAGATGGTGGTCAGCAGGTGGGTGCTGCAGCTTACTGCTGGTCAGGTGGTGGTCAGCAGGTGGGTGCTGCTGCTTATGCTGGTCAGATGGTAGTCAGCAGGTGGGTGCTGTTGCTTACTGCTGGTCAGGTGGTGGTCAGCAGGTGGGTGCTGCTGCTTACTGCTGGTCAGATGGTAGTCAGCAGGTGGGTGCTGTTGCTTACTGCTGGCCAGGTGGTGGTCAGCAGGTGGGTGCTGCTGCTTACTGCTGGTCAGATGGTAGTCAGCAGGTGGGTGCTGTTGCTTACTGCTGGTCAGGTGGTGGTCAGCAGGTGGGTGCTGCTGCTTACTGCTGGTCAGATGGTAGTCAGCAGGTGGGTGCTGTTGCTTACTGCTGGCCAGGTGGTGGTCAGCAGGTGGGTGCTGCTGCTTACTGCTGGTCAGATGGTAGTCAGCAGGTGGGTGCTGCTGCTTACTGCTGGTCAGGTGGTGGTCAGCAGGTGGGTGCTGCTGCTTACTGCTGGTCAGATGGTAGTCAGCAGGTGGGTGCTGTTGCTTACTGCTGGTCAGATGGTAGTCAGCAGGTGGGTGCTGTTGCTTACTGCTGGTCAGATGGTGGTCAGCAGGTGGATGCTGTTGCTTACTGCTGGTCAGCAGGTGGGTGCTGCTGCTTACTGCTGGTCAGATGGTATTTCAGCAGGTGGGTGCTGTTGCTTAATGCTGGTCAGATGGTGGTCAGCAGGTGGATGCTGTTGCTTACTGCTGGTCAGCAGGTGGGTGCTGCTGCTTACTGCTGGTCAGATGGTAGTCAGCAGGTGGGTGCTGTTGCTTACTGCTGGTCAGATGGTGGTCAGCAGGTGGATGCTGTTGCTTACTGCTGGTCAGCAGGTGGGTGCTGCTGCTTACTGCTGGTCAGATGGTAGTCAGCAGGTGGGTGCTGTTGCTTACTGCTGGTCAGATGGTGGTCAGCAGGTGGGTGCTGTTGCTTACTGCTGGTCAGATGGTAGTCAGCAGGTGGGTGCTGTTGCTTACTGCTGGTCAGATGGTAGTCAGCAGGCGGATGCTGCAGTTTACTGCTGGTCAGGAATGAGTCTTCCCTGGTAACTGTCACTACCATACATCTTCCCTGGTAGCTGTCACTACCATAGTCTTTCCTTGCTACTGCCACTACCATAGTCATCCCTGTTTACTGCCACTACCATAGTCTTTCCTTGCTACTGTCACTACCACAGTCTTCCCTGGTAACTGTCACTACCATACATCTTCCCTGGTAACTGTCACTACCATAGTCTTTCCTTGTTTACTGCCACTACCATAGTCTTCCCTGGTAACTGTCACTACCATACATCTTCCCTGGTAGCTGTCACTACCATAGTCTTTCCTTGCTACTGTCACTACCATAGTCTTCCCTGGCTACTGTCACTACCATACATCTTCCCTGGTAACTGTCACTACCATAGTCTTTCCTTGCTACTGCCACTACCATAGTCTTCCCTGGTAACTGTCACTACCATACATCTTCCCTGGTAGCTGTCACTACCATAGTCTTTCCTTGCTACTGCCCATACCATAGTCTTCCCTGGCTACTGTCACTACCCACATCTTCCCTGGTACTCACTACCATAGTCTTTCCTTGCTACTGGCCACTACCACAGTCTTCCCTGGCCACTGTCACTACCATACATCTTCCCTGGTAACTGTCACTACCATAGTCTTTCCTTGCTACTGTCACTACCATAGTCTTCCCTGGCCACTGTCACTACCATACATCTTCCCTGGTAACTGTCACTACCATAGTCTTTCCTTGCTACTGCCACTACCATAGTCATCCCTGTTTACTGCCACTACCATAGTCTTTCCTTGCTACTGTCACTACCATACATCTTCCCTGGTAACTGTCACTACCATAGTCCTCCCTGTTTACTGCCACTACCATAGTCTTTCCTTGCTACTGCCACTACCATAGACTTCCCTGGTTACTGCCGCTACCATGGTTCTCCCTTGCTACTGCCACTACCACAGTCTTCCCTAGTTACTGCCACTACCATAGTCTTCCCTTGCTACTGTCACTACCATTAACATTATCTTTGAGATGACCTGTGTTATGGCTGTCCTGAGGTTCTCACTGAATTATCAGAACTGGTACAGAGTTAAAGGTGAAGAAAGAAGAGGAGAGGAGATGAGAGGCGATAGGTGAAGGAAATGGAGAAGAATACAAGGGTGAGAGAAGAAGAGAATTGGAAAGGATAAAATAATAGGAGAGGGAGTAGGGAAGAGAAAAAGGAGAGAAGAGGTAAGAGAACAAGGGAAGGAGAGAAGAGGGTGTTGTGGGGAGATGAGTGGAGGTGGGAAGGGGATGTAGAGGGGTGTGGGGGGGGAGGGAAGGAGTGGTGGTAATTCTTGGGGAGGGGTGATGGGGAGTGAGAGGAGGGGAGTAGAGGGGTTGTGGGGAGGGGAGGGGAATGATTGTTAGGGCGCTGGTTTAGTCAATGGTTGAAGTGAAATGTTGAAAGTTATCTTTTGAGGTCTTCTCTCTCTCTCTCTCTCTCTCCTCTCTCTCTCTCTCTCTCTCTCTCTCTCTCTCTCTCTCTCTCTCTCTCTCCTCCTCTCTCTCTCTCTCTCTCTCTCTCCTCTCTCACACACAAACATTCCACATCATTGTCTTATATTTATTACTTTAATTGTTCCGTCACTGTTGAATATATTTAAATATAAATAATTATATTTGATGGAGTACGCCCGATTAAACGTCAACTGGACATTAACGGCCCTCAGACCCACCACGAAAAATGATAAAGTTCTGAATTTCCCCCCCCAGATAAAAAAGGACATAAAGGTTAATTATCAAGAATGATGTGTTATGTTTGTTGGTGTATGTGTGTGTGTATGTGTCCGTGTAATGTGTGTGTGTGTGTGTGTGTGGTGTTTTGAGTCCTCCAAGAACTGAAGGGGGACGAATGTAATAAAAGGATAAATATTCAATATAGTCCCAAATTTCAATTATTTTTTTTATTTTTAAGTTAAGAATGTAACCGGAGACTATTGTTATTATTCCATGGAGTTTCCTGAAAAAAAAAACTTATAGATAACAAATAAAAATAGTGAGTTTTGGTATGACAACACGCAGTATCTTTTTATGAGTGACTGTTGGGGTTCGAACCCCACTCGAAGGTATTTTTTTATGTTGGGTTCGAACCCCACTCAAGGTATTTTTTATATGTGTGGGTTCGAAACCCACTCAAGTATTTTTAATGTGTGGGTTCGAACCCCACTCAAGAGGTATTTTTATTTTGGGTTCGAATCCCACTCAAGGTATTTTTTTATGTGAGTTCGAACCCCACTCAAGGTATTTATTTATGTGTGGTTTCGAACCCCACACAATGGTATTTTTATGTGTGGGTACGAACCCCACTCAAGGATATTTTTTTATTATTTGTGGGTTCGAACCCCACTCATGGTATTTTTTTATGTGTGGGTTCGAACCCCAATCAAGGTATTGATCATTATTTTTATGTGTGGGTTCGAACCCCACTCAAGGTATTTTTTATGTGTGGGTTCGAACCCCACTCAAGGTATTTTTTATGTGTGGGGTTCGAAACCACAACTCAAAGGTATTTTTTTTATGTGTGTGTTCGCAACCCACTCAATGGTATTTTTTTATGTGTGGTTTTCGACCCCACCTCAAGGTATTTTTTAGTGTGGGCTCGAACCCCACCAAGTATTTTTTATGTGTGGTTCGAACCCCACTCAAGGTATTTTTTTATGTGTGGGTTCGAACCCCACTCAAGTATTTTTTAATGTGTGGTTCGAACCCCACCAAGGTATTTTTTATTGTTGGTTCGAACCCCAACAAGGTATTTTTATGTGTGGGTTCGAACCCACTCAAGGTATTTTTTTATGAGTGGCCTTCGAACCCCACTCAAGTATTTTTTATGTGTGGGTTCGAACCCCACTCAAGGTATTTTTTTTAATGTGTTGGTTCGAACCCCACTCAGTTATTTTTTATGTGTGGTTTCGAACCCCACTCCAAGGTTTTTTATGTGTGGGTTCGAACCCCCTCAAGGTATTTTGTTATGTGGGGTTCGAACCCCACTCAAGGTATTTTTTTATGAGTGGGTTCGACCCCACTCAAGGTATTTTTTATTGGTGGTTCGAAACCCCACACAAGGTATTTTTTATGTGTGGGTTCGAACCAACACTCAAGGTATTTTTTATGTGGTGGGTTCGAACACCACTCAAGGTAATTTTTTATGTTGGGTTCGAACCCCACTCAGAGGTATTTTTTATGTGTGGTTCGAACCCCACTCAAGGTATTTTTTTATGAGTGGTTCGAACCCTCACTCAAGGTATTTTTATAATGTGTGGGTTCGAACCCCACTCAAGGTGATTTTTTGATGTGTGGTTCGAAACCCCACTCAGGTATTTTTTTATTGTGTGGGTTCGAAACCCCACTCAAAGGTATTTTTTTTATGTGTGGGTTCGAACCCCACTCAGGTATTTTTATGTGTGGGTTCGAACCCCACTCAAGGTATTTTTTTATTAGTGGGTTCGAACCCCACTCAAGGTATTTTTTATGTGTGGGTTCGAACCCCACTCAAGGTATTTTTTATGAGTGGGTTCGAACCCCACTCAAGGTATTTTTTATGTGTGGGTTCGAACCCCACTCAAGTAATTTTTTTATGAGTGGTTCGAACCCACTCAAGGTATTTTTTTTATGTGTTGGTTTCGAACCCCACACAGGTATTTTTTATGTGTGGGTTCGAACCCCACTTCAAGGTATTTTTTATGTTGGTTCGAACCCCACTCAAGGTATTTTTTTTAACTGAGTGGGTTCGAACCCCACTCCAGGTATTTTTTTTATGTGTGGGTTCGACCCCACTCAAGGTATTTTTTATGAGTGGGTTCGAACCCCACTCAAGGTATTTTTTAATGTGTGGGTTCGAACCCCACTCAAGGTATTTTTTTATGAGTGGGTTCGAACCCAACTAAAAGGTATTTTTATGTGAGGGATCGAACCCCACTCAAGGTAATTTTTATTGTGTGGGTTCGAACCCCACTCAAGGTATTTTTTATGTGTGGGGTTCGAACCCCACTCAAGTATTTTTTTTAATGAGTGGGTTTCTGAACCCCACTCAAGGTGTTATTTTTTGTGTGGGTTCGAACCCCACTTCAAGGTATTTATTGTTATGAGTGGGTTCGAACCCCACTCCAGGATTTTTTATGGGGTTCCGAACCCCCTTCAAGGTATTTTTTATGTGTTGGGTTCGAACCCCACTCAAGTATTTTTTTATGTTGTGGTTCGAACGCCGCCACTCAAGTATTTTTATTATGAGTGGGTTCGAACCCCACTCAAGGTATTTTTTATGTGTGGGTTCGAACCCCACTCAAGGTATTTTTTTATGTGTGGGTTCGAACCCCACTCAAGGTATTTTTTTATGTGTGGGTTCGAACCCCACTCAAGGTATTTTTTATTGTGGGTTCGAACCCCACGTCAAGGTATTTTTTTATGTGTGGGTTCGAACCCCACTCAAGGAATTTTTTTATGTGTGGGTTCGAACCCCACTCTAGGTATTTTTTTATGTGTGGGTTCGAACCCCACTCAAGGTATTTTTTATGTGTGGGTTCGAACCCCACTCAAGGTATTTTTTATGTGTGGGTTCGAACCCCACTCAAGGTATTTTTTATGTGAGGGTTCGAACCCCACTCAAGGTATTTTTTTATGTGTGGGTTCGAACCCCACTCAAGGTATTTTTTATGTGTGGGTTCGAACCCCACTCAAGGTATTTTTTTATGTGAGGGTTCGAACCCCACTCAAGGTATTTTTTATGTGTGGGTTCGAACCCCACTCAAGGTATTTTTTATGATGGGTTTCGAACCCCACTCATAAGTATGTTTTTATGTGTGGATCGAACCACACTCAAGTATTTTTTTATGAGTGGTTCGAAACCCTCATTCAAAGGTAATTTTTTATGATGGGTTCGAACCCCACTCAAGGTAATTTTTTATGAGGGTTCAACCCCACTCAATGTATTTTTTTATGTGTGGGTTCGAACCCCAGTCAAGGTAATTTTTATGAGTGGGCTGTTCGAAACCCCACTCAAGGTATTTTTTTATGTGTGGGTTCGAACCGCCACTCAAATATTTTTTTTACGAGGGGGTTGGAACCCCACTCAAGGTATTTTTCTTTATGTGTGGTTTCGAACCCCACTCAAGTATTTTTATGCGTGGGTTCGAACCCCACTCAAGGTATTTTTTTATGTGTTGGGTTCGAACCCCACACAAGGTATATTTTTATGATGTGTTCGAAACCCCACTAAAGGTAATTTTTTTATGAGTGTGTTCGAACCCCACTCAAGGTATTTCTTTTATGTGTGGTTTCGAACCCCATCTCAAGGTATTTTTTAACGAGTGGGTTCGACCCCTATCAAAGGTATTTTTATGTGTGGGTTCGAACCCCACTCAAGTATTTTTTTATGAGTGGGTTCGAACCCCACTCAAGCAAGGTCTTTTTTTATGTGTGGGTTCGAACCCACTCAGGTAGTTTTTTTATGATGGGTTTGAACCCCACTCAAGGTATTTTTTTTTATGAGTGGGTTCGAACCCCACTCAAGGTATTTTTTTATGTGTGGGTTCGGAACCCCACTCAAGGTATTTTTTTATGTGTAGGTTTCGAACCCCAGTCAAGGTATTTTGTTAATGAGTGGTTCGAACCCCACTCAAGGTATTTTTATTATGTGTGTGGGTTTCGAACCCCCACTCAAGGTAATTTTTTACGAGTGGGTTCGAACCGCCACTCAAGTTATTTTTTATGTGTGTGTTTCGACCCAACTCAAGGTATTTTTTTATGTGTGGGTTTTCGAATCACACTCAAGGTATATTTTTTCTAATGAGTGGATTCGAACCCCACACAATGTATTTTTTTTATGTGGTGGTTCGAACCCCACTCAAGGTATTTTTCTATGAGTGGGTTCGAAACCTACTCAAGGTAATTTTTTTTTATAGTGGGTTCGAACCCCACTCAAGTCTTTTTTTTATGTGTGGGTTCGAACCCCACTCAAGGTATTTTATGTGTGGGTTCGAACCCCACTCCAGGTATTTTTTATGTTGTGGTTCGAATCCACTTCAAGTATTTTATTATGTGTGGGTTTCGAACCCCCACTCAAGGTGTTTTTTTTATGTGTGGGTTCGAACCCCACTCAAGGTATTTTTTTATGTGTGGGTTCGAACCCCACTCAAGGTATTTTTTTATGAGTGGGTTCGAACCCCACTCAAGGTATTTTTTCATGTGTGGGTTCGAACCCCACTCAAGGTATTTTTTATGAGTGGGTTTGAACCCCACTCAAGGTATTTTTTGTGTGGGTTCGAACCCCACTCAAGGTATTTTTTTATGTGTGGGTTCGAACCCCACTCAAGGTATTTTTTTTGTGTGGGTTCGAACCCCACTCAAGGTATTTTTTTATGAGGTGGGGTTCGAAACCCCAACTCAAGTATTTTTTTATGTGTGGGTTCGAACGCCCACTCAAGTATTTTTTTTATGTGTGGGTACGAACCCCACTCAAAGGGTAATTTTATGTGTGGGTTCGAACCCCACTCAAGGTATTTTTTTATGAGTGGGTTCGAACCCCACTCAAGGTATTTTTTATGAGTGGGTTTGAACCCCACTCAAGGTATTTTTTGTGTGGGTTCGAACCCCACTCAAGGTATTTTTTTATGTGTGGGTTCGAACCCCACTCAAGGTATTTTTTTATGTGTGGGTTCGAACCCCACTCAAGGTATTTTTTTAGAGTGGGTTCGAACCCCCACTCAAAGGTATTTTTTTATGTTTGGGGTTGAACCCCACTCAGAAGGATTTTTTTATGAGTGGGTTTGAACCCCATTCAAGGTATTTTTTGTGTTGTTCCGAACCACACTCAAGGTATTTTTTTTATGAGTGGGTTTCGAACCCATCAAGGTATTTTTTATGAGTGGTATCGAACCCCACTCAAGGTATTTTTTTATGAGTGGGCTCGAACCCCCACTCAAGTATTTTTTTTATGGAGTGGGTTCGAACGCCCACTCAAGGTATTTTTTATTGTGGGGTTCGAAACCCCACCAAGGTAATTTTTATATGAGGGGTTTGAACCCCACTCAAGGGTATTTTTTGTGTGGGGTTCGATCCCCAGTCAAGTATTTTTTTATGTGTGGGTTCGAACCCGCACTGAAGGTACTTTTTTGTGTGGGTTTCGACCCCACTCAAGGTAGTTTTTTTTATGAGTTAGGTTCCGAACCACACTCAAGGTTATTTTTTATGTGTGGGTTCGAACACCCACTCAATATTTTTTATGTGTGGGTTCGAACCCCACTCAAGTATTTTTTTATGTGGGTTCGAACCCCACTCCAAGTATTTTTTATGAGTGGGTTCGAACCCCACTCAAGGTATTTTATAGTGGGTTTTTAACCCCACTCAATGTATTTTTTGAGTGGGTTCGAACCCCACTCAAGGTATTTTTTTATGTGTGGGTTCCGAACCCCACTCAGGTATTTTTATGTGTGGTTCGAACCCCACTCAAGGTAATTTTTTATGAGGTGGGTTCGAACCCCACTCAAGGTATTTTTTTTTATGTGGGATTCGAACCCCACTCAAGGTATTTTTTATTAGTGGTTTGAATCCCCACTCAAGTTATTTTTTGTGTGGGCCCGAACACCACGCAAGGTATTTTTTATGAGGTGGGTTCGAACCCCACTCAAGGTATTTTTTATGAGTGGGTTCGAACCCCAATCAAGGTATTTTTTATGAGTGGGTTCGAACCCCACTCAAGGTATTTTTTATTAGAGGGTTCGAAACCCCACTCAAGTATTTTTTGGTATGTGAGGGGTCGAACCCCACTCAAGGTATATTTTATGAGTGGGTTTCGAACGCCCACTAAAGAATTTTTTTATGAGGTGGGTTCGAACTCCAACAGAGTATTTTTTTATGAGTGGGTTTGAACCCCACTCAAGGTATTTTTTATAAGTGGGTTCGAACCCCACTCAAGGTATTTTTTTATGAGTGGGTTCGAACCCCACTCAAGGTATTTTTTTATGGTGGGTTCGAACCCCCACCAAAGGTATTTTTTTATGAGTAGGTTCGAACCCCACTGCAATGTATTTTTTATGAGTGGGTTCGAACCCCACCCCAAGGTATTTTTTTATGTGTGGGTTCGGAACCCCACTCAAGGTATTTTTTTATTGTGGTTCGAACCCCACTCATGGTATTTTTTTTAATGAGTGGGTTCGAACGCCCACTTCAAGGTATTTTTTTTATATGGGTTCGAACCCCATTTCCTCAAGGTATTTTTTATGTGTGGGTTCGAACCCCACTCAAGGTATTTTTTATGTGTGGGTTCGAACCCCACTCAAGGTATTTTTTTATGGTGTGGGTTCGAACCCCACTCAAGGTATTTTTTTTTATGTGTGGGTTCGAACCCCACTCAAGGTATTTTTTATGAGTGGGTTCGAACCCCACTCAAGGTATTTTTTATGAGTGGGTTCGAACCCCACTCAAGGTATTTTTTTATGAGTAGGTTCGAACCCCACTCAAGGTATTTTTTTATGAGTGGGTTCGAACCCCACCCAAGGTATTTTTTTATGTGTGGGTTCGAACCCCACTCAAGGTATTTTTTTATGTGTGGGTTCGAACCCCACTCAAGGTATTTTTTTATGAGTGGGTTCGAACCCCACTCAAGGTATTTTTTTAGTGGGTTCGAACCCCACTCAAGGTATTTTTTTATGTGTGGGTTCGAACCCCACTCAAGGTATTTTTTTATGTGTGGGTTCCGACACGCCCACTCAAGGTATTTTTTATGTTTGGGTTCGAACCCCAGTTTTTGGGGAGTCTCAAGGTATTTTTTATGTTGTGGGTTTCGAGACCCCACTCAAGGTATTTTTTTTATGAGTGGGGTTCGAACCCCAGGGTTGTGGTGTTGGATGGAGGGGGGTGTGATGAGTCTCCAAGAATTTTTTATATGAGTGGGTTCGAACACCACTCAAGGTATTTTTTTTATGTGTGGGTTCGAACCCCACTCAAGGTATTTTTTTGTGTGGGTTCGAACCCCACTCAAGGTATTTTTTATGTATAGGTTCGAACCCCACTCAAGGTATTTTGATGATGGGTTCGAACCCCACTCAGGTATTTTTGTTGAGTGGGTTCCCAACCCCACTCAAGGTATTTTTTATGTGTGTTTCGAACCCCTAAAAACACTCAGGTATTTTTTTTATGTGTGGGTTTTGAAACCCCACTCAAGGTATGTTTTTATGAGTGGGTCCGAACCCCACTCAAGGTATTTTTATGAGTGGGTTCGAACCCACTCAAGGTTTTTTTGAGTATGTTACGAACCCACTCAAGGTATTTTTTTTATGATTGGTTCGAGAACCCCACTCAAAGGTATTTTTTTAGAGTGGGTTCATCCCCACTCAAGGCATTTTTTTATGATGGGTTCGGAACCCCAACTCAAGGTATTTTTTATGTGTGGGTTTCGACCCCACTCAATGTATTTTTTATGAGTGGTTCGAACCCCACTCAAGGTATTTTTTTATGTGTGGTCGAACCCCACTCAAAGGTATTTTTTATGATGGGTTCGACCCACTCAGGGTATTTATTTTATGAGTGGGTTCGAACCCCACTCACAAGGTAAGTTTTTATGAGTGGGTTCGAACCCCACTCAAGGTATTTTTTTTATGAGTGGGTTCGAATCCCACTCAAGTATTTTTAAGAGTGGGTTCGAACCCCAATCAAGGTATTTTTTTATGAGTGGGGGTTCGAAACCCCAGCTCAAGGTTTTTTTATGAGTGGTTCGAACCCCACTCAAGGTAATTTTTATGAGTGGGTTCGAACCCCACTCAAGTATTTTTTTTGTGTGGGTTTCGAACACCCACTCAAGTTATTTAATATGTGTGGTTCGAACCCCACTCAAGGTATTTTTTTTATGAGTGGGTCGAACCCCACTCAAGGTATTTTTTTATGAGTGGGTTCGAACCCCCACCAAGTATTTTTTTATGTGAGGGGTTCGAACCCCACGCAAGTGTATTTTTTTATGTGTGGGTTCGAACCCCACTCAAGGTAATTTTTTTATGTGTTGGGTTCGTAAACAACAGTCAAGGTATTTTTTAAGAGTGGGTTTCGAACCCCACTCAAGGTATTTGTTTATGATGGTTTCGAACCCCACCAAGGTATTTTTTTTATGTGTGGGTTCGAACCCCACTCAAGATATTTATTTTATGATTGTGGGTTCGAAAAAACCCCACCCACTCAAGGTAATTTTTTATGTGTGGAGTTCGAACACGCACTCAAGTATTTTTTGTGAGAGTTCGAACCCCACACAAGGTATTTTTTACATATGGGTTCGAACCCCACTCAAGGTATTTTTTATGAGTGGGTTCGAACCCCACTCAAGGTATTTGTTGATGAGGGTTCCAACCCCACTCCAAGGTATTTTTTATGTGTTGGGTTTCATACCCCACTCAAGGTATTTTTTATTGTGTGGGTTCGAACCCCACTCAAGGTATTTTTATGAGTGGGTTCGAACCCCACTCAAGGTATTTTTTATGAGTGGGGTTCGAACCCACCAAGGTATTTTTTTGAGTGGGTTCGACCCCCACTCAAGGTTATTTTTTTATGAGTATGTTTCGAACCCAATCAAGGTATTATTTAATGAGTGGTTCACCCCCAGCTCAAAAGTGCAATTTTTTTTATGAGTGGGTTTTCGAACCCCATCTCAAGGTATTTTTTTATGAGTGGGGTCGAACCCCCACTCAAGGTATTTTTATATGTGTTGGTTCGAACCCCACTCAAGGTTATTTTTATTGTGGTGGGTTCGAACCCCACACAAGGTATTTTTTATGAAGATGGGTTTCGAACCCCACTCAGGTATTTTTTATGTGTGGGTTCGAACCCCACTCAAGGTAATTTTTAATGAGTGAGGGTTCAGAAACCCCACTCCAGGTATTTTTTTATGAGTGGGTTCGAACCCCACTCAAGGTATTTTTATGAGTGGGTTCGAACCCCACTCAAGGTATTTTTTATGAGTGGGTTCGAACCCCACTCAAGGTATTTTTTTATGAGTGGGTTCGAACCCCACTCAAGGTATTTTTTTATGAGTGGGTTCGAACCCCACTCAAGGTATTTTTTATGAGTGGGGTTCGAACCCCACTCAAGGTTATTTTTATGAGTGGGTTCGAACCCCACTCAGAGGTATATTTTTGTGTGGGTTCGAACCCCACTCAGGTATATATATTAGTGTGTGGGTTCGAACCCCAGTCAAGTTTATTTTTTTATGATGGTTTTCGAACCCCACTCAAAGATTTTTTATGAGTGTTCGAACCCCACTCAAGGTAATTTTTGTATGAGGGTTCGAACGCCCACTCAAGGTATTTTTTTATGAGTGGGTTCGAACCCCACTCAAGGTATTTTTATGTGTGGTTAGAACCCAGCTCAAGGTATTTTTTATGTGTGGGTTCCGAAACCCCCACTCAAGGTAATTTTTATGAGTGGGGTTCGAACCCCACTCAAGGTAGTTTTTATGAGTGGGTTTCGAAGCCCACTCAAGGTAATTTTTTTATGAGTGGTTCGACCCCCCTCAAGGTAATTTTTATATATTTCTCAGTCGGTCGAACCCACTCAAGGTATTTTTTTCCATGAGTGGTGGTCGAACTACACTCAAGGTATTTTTTATGTGTGGGTTCGACCCCACTCTCAAGTATTTTTTATGAGTGGGTTCGAACCCCACTCAGGTATTTTTTATGAGTGGGTTCGAACCCCACTCAAGGTAATTTTTATGAGTGGGTTTCGAACCCCACTCAAGGTATTTTTTTATGAGTTGGTTCGAACTTCCCACTCAAGGTATTTCTTGTGTGGGTTCGAACCCACTCCAAGTATTTTATGAGTGGGTTCGAACCGCCACTCAAGGTATTTTTTTTATGTGTGGGTTCGAACCCCACTCAATGTATTTTTTTGTGTGGGTTAGAACCCCACTCCAAGGTATTTTTTATGTATGGGTCAACCGCCCACTCAAGGTATTTTTTAATGAGTGGGTTCGAACCCCACTCAAGGTATTTTTGTTATGGTGTGGGTTTTCGAAAACCCCACACAAAGATTATTTTTTTATGTGTAGGGTTCGAACCCCACTCAAGGTATATTTTTATGTGTGGGTTCGAACCCCACTCAAGGTATGTTTTTCTCGTGTGAGTTCGAACCCCACTCAAGGCATTTTATACTAAGGGTTCGAACCCCCACTCAAGTATTGTTTTGATGAGTGGGATCGAACCCCACTCAAGTATTTTGATGAGTGGGTTCCAACCCCACTCAAGGTATTTTTTATGTGTGTTTCGAACCCCACCACTCAGGTATTTTGCATGAGTGGGGTCGAACTCCACTCAAGTATTTTTTTATGTGTGGGTTCGAACCGCCACACAAGGTATTTTTTGAGTTGGGTGCGAACCCCACTCAAGGTATTTTTTAGAGTGGGTTCGAACCCCACTCAAGGTAATTTTTATGAGTGGGTTCGAACCCCACTCATGTATTTTTTATGAGTGGGTTCGAAACCCACTCAAGGTATATTTTTCATGATGGGGTCGAACTCCACTCAAGGTTTTTTTATGTGTGGGTTCGAACCCCACTCAAGTATTTTTTATGTGTGGGTTCGAACCCCACACAAGGTATTATTTGTGTGGGTTCGAACCCCACTCAAAAGGTATTTTTTATGAGTTGGTTTCGAACCCCACTCAAGGTATTTTTTTATTGTGGGTTCGAAACCCCACTCAAGGTAGTTTTTAATGAGTGGGTTCGAACCACCACTCAAGGTATTTTTTTTATGAGTGGTTCGAACCCCAACTCAAGGTATTTTTTATGAGTGGTTCGAACCCCCCACTCAGGATTTTTTTTATGAGTGGGTTCGAACCCCAACTCAAGGTATTTTTTTGAGTGGGTTTCGAACCCCACTCAAGGTATTTTTTCATGAGTGGGGTCGAACTCCACTCAATGGTATTTTTTATGTGTGGTTCGAATCCACCACTCAAGGTATTTTTTATGAGTGGGTCGAACCCCACTCATGGTATTTTTTATGAGTGGGTTCGAACCCCACTCAAGGTATTTTTTATGAGTGGGTCGTACCCCACTCAGGTATTTTTTTTTATGAGTGGGTTCGACCCCACTCAAGGTATTTTTTTCTTCATGAGTGGGGCGAACTCCACTCAAGGTTATTTTTTATGTGTGTGTTCGAACCCACACAAGGTATTTTTATGTGTGGGTTTCGAACCCCACTCAAGGTATTTTTTATGAGTGGGTTCGAACCCCACTCAAGGTATTTTTTATGAGTGGGTTCGAACCCCACTCAAGGTATTTTTTATGTGTGGGTTCGAACCCCACTCTAGGTATTTTTTTATGTGTGGGTTCGAACCCCACTCAATGGTATTTTTTTTTGTGTGGGTTCGAACCCCACTCAAGGTAATTTTTTATGTATGGTTTCGAACTCCACGCCAAGGTTTTTTTTTTGATGAGTGGGTTCGAACCCCACTCAAGGTTTTTTTATGAGTGGGTTTCGAACCCCACTCAAGGTATTTTTTATATGTGGTTCGAACCCCACTCAAGGTATTTTTGTGAGTGTGTCGAACCCCACTCAAGGTATTTTTTATGAGTGGGTTCGAACCCCACTCAAGGTATTTTTTATGAGTGGTTCGAACCCCACTCAAATGTTTTTTTTATGAGTTTGGTCGAACCGCACTCAAGGTATTTTTATGTGTGGGTTCGAGACCCCACTCAGGTATTTTTTATGAGTGGGTTCGAACCCCACTCAAGTATTTTTATTATGAGTGGGTTCGAACCCCACACAAGGCATTTTTTTAAGAGTGGGTTCGAACCCCACTCAAGGTATTTTCTTGTGTGGGTTCGAACTCACTCAAGTATTTTTATGAGAGGGTTCTAACCCCACTCAAGGTATTTTTTATGAGTGGTGTTCTCATCAACCCACTCCAAGGTATTTTTTATGTGTGGATTCGAACCCCACTTCAAGGTATTTTTTTATGAGTGGGTTCGAACCCACTCAAGGTATTTTTTATGAATGTTCGAACCCCACTTCAGGTTATTTTTTTATGTTGGGTAGAACCCCACTCAAGGTATTTTTTTAGTGTGGGTTCGAACCCCATTCAAGGGTATTTTTTTATGAGTGGGTTCGAACCCCACTCAAGGTATTTTTTATGAGTGGGTTCGAAACCCCACTCAAGGTATTTTTTTATGTGTGGTTCGAAACCACTCGTGCCAACCAAGTGAACATAATTGTACATTTTTAAATTATATTTAAGAGGGAGATGGAAATCAACTAACCAGTGATGGCGTGAGGAGGGAATGTCACATTATAAGGATCTATATACTTTTACGTCTTAATAAGGAGGATTCATAAGGCCCCATAATTGCCCGAGAATACTGCAATGACTTTCACCAGCCTGCATGTCTCCATGGCTGCCCTGAACCATGCATGTGACTAGCGAGAGTGGATCAAGAAGATGCATGTATAACCACGCGAGCTGCAGGAAGTGGCTGTATATTGTGGGAAGGGCAGTGTGTGAGAGAGAGAGAGAGAGAGGAGAGAGAGAGAGAGTAGAGAGAGAGAGAGAGAGAGAGAGAAGAGAGAGAGAGTGAGGGGTGGAAGACAATATCTCGTGGGCAGGGATGTGGAGTGTGTGTGAATGCCTCGTGTTGGTGCATGCTTTCAGGAAGGATTTAGGGTGAGAGTTTCCCCTTTAAAGATGGCGGTTCACGAGGTTGAGGTTAAGGTGAGCAGACAGTGTAGTATACCCAGGGTATATTTTGCGTCTTTCATCCTATCTTTACTTTTCAGAGGGAGGCCAACAGATTTGTAACCGTCCCCATGAATTAACTCGCTTCATCTGTATTCCCTTGTGTGTACCATTTGATGTTGTACTCACCTAGTTTGTAGTTCATCACAGCTGCACTTGCCGTAATCTCTGCTATATAAGATACTTGTTGCTTTAGTATAATACATATTATTTTATAATTGTGAGAGAATGACCAAGGTGCTTTGCTTATTGCTATTGCAGTGTCTTACTCAGGGTGTAATGAACTCAGGGCTGGGAGGGAAACATCTATCACAAACATACACTACAGTTTTGTATCCCTTCTTCGTCGTGGTTAAATCTTGGCCTTGTCACCGGGATTACTGCAACGACATATTTCTACTAGCAATGTATTACAGGCAAAGTGCTTTTCTCTTCGTAATCGTGGGTACAGAGAGAGAGAGAGAGCAGAGAGAGAGAGAAAGAGAGAGAGAGAGAGACAAGAGAGAGAGAGAGAGAAGAGAAGAGAGACGAGAGAGGAGAGAGGTAGCGAGAGGAGACGAGAGAGCATAAAGAAAATGATGTTTGAGTGTCAGACAAAGCGCGATATATCTAAATAAGACGTTGGGGTAAGGGTGATGAGGATGTGTCAAGTATCATGTTCCGATAGATTACTGTGATATATAAAACATAAGCGATCACGATGTTTACACACAGGTGTGTTCCTGTGTCATGGTTATAAACACAGGTAAAAGATCCTTACCAAGTTTCCTGTGGTTGTCAATCATAGATGAGGATGCAATACCGGTGTTTCTTGTGACTGTAAACATGAGTATACACTTGTACTAAATTAAAAACCTATCTGTATGTGGCAGGTAATGCAGATGTGATGTTAGGAGTGAGTTATATAATCATGATAAACTAGTACTCCAAGGAATCTGATAAGAGATGGTTAGGTAATTACGGTTTTCGTGAGAGGGTCATTAACACGGATCAAAGATAGATATGAGAACCTAGATCAACACAGTATGATCTTTATGACAAAGTGGAAAGGCTGGATGGGGAGGCAGTGGATGCAACTGCACACAGCAGTGTTTAAGACAGATATGATACAGCAAACAATAGGCTAGGAGCTAACAGAGCAACAGTCTGATTTTACGTTAAGAAGAGGTACCGGGAGGAGCGACTCAACCACTGCAATACTATTCCGAATAAGTTGTGGTACAATACTGAGTAAGGTTCTGAGTACAATAGCTACGGAGCGTAGCTCTGTAAGAACAATACTGAGCATAATATGCAGTTAGCATGCTATAACTGAATAACAATGTTGTTAGTACAATACTCAGTAAAATGCTGTTTAGTACAATACTCGGCACAACATTTACAATACCAAATACAATTTTGCAAATTACTCTGGCTACTTTTGATACAACTCTGAGTATATCTGTGGGCAGTACAGTAAGCCAAGTATATCTCGTGGCAGTACAATACTACGTAGTATATATCTGGCAGTACATACTGAGTATATATCTGCAGTACAGATACTGAGTAATATATCTGGCAGTACAATCTTCTGAGTAAATCTGCAAGTACAATGACTGATTATATATCTGCCTAGTACAATACTGATATATATCTGGCAGAACAATACTAATCGTAGTATATATACTGGCAGTACAACACTGGAGTGATATATCTGGCAGTACAATACTGAGTATAATATCTGGCAGTCACAATACTGAGTTATATATCATGGCAGTACAATACTTGATATATATCTGCAAGTACAATACTGAGTGATATATCTGGCAGTACAATACTAAGTATTATATCTGCCTAGTACAAATACTGAGTAATATCTGGCAGTACAATACTGAGTATATAACTGGCAGTTAACAATGACTGAGTTATAATCGCCAGTACAAAACTATGAAGTATATATCTGGCATACAATTTCTGAGTATATATCTGGCATTACAATACGATAAATATCTGGCATACAATACTGAGTAATATATATCTGTGCAGTACAATACCCTGAGTATATATCTGGCAGTACAATACTGAGTAAATATCTGGCAGTACAATACGAGTATAGTATCTGGCAGTACAATACTGGAGTATATATCTGGCCAGACATACTGAGTATATATCTATCTGGCAGTTACAATACTGAGTATATACTGGCATTACAATATATATAGTAATATATCCTGGGGCAGTACAATACTGAGTATATACTGGCAGTACAATAGGTGATCTATAGTGATATATGCTGGCCAGGTACAATACTGAGTATATATCTGGCAGTATCAATACTAGTGATATATCTGGCAGAGCAATACTGAGTACAGATTTGATGGGTGGTTTTAAACCCCGCGCACCCTCATCCCTATCAACTACATAACACACTATCTCACTATATAAACACGACTAGTAACTAAATAATTTCTCTATCACTAATATTACACAGCTTTATCACTATTCCTATAATGTACTTAACATTCTTGTGGTGTATAAATAGATTTATTCTTTGTTAAAACATGTATCTCCTTACCTAGTTGTTAGCACTCGCTCCTGAGAGTTGGATAAGACTTCAGCGTTGTGGGTTCGAACCCCACTAGTACCTAGTAGTACCTAGTTAGTTGAACCCTCCCAAGTTCACCAGCAAGATGGTAAATGAAGAGAAAGTGAGGATATCGAATGCCTTGGTGTGTATAACCCTCTCATGAGACTACCAAGCCATTGTCGGTATTCGATATCGATAGCATCGTTCTGAGACTACTCCTCGCACTTTCGGTAAAGTATGTGAAGTCTGTAGCAGCGACGAGCTACTTCGCGGGCCTCCAAAAACCCCAAGAGGACAGGTCGAGTTTGTACCTGCTGTCCTCATCAACCTCATCTGCATCCTCCTTGTACGTCTCCTCATTATAGAGGTATTAATCTACTTATAATGGGGTGTAGTCAACCTTACCGCCCACAGAGTGGTGAAGAAAATAACTACAAGAATAACCGTACCTTTACAGAAAATTGGAAAAGACTTACAGAGTGAACAGAAGGCTGTACCTGCGCTACCATGCACTGTCCTTCATGGACAAAACGTCAGTTCTGTCTCAAGAAGGCCAAGAATCTGGCGCAGGGTCTACAGGAGAAATGCAATATCTCGCCAGATGTTAAAGCAATCAATAATGGTCGACTCAATGCTGACTGAATTCGACAATGATATAGAAACTCTATCCCACCGAAAATTTCCAAAAGTGTACTGAACAGCCGATAGTAAAAGTCATCTGTATATAAGGAAGATGGAGTACGCCCGATTAAACGTCAACTGGACATTAACGGCCCTCAGACCCACCACGAAAAATGATAAAGTTCTGAATTTCCCCCCCCAGATAAAAAAGGACATAAAGGTTAATTATCAAGAATGATGTGTTATGTTTGTTGGTGTATGTGTGTGTGTATGTGTCCGTGTAATGTGTGTGTGTGTGTGTGTGTGGTGTTTTGAGTCCTCCAAGAACTGAAGGGGGACGAATGTAATAAAAGGATAAATATTCAATATAGTCCCAAATTTCAATTATTTTTTTTATTTTTAAGTTAAGAATGTAACCGGAGACTATTGTTATTATTCCATGGAGTTTCCTGAAAAAAAAAACTTATAGATAACAAATAAAAATAGTGAGTTTTGGTATGACAACACGCAGTATCTTTTTATGAGTGACTGTTGGGGTTCGAACCCCACTCGAAGGTATTTTTTTATGTTGGGTTCGAACCCCACTCAAGGTATTTTTTATATGTGTGGGTTCGAAACCCACTCAAGTATTTTTAATGTGTGGGTTCGAACCCCACTCAAGAGGTATTTTTATTTTGGGTTCGAATCCCACTCAAGGTATTTTTTTATGTGAGTTCGAACCCCACTCAAGGTATTTATTTATGTGTGGTTTCGAACCCCACACAATGGTATTTTTATGTGTGGGTACGAACCCCACTCAAGGATATTTTTTTATTATTTGTGGGTTCGAACCCCACTCATGGTATTTTTTTATGTGTGGGTTCGAACCCCAATCAAGGTATTGATCATTATTTTTATGTGTGGGTTCGAACCCCACTCAAGGTATTTTTTATGTGTGGGTTCGAACCCCACTCAAGGTATTTTTTATGTGTGGGGTTCGAAACCACAACTCAAAGGTATTTTTTTTATGTGTGTGTTCGCAACCCACTCAATGGTATTTTTTTATGTGTGGTTTTCGACCCCACCTCAAGGTATTTTTTAGTGTGGGCTCGAACCCCACCAAGTATTTTTTATGTGTGGTTCGAACCCCACTCAAGGTATTTTTTTATGTGTGGGTTCGAACCCCACTCAAGTATTTTTTAATGTGTGGTTCGAACCCCACCAAGGTATTTTTTATTGTTGGTTCGAACCCCAACAAGGTATTTTTATGTGTGGGTTCGAACCCACTCAAGGTATTTTTTTATGAGTGGCCTTCGAACCCCACTCAAGTATTTTTTATGTGTGGGTTCGAACCCCACTCAAGGTATTTTTTTTAATGTGTTGGTTCGAACCCCACTCAGTTATTTTTTATGTGTGGTTTCGAACCCCACTCCAAGGTTTTTTATGTGTGGGTTCGAACCCCCTCAAGGTATTTTGTTATGTGGGGTTCGAACCCCACTCAAGGTATTTTTTTATGAGTGGGTTCGACCCCACTCAAGGTATTTTTTATTGGTGGTTCGAAACCCCACACAAGGTATTTTTTATGTGTGGGTTCGAACCAACACTCAAGGTATTTTTTATGTGGTGGGTTCGAACACCACTCAAGGTAATTTTTTATGTTGGGTTCGAACCCCACTCAGAGGTATTTTTTATGTGTGGTTCGAACCCCACTCAAGGTATTTTTTTATGAGTGGTTCGAACCCTCACTCAAGGTATTTTTATAATGTGTGGGTTCGAACCCCACTCAAGGTGATTTTTTGATGTGTGGTTCGAAACCCCACTCAGGTATTTTTTTATTGTGTGGGTTCGAAACCCCACTCAAAGGTATTTTTTTTATGTGTGGGTTCGAACCCCACTCAGGTATTTTTTTGTGTGGGTTCGAACCCCACTCAAGGTATTTTTTTATTAGTGGGTTCGAACCCCACTCAAGGTATTTTTTATGTGTGGGTTCGAACCCCACTCAAGGTATTTTTTATGAGTGGGTTCGAACCCCACTCAAGGTATTTTTTATGTGTGGGTTCGAACCCCACTCAAGTAATTTTTTTATGAGTGGTTCGAACCCACTCAAGGTATTTTTTTTATGTGTTGGTTTCGAACCCCACACAGGTATTTTTTATGTGTGGGTTCGAACCCCACTTCAAGGTATTTTTTATGTTGGTTCGAACCCCACTCAAGGTATTTTTTTTAACTGAGTGGGTTCGAACCCCACTCCAGGTATTTTTTTTATGTGTGGGGTTCGACCCCACTCAAGGTATTTTTTATGAGTGGGTTCGAACCCCACTCAAGGTATTTTTTTATGTGTGGGTTCGAACCCCACTCAAGGTATTTTTTTATGAGTGGGTTCGAACCCAACTAAAAGGTATTTTTATGTGAGGGATCGAACCCCACTCAAGGTAATTTTTATTGTGTGGGTTCGAACCCCACTCAAGGTATTTTTTATGTGTGGGGTTCGAACCCCACTCAAGTATTTTTTTTAATGAGTGGGTTTCTGAACCCCACTCAAGGTGTTATTTTTTGTGTGGGTTCGAACCCCACTTCAAGGTATTTATTGTTATGAGTGGGTTCGAACCCCACTCCAGGATTTTTTATGGGGTTCCGAACCCCCTTCAAGGTATTTTTTATGTGTTGGGTTCGAACCCCACTCAAGTATTTTTTTATGTTGTGGTTCGAACGCCGCCACTCAAGTATTTTTATTATGAGTGGGTTCGAACCCCACTCAAGGTATTTTTTATGTGTGGGTTCGAACCCCACTCAAGGTATTTTTTTATGTGTGGGTTCGAACCCCACTCAAGGTATTTTTTTATGTGTGGGTTCGAACACCCACTCAAGGTATTTTTTATTGTGGGTTCGAACCCCACGTCAAGGTATTTTTTAATGTGTGGGTTCGAACCCCACTCAAGGATTTTTTATGTGTGGGTTCGAACCCCACTCTAGGTATTTTTTTATGTGTGGGTTCGAACCCCACTCAAGGTATTTTTTATGTGTGGGTTCGAACCCCACTCAAGGTATTTTTTATGTGTGGGTTCGAACCCCACTCAAGGTATTTTTTATGTGTGGGTTCGAACCCCACTCAAGGTTTTTTTTTATGTGTGGGTTCGAACCCCACTCAAGGTATTTTTTATGTGTGGGTTCGAACCCCACTCAAGGTATTTTTTTATGTGTGGGTTCGAACCCCACTCAAGGTATTTTTTATGTGTGGGTTCGAACCCCACTCAAGGTATTTTTTATGATGGGTTTCGAACCCCACTCATAAGTATGTTTTTATGTGTGGATCGAACCACACTCAAGTATTTTTTTATGAGTGGTTCGAAACCCTCATTCAAAGGTAATTTTTTATGATGGGTTCGAACCCCACTCAAGGTAATTTTTTATGAGGGTTCAACCCCACTCAATGTATTTTTTTATGTGTGGGTTCGAACCCCAGTCAAGGTAATTTTTATGAGTGGGCTGTTCGAAACCCCACTCAAGGTATTTTTTTATGTGTGGGTTCGAACCGCCACTCAAATATTTTTTTTACGAGGGGGTTGGAACCCCACTCAAGGTATTTTTCTTTATGTGTGGTTTCGAACCCCACTCAAGTATTTTTATGCGTGGGTTCGAACCCCACTCAAGGTATTTTTTTATGTGTTGGGTTCGAACCCCACACAAGGTATATTTTTATGATGTGTTCGAAACCCCACTAAAGGTAATTTTTTTATGAGTGTGTTCGAACCCCACTCAAGGTATTTCTTTTATGTGTGGTTTCGAACCCCATCTCAAGGTATTTTTTAACGAGTGGGTTCGACCCCTATCAAAGGTATTTTTATGTGTGGGTTCGAACCCCACTCAAGTATTTTTTTATGAGTGGGTTCGAACCCCACTCAAGCAAGGTCTTTTTTTATGTGTGGGTTCGAACCCACTCAGGTAGTTTTTTTATGATGGGTTTGAACCCCACTCAAGGTATTTTTTTTTATGAGTGGGTTCGAACCCCACTCAAGGTATTTTTTTATGTGTGGGTTCGGAACCCCACTCAAGGTATTTTTTTATGTGTAGGTTTCGAACCCCAGTCAAGGTATTTTGTTAATGAGTGGTTCGAACCCCACTCAAGGTATTTTTATTATGTGTGTGGGTTTCGAACCCCCACTCAAGGTAATTTTTTACGAGTGGGTTCGAACCGCCACTCAAGTTATTTTTTATGTGTGTGTTTCGACCCAACTCAAGGTATTTTTTTATGTGTGGGTTTTCGAATCACACTCAAGGTATATTTTTTCTAATGAGTGGATTCGAACCCCACACAATGTATTTTTTTTATGTGGTGGTTCGAACCCCACTCAAGGTATTTTTCTATGAGTGGGTTCGAAACCTACTCAAGGTAATTTTTTTTTATAGTGGGTTCGAACCCCACTCAAGTCTTTTTTTTATGTGTGGGTTCGAACCCCACTCAAGGTATTTTATGTGTGGGTTCGAACCCCACTCCAGGTATTTTTTATGTTGTGGTTCGAATCCACTTCAAGTATTTTATTATGTGTGGGTTTCGAACCCCCACTCAAGGTGTTTTTTTATGTGTGGGTTCGAACCCCACCCAAGGTATTTTTTTATGTGTGGGTTCGAACCCCACTCAAGGTATTTTTTTATGAGTGGGTTCGAACCCCACTCAAGGTATTTTTTCATGTGTGGGTTCGAACCCCACTCAAGGTATTTTTTATGAGTGGGTTTGAACCCCACTCAAGGTATTTTTTGTGTGGGTTCGAACCCCACTCAAGGTATTTTTTTATGTGTGGGTTCGAACCCCACTCAAGGTATTTTTTTTGTGTGGGTTCGAACCCCACTCAAGGTATTTTTTTATGAGGTGGGGTTCGAAACCCCAACTCAAGTATTTTTTTATGTGTGGGTTCGAACGCCCACTCAAGTATTTTTTTTATGTGTGGGTACGAACCCCACTCAAAGGGTAATTTTATGTGTGGGTTCGAACCCCACTCAAGGTATTTTTTTATGAGTGGGTTCGAACCCCACTCAAGGTATTTTTTATGAGTGGGTTTGAACCCCACTCAAGGTATTTTTTGTGTGGGTTCGAACCCCACTCAAGGTATTTTTTTATGTGTGGGTTCGAACCCCACTCAAGGTATTTTTTTATGTGTGGGTTCGAACCCCACTCAAGGTATTTTTTTAGAGTGGGTTCGAACCCCCACTCAAAGGTATTTTTTTATGTTTGGGGTTGAACCCCACTCAGAAGGATTTTTTTATGAGTGGGTTTGAACCCCATTCAAGGTATTTTTTGTGTTGTTCCGAACCACACTCAAGGTATTTTTTTTATGAGTGGGTTTCGAACCCATCAAGGTATTTTTTATGAGTGGTATCGAACCCCACTCAAGGTATTTTTTTATGAGTGGGCTCGAACCCCCACTCAAGTATTTTTTTTATGGAGTGGGTTCGAACGCCCACTCAAGGTATTTTTTATTGTGGGGTTCGAAACCCCACCAAGGTAATTTTTATATGAGGGGTTTGAACCCCACTCAAGGGTATTTTTTGTGTGGGGTTCGATCCCCAGTCAAGTATTTTTTTATGTGTGGGTTCGAACCCGCACTGAAGGTACTTTTTTGTGTGGGTTTCGACCCCACTCAAGGTAGTTTTTTTTATGAGTTAGGTTCCGAACCACACTCAAGGTTATTTTTTATGTGTGGGTTCGAACACCCACTCAATATTTTTTATGTGTGGGTTCGAACCCCACTCAAGTATTTTTTTATGTGGGTTCGAACCCCACTCCAAGTATTTTTTATGAGTGGGTTCGAACCCCACTCAAGGTATTTTATAGTGGGTTTTTAACCCCACTCAATGTATTTTTTGAGTGGGTTCGAACCCCACTCAAGGTATTTTTTTATGTGTGGGTTCCGAACCCCACTCAGGTATTTTTATGTGTGGTTCGAACCCCACTCAAGGTAATTTTTTATGAGGTGGGTTCGAACCCCACTCAAGGTATTTTTTTTTATGTGGGATTCGAACCCCACTCAAGGTATTTTTTATTAGTGGTTTGAATCCCCACTCAAGTTATTTTTTGTGTGGGCCCGAACACCACGCAAGGTATTTTTTATGAGGTGGGTTCGAACCCCACTCAAGGTATTTTTTATGAGTGGGTTCGAACCCCAATCAAGGTATTTTTTATGAGTGGGTTCGAACCCCACTCAAGGTATTTTTTATTAGAGGGTTCGAAACCCCACTCAAGTATTTTTTGGTATGTGAGGGGTCGAACCCCACTCAAGGTATATTTTATGAGTGGGTTTCGAACGCCCACTAAAGAATTTTTTTATGAGGTGGGTTCGAACTCCAACAGAGTATTTTTTTATGAGTGGGTTTGAACCCCACTCAAGGTATTTTTTATAAGTGGGTTCGAACCCCACTCAAGGTATTTTTTATGAGTGGGTTCGAACCCCACTCAAGGTATTTTTTTATGTGTGGGTTCGAACCCCCACCAAAGGTATTTTTTTATGAGTAGGTTCGAACCCCACTGCAATGTATTTTTTATGAGTGGGTTCGAACCCCACCCCAAGGTATTTTTTTATGTGTGGGTTCGGAACCCCACTCAAGGTATTTTTTTATTGTGGTTCGAACCCCACTCATGGTATTTTTTTTAATGAGTGGGTTCGAACGCCCACTTCAAGGTATTTTTTTTATATGGGTTCGAACCCCATTTCCTCAAGGTATTTTTTATGTGTGGGTTCGAACCCCACTCAAGGTATTTTTTATGTGTGGGTTCGAACCCCACTCAAGGTATTTTTTTATGTGTGGGTTCGAACCCCACTCAAGGTATTTTTTTTTATGTGTGGTTCGAACCCCACTCAAGGTATTTTTTATGAGTGGGTTCGAACCCCACTCAAGGTATTTTTTATGAGTGGGTTCGAACCCCACTCAAGGTATTTTTTTATGAGTAGGTTCGAACCCCACTCAAGGTATTTTTTTATGAGTGGGTTCGAACCCCACCCAAGGTATTTTTTTATGTGTGGGTTCGAACCCCACTCAAGGTATTTTTTTATGTGTGGGTTCGAACCCCACTCAAGGTATTTTTTTATGAGTGGGTTCGAACCCCACTCAAGGTATTTTTTTATCTGTGGGTTCGAACCCCACTCAAGGTATTTTTTTATGTGTGGGTTCGAACCCCACTCAAGGTATTTTTTTATGTGTGGGTTCCGACACGCCCACTCAAGGTATTTTTTATGTTTGGGTTCGAACCCCAGTTTTTGGGGAGTCTCAAGGTATTTTTTATGTTGTGGGTTTCGAGACCCCACTCAAGGTATTTTTTTTATGAGTGGGGTTCGAACCCCAGGGTTGTGGTGTTGGATGGAGGGGGGTGTGATGAGTCTCCAAGAATTTTTTATATGAGTGGGTTCGAACCCCACTCAAGGTATTTTTTTCATGTGTGGGTTCGAACCCCACTCAAGGTATTTTTTTGTGTGGGTTCGAACCCCACTCAAGGTATTTTTTATGTATAGGTTCGAACCCCACTCAAGGTATTTTGATGATGGGTTCGAACCCCACTCAGGTATTTTTGTTGAGTGGGTTCCCAACCCCACTCAAGGTATTTTTTATGTGTGTTTCGAACCCCTAAAAACACTCAGGTATTTTTTTTATGTGTGGGTTTTGAAACCCCACTCAAGGTATGTTTTTATGAGTGGGTCCGAACCCCACTCAAGGTATTTTTATGAGTGGGTTCGAACCCACTCAAGGTTTTTTTGAGTATGTTACGAACCCACTCAAGGTATTTTTTTTATGATTGGTTCGAGAACCCCACTCAAAGGTATTTTTTTAGAGTGGGTTCATCCCCACTCAAGGCATTTTTTTATGATGGGTTCGGAACCCCAACTCAAGGTATTTTTTATGTGTGGGTTTCGACCCCACTCAATGTATTTTTTATGAGTGGTTCGAACCCCACTCAAGGTATTTTTTTATGTGTGGTCGAACCCCACTCAAAGGTATTTTTTATGATGGGTTCGACCCACTCAGGGTATTTATTTTATGAGTGGGTTCGAACCCCACTCACAAGGTAAGTTTTTATGAGTGGGTTCGAACCCCACTCAAGGTATTTTTTTTATGAGTGGGTTCGAATCCCACTCAAGTATTTTTAAGAGTGGGTTCGAACCCCAATCAAGGTATTTTTTTATGAGTGGGGGTTCGAAACCCCAGCTCAAGGTTTTTTTATGAGTGGTTCGAACCCCACTCAAGGTAATTTTTATGAGTGGGTTCGAACCCCACTCAAGTATTTTTTTTGTGTGGGTTTCGAACACCCACTCAAGTTATTTAATATGTGTGGTTCGAACCCCACTCAAGGTATTTTTTTTATGAGTGGGTCGAACCCCACTCAAGGTATTTTTTTATGAGTGGGTTCGAACCCCCACCAAGTATTTTTTTATGTGAGGGGTTCGAACCCCACGCAAGTGTATTTTTTTATGTGTGGGTTCGAACCCCACTCAAGGTAATTTTTTTATGTGTTGGGTTCGTAAACAACAGTCAAGGTATTTTTTAAGAGTGGGTTTCGAACCCCACTCAAGGTATTTGTTTATGATGGTTTCGAACCCCACCAAGGTATTTTTTTTATGTGTGGGTTCGAACCCCACTCAAGATATTTATTTTATGATTGTGGGTTCGAAAAAACCCCACCCACTCAAGGTAATTTTTTATGTGTGGAGTTCGAACACGCACTCAAGTATTTTTTGTGAGAGTTCGAACCCCACTCAAGGTATTTTTTATGTGTGGGTTCGAACCCCACTCAAGGTATTTTTTATGAGTGGGTTCGAACCCAACTCAAGGTATTTTTTATGAGTGGGTTCGAACCCCACTCAAGGTATTTTTTATGAGTGGGTTCGAACCCCACTCAAGGTATTTTTTATGAGTGGGTTCGAACCCCACTCAAGGTATTTTTTGTGTGGGTTCGAACCTCACTCAAGGTATTTTTTTATGAGTGGGGTCGAACCCCACTCAAGGTATTTTTTATGTGTGGGTTCGAACCCCACTCAAGGTATTTTTTATGTGTGGGTTCGAACCCCACTCAAGGTACTTTTTATGAGTGGGTTCGAACCCCACTCAAGGTATTTTTTATGAGTGGGTTCGAACCCCACTCAAGGTATTTTTTGTGAGTGGGTTCGAACCCCACTCAAGGTATTTTTTTATGAGTGGGTTCGAACCCCAATCAAGATATTTTTTGTGTGGGTTCGAACCTCACTCAAGGTATTTTTTATGAGTGGGTTCGAACCCCACTCGTTTTTTTTTTTTTTTTTTTTTACTGACTGTGGGTTCGAACCCCACTCGTTTTTTTTTTACTGACTGTGGGTTCGAACCCCACTCGTTTTTTTTTACTGACTGTGGGTTCGAACCCCACTCGTTTTTTTTTTTTTACTGACTGTGGGTTCGAACCCCACTCGTTTTTTTTTTTTTTTTACTGACTGTGGGTTCGAACCCCACTCGTTTTTTTTTTTTTTTTTTTTTTTTTTTTTACTGACTGTAGGTTCGAACCCCACTCGTTTTTTTTCTTTTTTTTTTTTTACTGACTGTGGGTTCGAACCCCATTCATTTTTTTTTCTTTTTTACTGACTGTGGGTTCGAACCCCACTCGTTTTTTTTTTTTTTTTACTGACTGTGGGTTCGAACCCCACTCTTTTTTTTTTTTTTACTGACTGTGGGTTCGAACCCCACTCGGTTTTTTTTTTTACTGACTGTGGGTTCGAACCCCACTTTTTTTTTTTTTTTTTTTTTTTTCTGACTGTAGCACTGTATAGCCCTTGTGGCTTAGCGCTTCTTTTTGATAATAAAAATAATAATATGACTGACTGTGGGTTCGAACCCCACTCAAGGTATTTTTTATGACTTGGTTCGAACTCCACTCAAGGTATTTTTTTAAGACTTGGTTCGAACCCCACTCAAGGTATTTTTTTATGACTTGGTTCGAACCCCACTCAAGGTATTTTTTTATGACTTGGTTCGAACCCCACTCAAGGTATTTTTTTATGACTTGGTTCGAACCCCACTCAAGGTATTTTTTATGACTTGGTTCGAACCCCACTCAAGGTATTTTTTTATGACTTGGTTCGAACCCCACTCAAGGTATTTTTTTATGACTTGGTTCGAACCCCACTCAAGGTATTTTTTTATGAGTGGGTTCGAACCCCACTCAAGGTATTTTTTTGTGTGGGTTCGAACCCCACTCAAGGTATTTTTTTATGTGTGGGTTCGAACCCCACTCAAGGTATTTTTTTATGTGTGGGTTCGAACCCCACTCAATTTATTTTTTATGAGTGGGTTCGAACCCCACTCAAGGTACTTTTTTATGTGTGGGTTCGAACCCCACTCAAGGTATTTTTTTATGTGTGGGTTCGAACCCCACTCAAGGTATTTTTTTTATGTGTGGGTTCGAACCCCACTCAAGGTATTTTTTTATGAGTGGGTTCGAAAGCCACTCAAGGTATTTTTTATTAGTGGATTCGAACCCCACTCAAGGTATTTTTTTATGTGTGGGTTCGAACCCCACTCAAGGTATTTTTTTATGTGTGGGTTCGAACCCCACTCAAGGTATTTTTTTATGAGTGGGTTCGAACCCCACTCAAGGTATTTTTTATGAGTGGGTTCGAACCCCACTCAAGGTATTTTTTTTATGTGTGGGTTCGAACCCCACTCAAGGTATTTTTTCGTGTGGGTTCGAACCCCACTCAAGGTATTTTTTACGTATGGGTTCGAACCCCACTCAAGGTATTTTTTGATGAGTGGGTTCGAACCCCACTCAAGGTATTTTTTTATGTGTGGGTTCGAACCCCACTCAAGGTATTTTTTTTATGTGTGGGTTCGAACCCCACTCAAGGTATTTTTTTATGAGTGGGTTCGAACCCCACTCAAGGTATTTTTTATGAGTGGGTTCGAACCCCACTCAATTTATTTTTTTATGTGTGGGTTCGAACCCCACTCAAGGTATTTTTTTGTGTGGGTTCGAACCCAACTCAAGGTATTTTTTATGTATGGGTTCGAACCCCACTCAAGGTATTTTTTGATGAGTGGGTTCGAACCCCACTCAAGGTATTTTTTATGAGTGGGTTCGAACCCCACTCAAGGTATTTTTTATGAGTGGGTTCGAACCCCACTCAAGGTATTTTTTTATGAGTGGGTTCGAACCCCACTCAAGGTATTTCTTGTGTGGGTTCGAACCTCACTCAAGGTATTTTTTATGAGTGGGTTCGAACCCCACTCAAGGTATTTTTTTATGAGTGGGTTCGAACCCACTCA
>NC_069491.1:23666169-23717433 GCF_026875155.1 Cherax quadricarinatus | reverse complement strand
ACCTTGATGGGGTTCAACCCCCATAAAAAAATCCCTTGTGGGGTTTCGAACCACCATAAAAAATCCCTTTTGATGGGTTCGAATCCACAAAAAAATATTTTGGTGGGGTTTCAAACCACACAAAAAAAAAATACCTGAGGGGGGGTTCGAACCAACATAAAAAATCCTTGAGTGGGGTTCGAACCCACCATAAAAAATCCTTGGGGGGGGGGTTGAACCACCAAAAAAATCCTTGAGGGGGTTCAACCACCAAAAAAAAATCCCTTGAGGGGGGTTCGAACCCACCAAAAAAAAAACCCTTTGGGGGGTTCAAACCCCACCAAAAAAAAATACCTTGAGTGGGGTTCGAACCCCCTCAAAAAAATTTCCTTGATGGGGTTCGAACCACCAAAAAAAAAATACTTGGGGGGGTTCGAACCACAAAAAAATACCTTGAGGGGGTTCGAACCCCCATAAAAAAATCCCTTGAGTGGGGTTCGAACCCACCAAAAAAATACTTGAGGGGGGTTCGAACCCTCATAAAAAATACCTTAGGGGTTTCGAACCCACTTAAAAAAAAATCCCTTGGGGGGTTCGAACCAAAAAAAAAAAAATCCCTTAGGGGTTCAAACCCAACCATAAAAAATTACCTTGAGGGGGTTTCGAACCCCAAAAAAAAATCCTTGAGGGGGTTCAAACCCCACTCATAAAAAAATACCTTGATGGGGTTCAACCCCCATCAAAAAAATACCTTGGGGGGTTAACCCACTCATAAAAAATACCTTGAGGGGGGTTCAAAACCCCTCAAAAAAAAAATCTTGGGGGGGTTCGAACCCACCAAAAAAAAATCCCTTGAGTGGGGTTCGAACCCACTCATAAAAAAAACCTTGAGTGGGGTTCAAACCCCACCAAAAAAAAATTTATGGGTTAAACCCCACCATAAAAAATCCTTGATGGGTTCGAACCCCATAAAAAAATCCCTTTGAGGGGGGTTTTCGAACCCACTCAAAAAAAAAATACCTTGGTGGGGTTCGAACCCACCAAAAAAAAAACCCTTAGGGGGTTCGAACCCACCATAAAAAATACCTTGATGGGGTTCAAACCCCAACAAAAAAAAATCCCCTTGAGTGGGTTCGAACCCACCATAAAAAAAACCTTGAGTGGGTTCGAACCCACCAAAAAAAAATCCTTTGGGGGGGGGTTCAAAAAACCCCCATAAAAAATCCCTTGATGGGGTTCGAACCCACCATAAAAAAATCCCTTTGGTGGGGTTCGAACCCCATAAAAAAATACCTGAGGGGGGTTCAAACCCCATCAAAAAAAAATCCCCTGAGGGGGTTTAAAACCCATCAAAAAATACCTGAGGGGGGTTCAACCCACTCAAAAAAAAATACCTTGAGTGGGGTCGAACCCACCAAAAAAAATCCCTTGAGGGGGTTTTTCGAACCCCCCAAAAAAAAATACCTGAGGGGGGTTAAAATCACCTTCTCTTGACTTGCATCTAGCTGTGTGAACTTGGGAGGGATACATACTAGGTATACTAGGTACTAGTGGGGTTCGAAACCACACAACGCTGAGTCTTATCACTCTCAGGCGATGTGCTAAACACTAGGCTAGGGCGATACAATGTTTAAACAAATAAAAAATCTATTTATACACACAGAATGTTAAGTACATTATAGGAATAGTGATACAAGCTGTGTAATATAGTGATAGAGAATTATTTGTTATAGTAATCGTGTATTTAGAAATGAGATAGTGATGTTATGTAGTGATAGGGATGGCGGTGGTGGGTTTATTTGTGTTAATAATAAAAGGGCCCCAATTATGAAGGTTTAGTTGGGAATTATGGCTACGTGATAAATACTCGTTGTGTTCGGTTTATAAAAGGACCATAATTTTAAAGGGGTGGACCGATAAGCCAGCGGAAGGCCTCGGTCAGATGACCAAAAGCTCCAAAGGCGGGTCATCATCTGACTAAGACCCGCGTCAGGAAACATTTGTCCTGTTTCTGACGAAACCTTACCTTACCTACTGTTTGTGAGTGTAGCAATTGCTGAATGATTTTTGTTTCTGGCACAGTTCATAGTTTTCAGTATTGGAGTATACAGTTCATTGTAAGATTGACCCCATTATATTCTGTTAATAATAATAATATCTTTATTTACTACAAGTACATGTACAAGGTATACAGTCCTAGCTGACAACAATGACATACTACTATATAGAAACTCCCTTGTTATGCTCTGCATTTCGGAGCCAATTAGGTCAGTGTCCAGGTTGCGACACCACACCAGTTCACTAACACCAGGTACCATTTAATGATGGGGGAACATAGACAACCAGGTGGAAAAACAAACAACGTCCAATGTTTCTACTCGGTGGGAATCGAACCCAGACCTCGCGTGGAAGGAAAACGAGTAGCGTAGCCACCAGAGCACCAGAGCAAAGGGTGAGTGAGTGTGTGTGAACCACCATGGTTGGTATATGTGTGTATTTGTGTAGTAGTTGACGGGGTTATCAGGGAGATAAGATTTTTTCTGATTGTAGTTTTGAGGTGATGAATGTGATCTGCAGTTTTAGTTTTTTCGGTAGGTTGTTCAGATTTAGGGCCTTGACATACAATGGAAGTAAGTAGTAGTTACTCTGTCCGATTTCTTCGTTTGGGTTATCTACGTTTTTATAATTACGCTACAATGTATTAGATAAATTTCCTCAGATTTTTTAACCCCGGAGGGTTTGGTGTTAGCATCAGGATAACCCAGAAAGTCAGTGGGTCATCGAGGACGTCTGTTCTTATTTCCAATTGTGGGCTCAATCTTGTCCCACAGGATGCCACCCACACCAGTCCACTAACACCAGATGCCACCCACACCAGTCCACTAACACCAGGTTGCCACCCACACCATTCCACTGACCCCAGGATGCCACCCACAACAGTCCACAACACCAGGGATTCCACCCACACCCAGTCACTTCACACCCAGGGATGCCACCCCACCAGTCCACTAACACCAGGATGCCACTCTCACCAGTCCACTAACACCCGGATGCCACCCACACCAGTCCATAACACCGGATGCGACCCAACCAGTTCCATAAACTCAGGATGCGACCCACACAGTCACTAACACCCAGGATGCCACCCACACCAGTCACTAAACACTTAGGAGTGCCACCACACAGTCATAACACCCAGGCTGTGACCACACCAGTCCACTAACACAGGTTGCGACCACACAGTCTACTAACACCAGAATGCCACCCACCCAGTCACTAACACCCGGGATGTGATAAAATAACATAGAAACATAAAAAGGTACACCAGAAAAAATAATATATAGGTGGCCCGGTGGCCTGGTGGCTAAAGCTCCCGCTTCACACACGAGGCCCGGTTTGATTCCCGGCGGGTGGAACATTTCGACACTTTTCCTTTACAACTGCTTAACCTAGCAGGCAAATAGGTACCTGGGTGTTAGTCGATGGTGTGGGTCGCATCCTGGGGGACAAGATTAAGGACCCCAATGGAAATAAGTTAGACAGTCCTCGATGACGCACTGACTTTCTTGGGTTATCCTGGGTGGCTAGCCCTCCGGGTTAAAAAATCCGAACAAAAGCTTATCTTATCTTATCTTATCTCTAACCAAACATAGAATGTACATTAAAATGGTATAAATTACCGACAGGTTTGTTAGGTAAGACACATATGCAACAGTTAGGTATCTTTATTTCGAAACGTTTCGCCTACACAGTAGGCTTCTTCAGTCGAGTTACAGAACGTTGATAGATGCAGAGTACTGAAGCGATGTAATCAGTCTCCATCACCCTTAACGTTTTGTGGTTGGTCAGTCTCTCAGTCTGGAGAAGAGCATTGTTCCATAGAATGTAACAAATATGGAGATGAAGTGGACAGGATGGAGCTTATATAGTTGCCAACAAGGTGAGACGTCAGGTCACTAGTAGACGTAAAGAACTCAGATGATGGGAGGTCAGGTCACTCTCAAATCAGCCGTTCTCACTGTAGAGGTTGTCGAAGTGATTGTAGGTCTGTACCCAAGATACACTTGTGTACAACTGTTTGCATTATTGTCTTACCTTACAACAATCAAAACAACATAGACGAATGAATGCTTAAGAAGCTCTCATTGCGATTTTTTGACGTATCCCACATATGTCAGATTTGAATGGGTAAAAAAGGGCCATTTCTTCATAAATAAAAACTAAATAAGTTCATTCAGGCACAGGTACACATAAGTACAATTAATCATAGTTAATTACGTAAACAACCCTCTCCCCTCCGGCCCTCCCGCCCCCCGACCCTAACCACCCCGCCACCGCATTCCCAGCCCCCTCCCCAGCCTCCAATCCCCTACGCCCTACACCGCTGCCCCTCCACCCCCGCTCCGCCTCCCCTCTCCCGCGCCCTTCGCCCCCCGCCCCTAACACCCGCCACCAGCATTACCCGCCCACTCCCAGCCACAAATCATCTCCGCTACCACCGCCCACCCCTCCAACCCCCGTCTCCTCCACCTCTCCCCCGCCCTCGGCCCCCCCGCCCCTAACACCCGCCACCCGCTTTTCCCCGCCCCCTTCCCCCTGCCCACCAAATCATCTCCGACTACACCTCCCGCCCCTCCACCCCCCGCTCCTACACCACTTCCCGCCCCTCGCCCCGCCCTACAACCCGCCACCCGCATTCCCGCCCCCTACCCAAGCCAACCAATCCCCACAGCCGACCACCACCGCCCTCACCCCCCCCCCCCGCTCCTCCACCACATTCCCCCGCCCCCTCGCCCCCCGCCCTACACCCGCACCGCATTCCCCGCCCCTCCCCAGCCCACCAATCCCCCTCGCCCTTAACCACCTCCTGCCCTCCACCCCCCCGTACCTCCACCACTCTCCCCGGCCCCTCGCCCCCGCCTCTAACCGCACCGCATTCCCCGCCCCCTCCCCAGCCCACCAATTCCCTGCTCCGATAGTCTCTACGAGTAGACCGCCGCCCCTCACCCCCCGTCTCATACCTCTCCGCTCCCATCGATCCTCGATCATTCAACAAAGTGCAACCAACACCCTCAACAAGTGCACACACACACACAATCAAGTGCAACACCACATTCAACAATTACACAACCACATCAAAAAGTGCACACACCACACTCACCAAGTACCACACCCACACTCAACAAGTTACACACACACTCAAACAAGTACCACACACCACACTCAACAAGTGCACACACCCAACTCAACAAGAGCTCACACCCACACTCAACAAGGTACACACACCACACTCAACAAGAACAACACCCACACTCAACAAGTGCACACACCACACTCAACACATGTACACACACACACTCAACAAGTACACACACCACACTCAAACAAGAGCACACACCACACTCAACCAGTACACACACCACACTCAACAAGTTCACACACCACACTCAACAAGTACACACACCCACATCAACAAGGCACACACACACTCAACAAGTACACAACCACATCAACCAAGTACAACACCACACTCCACAATTACACACACACACTCAACAAGTACACACACCACATCACCAATTGCACAAACCACACTCACAAGAGCACACACCCACTCAACAAGTACACACACAACACTTCAACAAGTACCACACACCACACTCAACAAGGGAACACACCACCTCAACAAGTCCACACACCACATCAAAAGTACACAACCACAATCAAAACAAGTGCGCACACACACTCACAAGTACACACACCTCACTCAACAAGTACACACACCACATTCACAAGTGCACACACCACACTCAAACAAGTGCACCCACCACACTCAACATGTGCACACACCACACTCAACCAGTGCACACACCACACTCAACAAGTACAACCACCCATCACCAAGTGCACACACACACTCAACAATTGCACACACACACTCAACAAGTACCACACCACACTCACAAGTACACCTCCACACTCAACTAGTGCACACACCACACTCAACAATACACACACCACACTCACAAGTGCACACACACACTCAAAAAGTGCACACACCACCACTCAACAGAATACACACCCACACTCAAGTGCACCCACACCACACTCAACAAGTACACACACGCCACACTCAAAAGTACACAACCACATCAACAAGTTACACACACCACATAACAAGTACACACACCACACTCAAACAAGTGCACACACCACTCAACAAGTGCACACACACACTCAACAAGTACAACACCCACACTCAACAAGTACCACACACCACATCAACAAGTTCACACACCACCCTCAACAAGTTGACACACCACACTCAACAAGTGCACACCCACACTCAAAACAAGTGCACACAACCACACTCAACAAGTACACCACACCACACTAACAAAGTGCACACCACACTCAACAAGTGCATACACCACAACTCAACAAAGTGCACACACACATATCACGTCGTCTAGAGTGAGACTTCTCTGACCGCGGGTTAAACCAGAAACCTGGTCTAGCGGCTAACACGGGACGGTCTAGAGTTGTGGTCTCTCTGACCGCGGGTTTAAGCTAGGCTGGTCTGTGGCTAACACGACGGTCTGGAGAATTTGTGACTCTCTGACGCGGGTTAAGTCGTGGTCTAGTGGCTAACACGACGGTCGGAGTTCTGAAGACTCTCTGACCGCGGGTTTTTAAGCTAGAATGGTTAGTGGCTAAAACACGACGGTCTGGAGTTCTGAGAATCTCTGACGCGTGTTTAAGCTAGTGGGCTTAGTGGCTAACTCGACGCCGCTGTCTGGAAGAGTTGTAGAGACTCTTGACCGCGTGGTTTAAGCTAGCTGGTCTAGTGGTAAACACGACGGTTGGAGCTGATGGAGTCTCTTGACCGCGGGTTTAAGCTTGCTGGTATAGTGGCTAACACGACTGTCTGTGTTCTGAGTCTCCTGACCGCGGGTTTAAGCTAGCTGGTCTAGTGGCTAACACGGACGGTCTGGAGTTAGAGTTCTCTGACCGAGGGTTTAGTAGTGGTCTAGTGGCTAACACGACGGGTCTGGAGTTGTGAGACTCCTGACGGGGTTTAAGACTAGCTGGTTACGTGGCTACCACGACGGTCTGGAGTAGTGAGTCTCTCTAGACCGCGGGTTTAAGCTAGCTGGTATAGTGGTCTAACACGACGGTCTGGAGTTGTGAGTCCTCTGACGCGGGTTTAAGCTACGCTGGTTAGTGGCCTAACACGACGGTTGGAGTTGTGAGGACTCTCGACCGAGGGTTTAGTAGCTGGTCTTTAAAGGGGGGTTTGGGCCTAACCACGACGGTCTGGAGTTGTTGAGACTCTGCTGTCCGCGGGTTTAAGCTAGCTTGTCTAGTGGCTAACACGACGGTTGGAGTTTTGAGACTCTCTGACGCGGAGTTAGCTAGCTGGCTTAGTGGCTAACACGACCGGTCTGAGTTGTGAGTTCTCTCTGACCGGCGGTTTAGCTCGCTGGTCTAGTGGCTAACACGACGGTTGGAGTTGTGGTCTTCTGACCGCGGGTTTAAGCTAACTGTATAGCGGTAACACGACGGTCTGGAGTTATGAAGAGTATCTCTGACCGCGGGTTTAAGCTAGCTGGTTTGTGGCTACACGGACGGTCTGGAAGTTGTGAGAACTCTCTGGACCACGGTTTAAGCTAGATGGTCTAGTGGCTAAGACGACGGTCTGGAGTTGTGAGGACTCTTGAGCCGGGTTTTAAACCCGGCGCCGGGTTATGGGGTTATAAAGTTTGTTTTACATTAATATTTACCATCAGAGTTTCCTACAAGTTACTTCACAAAAGTACAAAAGCAGTTTTAACTCGCCTTATAAATTTATTTCAACTCACACTAATTACTACAATAAATATTAACATAGTAAAATAAACAAAACATCAAATTAACTTTATACCATATATTACTGCTAAAATAAATTCTAGTGACAACTTTTTGGAACCACAATAATTAATCATCAAAAACATAGATTAAAAATACTAACGAACTCTTATCTCTTATTGAGTACCTACTTGAGTACATTCTGAGTACCTGCTGAGCACCTACTGGTCCCTACTGAGTTCCTTCTGAGTACTGCTGAGGCACTACTGACGTCCCTACTGTTACTTTGAGTACCTGCCTGGCACCTACTGAGTCCCTACTGAGTACCTTCTGAGTACCTGCTGGCATATGAGTCCCTAATGAGTACTTCTGAAGTACCTGCTGAGAACCTACTGAAGTCCTACTGGTACTTCTGAGTACCTGCTGAGCACCTACTGAGGTCCTACTCAGTTACCTTTGGAGTACTGCTGGCACTACTGAGTCCCTACTGAGTACCTCTGAGTACTCTGAGCACTACACTGATGTCCTACTGAGTACCTTCTGGTACCTGCTGAGCACTACTGAGTACCTCTGAGTTCTTCTGAGTACCTGCTGAGCAACTATGAAGTCCCCTATGAGTACTTCGTGAGTACCTGCTGTGCACCTACTGAGTCCCTACTGAGTACCTTCTGAGTACCTGCTGAGCACTACTGGAGTCCCTACTTGAGTACATTTGAGTACTCTGCTGAGCAACTACTGAGTCCTACTGAGTACTTCTGAAGTACTGCCGAGCACCTACTGAGTACCTGCTGAGTACCTTCTGTGTACCTGCTGAGCACTACTGAGTCCCTTACGAGTCTTCTGAGTACCTGCTGAGCACTACTGGAGTCCCTACTGAGTACCTTCTGAGTACCTGCTGAGCACTACTGAGTCCCTACTTGAGTACCTTCTGAGTACTGCTGGATCACCTATGAGTCCCTACTGAGTACTTTGAGTACCTGCTGAGCACTACTGAGTCCCTACTGAGTACCTTCTGAGTACTTGCTGCAGCACCTACTGAGCTCCCTACTTGAGTACTTCTGAGAAGTACTGCTGAGACTACTGCTGAGTACTATGAGTACCTTCAGAGTACCTGCTGAGCAACCATACTGTGTCCCTATGAGTCCTTCTGCGACCTGCTGAGCACTACTGAGTCCTTAACTTGAGACCTTCTGAGTACCTGCTGAGCATACTGAGTCCCTGACTGAGTACTTCTGAGTACCTGTGAGCACCTACTGAGTCCCTACTTGGTACCTTCTGAGTACTGCTGAGCACCTACTGAGTCCCTACTGAGTACCTGCTGAGACTACTGAGCAGAGAACTACTGGGTACCTTTTGAGCAGCACCTTCTGAGTACTTGCTGAGCACCTACTGGTCCCTACTGAGAACTCCTGGGTAACCTGCTGAGCACTACTGGTCCCTACTGAGTACCTCTGAAGTACCTGCTGAGCCTACTGAGTCCCTATGAGTACCTTCTGAGTACCTGCTGAGCACATACTGAGTCCCTACTGCAGTACTTTGAGGTACCTGCTGAGCACCTACAGGGTCCCTTACTGAGTACCTTCTGAGAACCGTGAGCACCTATTGAGTCCCTTCTGGAGTACCTTCTGAGTACCTGCTGCGCCACCTACTGAGTCCTACTGAGTACCTCCTGAGTACTGCTGAGCACCTACTGAGTCCTACTGAGTACCTTCTGAGAGTATCTGATCAGAGCACCTAATGATTCCCTACTGAGTACCTCGGAGTACCTGCTGAGCACCCTATGAGTCCATACTGAGTACCTCCTGAGTACCTGACTGAGCACTACTGAGTCCCTACTGAGTACTCTGAGTACCTGCTGAGCACTACTGCGAGTCCCTCCTGAGTACCTTCTGGAAGAACCTGTTGAGCCCTACTGGAGTCCCTTCTGGGGTACTTCTGAGTACCTGTGAGCAAGACACTACTGGTCCTACCTGGAGTCTTCTGAGTACCTGCTGAGAACCTACTGAGTCCCTACTGAGTACCTCCTGGAGAGTACCTGATGAGCCCTAATGAGTCCCTACTGGAGTACCTTCTGGAGTACCTGCTGAGCACCTATGGTCCCTACTGAGTCCTTCTGAGTACCTGTGAGGAACCTACTGAGTCCCTACTGAGTACCTTCTGAGTTCCTGCTGAGCACCTACTGAGTCCCTACTGAGTATCTTCTGAGTACCTGCTGAGCACCTACTGGTCAGTCCCTATGAGTACCTTGAGTATGCTGAGCCCCTGAGTCCCTACTCGAGTACCTTCTGAGTACCTGCTGAGAACCTACTGAGTCCCTACTGAGTACCTTCTGAGTACCTACTGAGTCCCTACTGAGTACCTTCTGAGTACCTGCTGAGCACCTATTGAGCAGAGCACCTACTGAGTACCTGCTGAGCACCTACTGAGCAGAGCACCTACTGAGTACCTACTGAGCACTTACTGAGTACCTTGTGAGTACCTACTGAACACCTACTGAGTGCATACTGAGAACTAATGAGCACTTCTGAGTAAATTCTGAGTACCTGCTGAGCACCTACTGAGTCCCTACTGAGTACCTTCTGAGTACCTACTGAGTCCCTACTGAGTACCTTCTGAGTACCTACTGAGTACCTTCTGAGTACCTACTGAGTCCCTACTGAGTACCTTCTGAGTACCTACTGAGTACCTTCTGAGTACCTACTGAGTACCTTCTGAGTCCTACTGAGTACCTTCTGAGTCCCTACTGAGTACCTTCTGAGTACCTACTGAGTACCTTCTGAGTACCTGCTGAGCACCTACTGAGTCCCTACGGAGTACCTTCTGAGTACTACTGAGTCCTACTGAGTTACCTTCTGAGTAACCTACTGAGAACCTTCTGAGTACCTACTGAGTTACCTTCTGAGTACCTACTGAGTCCCTACTGAGTACCTTCTGAGTACCTACTGAACACTGCTGAGCACCTACTGAGTACCTGCTGAGCACCTACTGAGTGCCTACTGAGTACCAATGAGCACTTATGAAGGTACATTCTGAGTACCTGCTGAGCACCTACTGAGTGGCTACTGAGTACCCTATGAGCACTTATGAGTAACTTCTGAAGTACTGTGAGCACTACTGTGTGCTACTGAGTACTTCTGAGCACTTACTGAGACCTTTGCGTACCTGCTGAGACCTACTGAGTGCCTACTGGACGTACCTACTGAGCACCATACTGAGTACCTTCTGAGTACTGCTGAGCACTACTGGTGCCTACTGAGTACCTACTGAGCACTTACTGAGTACCTTCTGGAGTACTCTGACACCACTGAGTGCCTACTGGTACCTACTGAGCACTTACTGAGTACCTCTGAGTACCTGCGGAGCACCTCTGAGTCCCTCCTGGAGTACCTACTCCCCCCCCCCGAGACTTACTGTGTACCTTCTGAGTACTGCTGGCACCTACTGAGGCCTATGAGTACCTTCTGAGCACTTACTGAGTAAGTACCTTTGAGTACCTGCTGGAGCACCTACTGGTGCTACTGTG
The DNA here is from genome assembly GCF_026875155.1 of Cherax quadricarinatus. Taxonomy (NCBI): domain Eukaryota; kingdom Metazoa; phylum Arthropoda; class Malacostraca; order Decapoda; family Parastacidae; genus Cherax; species Cherax quadricarinatus. The sequence goes on along the minus strand of NC_069491.1, from coordinate 23,706,083 downwards.
TTACTACTGAGCACTTACTGAGATACCTTTTGAGTACTGCAGAGCACCTACTGAGTGCTATGAGTACCTACTGAGCACTACTGCGTAACTTCTGAGTACTACTGAAACACCTACTGATTGCCTCTGGTACATAATGAGATAATCAGTTTACAATGTTGAACATCAGTTATGAGGTTCTCGGCCATCAATCATGTTTTTGTTTATCTTATAAGTTATTATATTAGTAGACTGTTTTTAATATCTATCAAGTTATTCTTATGATTTTCCACACTTTATAAGAAATTATGGTTTTTTACAAGTATTACGGCGGAACTTGTAATAGTCGTTTGCATAAAAAAATACCGTAGTGGGGTTCCAACCAAGTCATAAAAAAATACTTGACGTGGGGTTCGAACAAGTCATAAAAAATAACCTTGAGTTGGCGTTCGAACCAAGTCATAAAAAATACTTGAGTGGGGGGTTCGACCAAGTCATAAAAAATACCTTGAGTGGGTTCGAACCAAGTCATAAAAAATACCATGTGTGGGGTTCGAAAACAAAGTCATAAAAAAATACCTTGAGTGGCGTTCGAACAGTCATAAAAATACCTTGAGTGGGTTCGAACCAAAGTCATAAAAAATACCTGAGGGGGGTTCGAACCAAGTCAGAAAAAATACCTTGAGTGGGGTTCGAACCAAGTCATAAAAATACTTGAGTGGCGTTTGAACCAAGTCATAAAAAATACTTGAGGTGGGGTTCGAACCAAGTCATAAAAAAATTCCTTGAGTGGGGTTCGAACCAAGTCATAAAAAAATTCCTTGAGTGGGGTTCGAACCAAGTCATAAAAAAATACCTTGAGTGGGGTTTCGAACCAAGTCATTTAAAAAAATACCTTGAGATGGGGTTCGAACCAAGTCATAAAAATACCTGAGTGGGGTTCGAAACCAAGGTTCAAAAAAAAAATACCTTGAGTGGGGTTCGACCAAGTCTAAAAAAGATACCTTGAGTGGGGTTCGAACCAAGTCATAAAAAATACCTTGAGTGGGGTTCGAACCCACTCATAAAAAATACCTTGAGTGGGGCTTCGAACCACTCAAAAATACCATTGAGTGGGGTTCGAACCACTCATAAAAAATACCTTAGTGGGGTTCGATCCCACTCTTAAAATAATACTTGAGTGGGGTTTTCGAACAAAGTAATACAAAAAAATACCTTGAGTGGGGTCCGAACCAAGTCATCAAAAAATACCTTTAGTGGGGTTCGAACCCACTCATAAAAAATACCTTGAGTGGGGTTCGAACCATTCATATAAAACACCTTGAGTGGGGTTCGAACCCACTCATTACAAGAATACCTGAGGGGGTTCGAACCCATCATAAAAAAATACCTTGTGTGGCCTTCGAAACCCACTTCATAAAAAATACCTTGAGGTGGGGTTCGAACCCACACATTAAAAAATACCTTGAGTGGGGTTCGAAACCACTCATAAAAAATACCTTGAGTAGGGTCGAACCACTCATAAAAAATACCTTGTGTGGGGGTTCGAACCACTCATAAAAAATACCTTGGAGTGCGGGTTCGAACCAAGTCATAAAAAAATACCTGAGTTGGGGTTCGAACCAAGTCAAAAAAATACTTGAGGTGGGTGTTCGACAAGTTCATAAAAAAGATACCTTGAGTGGGGGTTCGAACCAAGTCATAAAAATATACCTTGAGTGGGGTTCGAACCCACTATAATAAATAACTAGAGGTGGGGTTGAACCCACTCAAAAAAATACTTGAGTGGGTGTTCGAACCCACTCATTAAAAAATACATGAGTGGGTGCGAACACTTTAAAAAATACCTTGAGTGGGGTTCGAACCAAGTCATGAAAAAATACCTTGAGTGGGGTCCCGAACCAAGTCATCAAAAATACCTTGAGTGGGGTTCGAACCCACTCATAAAAAATACCTTGAGAGGGGTTCGAACCCACTCATAAAAAAAAACTTGAGTGGGGTTCGAACCCACTCATAAAAAATACCTGAGTGGGCGTTCGAACACCTATAAAAAATACCTTGAGTGTCCTTCGAACCCCACTCATAATAAAAAAATTCCTTGGTGGGAGTTCGAACCCAACATAACAATACTTGTGTGGGGGTTGCGGAACCCACTCTACAAATACTTGAGATACGGTTCGAAAAACCCACTCATAAAAAATACCTTGAGTGGGGTTCGAACCCACTCATAAAAATCCTTAGTGGGCGTTCGAACCCAATATAAAATATACCTTGAGTGGCGGTTCGAACCCCACTCATAAAAAATACCTTGAGTGGGGTTCGAACACACAACAAAATACCTTGAGAGTGGGGTCGAAACCACACATAAAAAAATACCTTGAGTGGGGTTCGAACCCACAAAAAAATACCTTGAATGGGGTTCGAACCCACTCATAAAAAAAACCTTCAGTGGGGTTCGAACCCACTCATAAAAAAACCTTGAGTGGGGTTCGAACCCACTCATAAAAAAATACCTTGAGTGGGGGGGGTTCGAACCCACTCCTAAAAAAAATACCTTGAATTGGGTTTCGAACACACATAAAAAATACATGAGTGGGCGGTTCGAACCACTCATAAAAAAAAACCTGGAGGGGGGTTCGAACCCACTATAAAACAAAACCTTGAGTAAAAGGGGTGGGAAAACTGGGGTTTGAACCACTCATAAAAAAATACCTTGAGTGGGGTTCGAACCCACTCATAAAAAATACCTTGAGTGGGGATCGAACCCACACATAAAAAAATACCTTGAGTGGGGTTCGAACCCACACAAAAAATACCTTGAGTGGGGTTCGAACACACACCAAAAAATACCTAGAGTGGGGTTCGAACCCACTCATTAAAAATCTTGAGTGGGGTTCGGAACCCACTCATAAAAAAATACCTTGAGTGGGGTTCGAACCCACTCATAAAAAATACCTTGAGTGGGGTTCGAACCAAGTCATAAAAAGATACTTTGAGTGGGGTTCGAACCAAGTCATGAAAAAATACCTTGAGTGGGGTTCGAACCCACTCAACAAGTTACCTTGATGGGGTTCGAAACCCACTCATAAAAAATACCTTGAGTGTGGGTTCGGAATCCACTCTAAAAAATACCTTGAGTGGGGTTCGAACCTACTCATAAAAAAATACCTTGAGTGGGGTTCGAACCAAGTTATAAAAAAATACCTTGAGTGGGGTTCGAACCAAGTCATAAAAAAATACCTTGAGTGGGGTTCGAACCCACTCATAAAAAATACCTTGAGTGGGAGGAGGTTCGAACCCACTCTAAAAAATACCTTGCGAGGGTTCGAACCACTATAAAAAAATACTTGAGAGGGGTCGAATCCCACTCATAAAAAATACCTTGAGTGAGGTTCGAACCCACTCATACAAAATACCTTGAGTGGGGTTCGAATCCACTCATAAAAAAATACCTTGAGTGGGGTTTGAACCAATCATAAAAAAATACTTGAGTGGGGTTCGAACAAAATCTTAAAAAATACCTTGAGTGGGGTCACGACAATTTGTCATAACAAATACTTGTGTGGGGTCGAACCCACTCATAAAAAATACCGTGAGTGGGGTTCGAACCCACTCATAAAAAAAACCTTCAGAGGGAGTTCGACCACTCATAAAAAAAATAAGTTGAGGGGGGTTTCGAACAAGTCATAAAAAATACCTTGAGTGGGGTTCGAACCCACTCATAAACAATAGATGAGTGGGGTTCGAACTCACTCATAAAAAATACCTTGAGAGGGGTTCGTAACCAACTCATATAAAATACATTGAGTGGGGTTCGACCCACTCATAAAATTTACCTTGAAGTGGGGTTCGAACCCACTTCATAATATACCTTGAGTGGGGTTCGAACCCACTCATAAAAATTACTTGAGTGATGTTCGAACCCACTCATAAAAAAATACTTGAGTGGGGTTTCGAACCCATCATAAAAAAATACCTGAGTGGGGTTCGAACCCCCACTCATAAAAAATAACCTTGAGTGGGGTTCGATGCCACTATTAGAAAATACCTTGAGTGGGTTCTCGAACCCACTCATAAAAAAATACTTGAGTGGGGTTCGACCCATCATAAAAAAAAAAATACCTTGAGTGGGGTTCGTTCCCCCACAAAAACAATACCTTGATTGGGGGTTCGAAACCACACATAAAAAAATACTTGAGAGGGTTCGAACCCACACAAAAAATACTTGAGGGGGTTCGAACCACTCTTAAAAAATACTTGAGTGGGGTTCGAACCCACACATAAAAACAAATACCTTGAGTGTGGTTCGAACCCCTCAAAAATACCTTGAGTGGGGTTCGAACACACAAAAAAATACCTGAGTGGGGTTCGAACCCACTCATAAAAATACATTGAGTGTGGGTTCGCTCCCAAACATAAAAAAAATACCTTGTGTGGGGTTCGACCCACACATAAAAAATACCTTGAGTGGGGTTCGAACCCCACACAAAAAAAAATACTTGAGTGGGGTTCGAACCCACCCACCACATAAAAAAACACTTGCGTGGGTTCGAACCCACACATACAAAAATACCTTGAGTGGGTTTCGAACCCACCATAAAAAAAACTTGAGTGGGGTTTCGAACCCTCTCATAAAAAAAATACTTGAGTGGGGTTCGAACCCACACATAAAAAAATTTACCTTGAGTGGGGTTCGAACCTCACATTACAATAATACCTTGAGTGGGGTGCGAACAAACTCATAAAAAATACTTGAGTGGGGTTCGAACCTACACATAAAAAATACCTGAGGGGGTTCGAAACCCACACATAAAAAAATAATTGAGTGGGGTTCGAACCCACACACATAAAAAAATACCTTGAGTGGGTTCGAACCCAATCTCATAAAAAATACCTTGAGTGGGGGTTCGATCCAACACTTAAAAATATACCTTGAGTTGGGGTTCCGATCCAACATAAAAAAAATACCTTGAGAGGGGTTCAAATCCACACATAAAAAATGTACCTTGAGTGGGGTTTGAAACCCACTCACATAAAAAAATACCTTGAGAGGGGTTCGAACCCACACAAAAAAAAATACTTGAGTGGGGTTCGAACCCACACATAAAAAAAAATACCATGAGTGGGGTTCGAACCCACACATTAAAAAATTACTGAGTGGGGTTCGAACCACACATAAAAAATACTTGAGTGGGGTTCTACCCACACAAAAAATACCTGAGTGGGGTTCGAACCCCTCATAAAAACATACCTTGAGTGGGGTTCGAATCCACACATAAAAAATACCTTGCGTGGGGTTTCGATCCACACATAAAAAATACCTTGAGTGGGGGTTCGACCAACACATAAAAAAAAATACTGAGTGGGGTTCGAACCAAAAAAATACCTTGAGTGGGGTTCGAACCAACTCATAAGAAATACCTGTAGTAGAGTTCGAATCCACCATAAAAAAATACCTTGAGTGGGTTCGAATCCCACGACCTAAAAATACCTTGAGTGGGGTTCGAACCCACACATAAAAAATACCTTGAGTGGGGTTCCAACCCACACATAAAAAATACCTTGAGTGGGGTTCGAACCCACTCATAAAAAAATACCTTGAGGGTTCGGAACCACTCATAAAAAATTACCTTGAGTGGGGTTCAAAACCACACATTAAAAAGATACCTTGAGTGGGGTTCGAACAACACTCAAAAAAAATACTTGAGTGGGGTGCGAACCCACACATAAATAATACCTTGAGTGGGGACGTAACCACTCATAAACAATACCTGAGGTGGGGTTCGAACCCACTCATAGAAAAAATACCTTGAGTGGGGGGAGTTCGAACCCACTCATAAAAATACCTTGAGTGGGGTTCGAACCACACATAAAAAATACTTGAAGTGGGTTCGAACCACTCATAAAAAATACCTTGAGTGGGGGTCGACCCACTCATAAAAATACCTTGATGTGGGGTTCGAACCACACATAAAAAAATACTTGAGTGGGGTTCGATCCCTCACATAAAAAAACTACGTGAGTGGGGGTTCGAACCCACATAAAAAAATACCTTAGTGGGGTTTGAAACCCACTCATAAAAAAATACCTTGAGTGGGGTTTCGAACCCACACATAAATAATACCGTGAGTGGGGTTCGAACCCTCTCATAAAAAAAATACCTTGAGTGGGTTTTCGAATCCACACATTAAAAAAATACCTTGGTGGGGTTCGAAACCCACTCATAAAAAAATACCGTGTGTGGGGTTCGAACCCACACATAAAAAAATACCTTGAGTGGGGTCGAACCCACCATAAAAAAATAATTGAGTGGGGTTCGAACCAACATGAGAAAAAATACCTTGAGGAGGGGTTCGAACCACAATAAAAAATACCTTGAGTGGGGTTCGAACCCACTCATAAAAAAATCGTGAGGGGGTTCGAACCAAACATTAAAAAAAATAATACCTTGAGTGGGGTTCGTTGAGAACCCATCTAAAAAATACCTTGAGTGGGGTTCGAACCGCAACATAAAAAATACGACATCCTCACCTTCTCTTGACTTGCATCTAGCTGTGTGAACTTGGGAGGGATACATACTAGGTATACTAGGTACTAGTGGGGTTCGAAACCACACAACGCTGAGTCTTATCACTCTCAGGCGATGTGCTAAACACTAGGCTAGGGCGATACAATGTTTAAACAAATAAAAAATCTATTTATACACACAGAATGTTAAGTACATTATAGGAATAGTGATACAAGCTGTGTAATATAGTGATAGAGAATTATTTGTTATAGTAATCGTGTATTTAGAAATGAGATAGTGATGTTATGTAGTGATAGGGATGGCGGTGGTGGGTTTATTTGTGTTAATAATAAAAGGGCCCCAATTATGAAGGTTTAGTTGGGAATTATGGCTACGTGATAAATACTCGTTGTGTTCGGTTTATAAAAGGACCATAATTTTAAAGGGGTGGACCGGTAAGCCAGCGGAAGGCCTCGGTCAGATGACCAAAAGCTCCAAAGGCGGGTCATCATCTGACTAAGACCCGCGTCAGGAAACATTTGTCCTGTTTCTGACGAAACCTTACCTTACCTACTGTTTGTGAGTGTAGCAATTGCTGAATGATTTTTGTTTCTGGCACAGTTCATAGTTTTCAGTATTGGAGTATACAGTTCATTGTAAGATTGACCCCATTATATTCTGTTAATAATAATAATATCTTTATTTACTACAAGTACATGTACAAGGTATACAGTCCTAGCTGACAACAATGACATACTACTATATAGAAACTCCCTTGTTATGCTCTGCATTTCGGAGCCAATTAGGTCAGTGTCCAGGTTGCGACACCACACCAGTTCACTAACACCAGGTACCATTTAATGATGGGGGAACATAGACAACCAGGTGGAAAAACAAACAACGTCCAATGTTTCTACTCGGTGGGAATCGAACCCAGACCTCGCGTGGAAGGAAAACGAGTAGCGTAGCCACCAGAGCACCAGAGCAAAGGGTGAGTGAGTGTGTGTGAACCACCATGGTTGGTATATGTGTGTATTTGTGTAGTAGTTGACGGGGTTATCAGGGAGATAAGATTTTTTCTGATTGTAGTTTTGAGGTGATGAATGTGATCTGCAGTTTTAGTTTTTTCGGTAGGTTGTTCAGATTTAGGGCCTTGACATACAATGGAAGTAAGTAGTAGTTACTCTGTCCGATTTCTTCGTTTGGGTTATCTACGTTTTTATAATTACGCTACAATGTATTAGATAAATTTCCTCAGATTTTTTAACCCCGGAGGGTTTGGTGTTAGCATCAGGATAACCCAGAAAGTCAGTGGGTCATCGAGGACGTCTGTTCTTATTTCCAATTGTGGGCTCAATCTTGTCCCACAGGATGCCACCCACACCAGTCCACTAACACCAGATGCCACCCACACCAGTCCACTAACACCAGGTTGCCACCCACACCATTCCACTGACCCCAGGATGCCACCCACAACAGTCCACAACACCAGGGATTCCACCCACACCCAGTCACTTCACACCCAGGGATGCCACCCCACCAGTCCACTAACACCAGGATGCCACTCTCACCAGTCCACTAACACCCGGATGCCACCCACACCAGTCCATAACACCGGATGCGACCCAACCAGTTCCATAAACTCAGGATGCGACCCACACAGTCACTAACACCCAGGATGCCACCCACACCAGTCACTAAACACTTAGGAGTGCCACCACACAGTCATAACACCCAGGCTGTGACCACACCAGTCCACTAACACAGGTTGCGACCACACAGTCTACTAACACCAGAATGCCACCCACCCAGTCACTAACACCCGGGATGTGATAAAATAACATAGAAACATAAAAAGGTACACCAGAAAAAATAATATATAGGTGGCCCGGTGGCCTGGTGGCTAAAGCTCCCGCTTCACACACGAAGGGCCCGGTTTGATTCCCGGCGGGTGGAACATTTCGACACTTTTCCTTTACAACTGCTTAACCTAGCAGGCAAATAGGTACCTGGGTGTTAGTCGATGGTGTGGGTCGCATCCTGGGGGACAAGATTAAGGACCCCAATGGAAATAAGTTAGACAGTCCTCGATGACGCACTGACTTTCTTGGGTTATCCTGGGTGGCTAGCCCTCCGGGGTTAAAAATCCGAACAAAATCTTATCTTATCTTATCTTATCTCTAACCAAACATAGAATGTACATTAAAATGGTATAAATTACCGACAGGTTGTTAGGTAAGACACATATGCAACAGTTAGGTATCTTTATTTCGAAACGTTTCGCCTACACAGTAGGCTTCTTCAGTCGAGTACAGAACGTTGATAGATGCAGAGTACTGAAGCGATGTAATCAGTCTCCATCACCCTTAACGTTTTGTGGTTGGTCAGTCTCTCAGTCTGGAGAAGAGCATTGTTCCATAGAATGTAACAAATATGGAGATGAAGTGGACAGGATGGAGCTTATATAGTTGCCAACAAGGTGAGACGTCAGGTCACTAGTAGACGTAAAGAACTCAGATGATGGGAGGTCAGGTCACTCTCAAATCAGCCGTTCTCACTGTAGAGGTTGTCGAAGTGATTGTAGGTCTGTACCCAAGATACACTTGTGTACAACTGTTTGCATTATTGTCTTACCTTACAACAATCAAAACAACATAGACGAATGAATGCTTAAGAAGCTCTCATTGCGATTTTTTGACGTATCCCACATATGTCAGATTTGAATGGGTAAAAAAGGGCCATTTCTTCATAAATAAAAACTAAATAAGTTCATTCAGGCACAGGTACACATAAGTACAATTAATCATAGTTAATTACGTAAACAACCCTCTCCCCTCCGGCCCTCCCGCCCCCCGACCCTAACCACCCCGCCACCGCATTCCCAGCCCCCTCCCCAGCCTCCAATCCCCTACGCCCTACACCGCTGCCCCTCCACCCCCGCTCCGCCTCCCCTCTCCCGCGCCCTTCGCCCCCCGCCCCTAACACCCGCCACCAGCATTACCCGCCCACTCCCAGCCACAAATCATCTCCGCTACCACCGCCCACCCCTCCAACCCCCGTCTCCTCCACCTCTCCCCCGCCCTCGGCCCCCCCGCCCCTAACACCCGCCACCCGCTTTTCCCCGCCCCCTTCCCCCTGCCCACCAAATCATCTCCGACTACACCTCCCGCCCCTCCACCCCCCGCTCCTACACCACTTCCCGCCCCTCGCCCCGCCCTACAACCCGCCACCCGCATTCCCGCCCCCTACCCAAGCCAACCAATCCCCACAGCCGACCACCACCGCCCTCACCCCCCCCCCCCGCTCCTCCACCACATTCCCCCGCCCCCTCGCCCCCCGCCCTACACCCGCACCGCATTCCCCGCCCCTCCCCAGCCCACCAATCCCCCTCGCCCTTAACCACCTCCTGCCCTCCACCCCCCCGTACCTCCACCACTCTCCCCGGCCCCTCGCCCCCGCCTCTAACCGCACCGCATTCCCCGCCCCCTCCCCAGCCCACCAATTCCCTGCTCCGATAGTCTCTACGAGTAGACCGCCGCCCCTCACCCCCCGTCTCATACCTCTCCGCTCCCATCGATCCTCGATCATTCAACAAAGTGCAACCAACACCCTCAACAAGTGCACACACACACACAATCAAGTGCAACACCACATTCAACAATTACACAACCACATCAAAAAGTGCACACACCACACTCACCAAGTACCACACCCACACTCAACAAGTTACACACACACTCAAACAAGTACCACACACCACACTCAACAAGTGCACACACCCAACTCAACAAGAGCTCACACCCACACTCAACAAGGTACACACACCACACTCAACAAGAACAACACCCACACTCAACAAGTGCACACACCACACTCAACACATGTACACACACACACTCAACAAGTACACACACCACACTCAAACAAGAGCACACACCACACTCAACCAGTACACACACCACACTCAACAAGTTCACACACCACACTCAACAAGTACACACACCCACATCAACAAGGCACACACACACTCAACAAGTACACAACCACATCAACCAAGTACAACACCACACTCCACAATTACACACACACACTCAACAAGTACACACACCACATCACCAATTGCACAAACCACACTCACAAGAGCACACACCCACTCAACAAGTACACACACAACACTTCAACAAGTACCACACACCACACTCAACAAGGGAACACACCACCTCAACAAGTCCACACACCACATCAAAAGTACACAACCACAATCAAAACAAGTGCGCACACACACTCACAAGTACACACACCTCACTCAACAAGTACACACACCACATTCACAAGTGCACACACCACACTCAAACAAGTGCACCCACCACACTCAACATGTGCACACACCACACTCAACCAGTGCACACACCACACTCAACAAGTACAACCACCCATCACCAAGTGCACACACACACTCAACAATTGCACACACACACTCAACAAGTACCACACCACACTCACAAGTACACCTCCACACTCAACTAGTGCACACACCACACTCAACAATACACACACCACACTCACAAGTGCACACACACACTCAAAAAGTGCACACACCACCACTCAACAGAATACACACCCACACTCAAGTGCACCCACACCACACTCAACAAGTACACACACGCCACACTCAAAAGTACACAACCACATCAACAAGTTACACACACCACATAACAAGTACACACACCACACTCAAACAAGTGCACACACCACTCAACAAGTGCACACACACACTCAACAAGTACAACACCCACACTCAACAAGTACCACACACCACATCAACAAGTTCACACACCACCCTCAACAAGTTGACACACCACACTCAACAAGTGCACACCCACACTCAAAACAAGTGCACACAACCACACTCAACAAGTACACCACACCACACTAACAAAGTGCACACCACACTCAACAAGTGCATACACCACAACTCAACAAAGTGCACACACACATATCACGTCGTCTAGAGTGAGACTTCTCTGACCGCGGGTTAAACCAGAAACCTGGTCTAGCGGCTAACACGGGACGGTCTAGAGTTGTGGTCTCTCTGACCGCGGGTTTAAGCTAGGCTGGTCTGTGGCTAACACGACGGTCTGGAGAATTTGTGACTCTCTGACGCGGGTTAAGTCGTGGTCTAGTGGCTAACACGACGGTCGGAGTTCTGAAGACTCTCTGACCGCGGGTTTTTAAGCTAGAATGGTTAGTGGCTAAAACACGACGGTCTGGAGTTCTGAGAATCTCTGACGCGTGTTTAAGCTAGTGGGCTTAGTGGCTAACTCGACGCCGCTGTCTGGAAGAGTTGTAGAGACTCTTGACCGCGTGGTTTAAGCTAGCTGGTCTAGTGGTAAACACGACGGTTGGAGCTGATGGAGTCTCTTGACCGCGGGTTTAAGCTTGCTGGTATAGTGGCTAACACGACTGTCTGTGTTCTGAGTCTCCTGACCGCGGGTTTAAGCTAGCTGGTCTAGTGGCTAACACGGACGGTCTGGAGTTAGAGTTCTCTGACCGAGGGTTTAGTAGTGGTCTAGTGGCTAACACGACGGGTCTGGAGTTGTGAGACTCCTGACGGGGTTTAAGACTAGCTGGTTACGTGGCTACCACGACGGTCTGGAGTAGTGAGTCTCTCTAGACCGCGGGTTTAAGCTAGCTGGTATAGTGGTCTAACACGACGGTCTGGAGTTGTGAGTCCTCTGACGCGGGTTTAAGCTACGCTGGTTAGTGGCCTAACACGACGGTTGGAGTTGTGAGGACTCTCGACCGAGGGTTTAGTAGCTGGTCTTTAAAGGGGGGTTTGGGCCTAACCACGACGGTCTGGAGTTGTTGAGACTCTGCTGTCCGCGGGTTTAAGCTAGCTTGTCTAGTGGCTAACACGACGGTTGGAGTTTTGAGACTCTCTGACGCGGAGTTAGCTAGCTGGCTTAGTGGCTAACACGACCGGTCTGAGTTGTGAGTTCTCTCTGACCGGCGGTTTAGCTCGCTGGTCTAGTGGCTAACACGACGGTTGGAGTTGTGGTCTTCTGACCGCGGGTTTAAGCTAACTGTATAGCGGTAACACGACGGTCTGGAGTTATGAAGAGTATCTCTGACCGCGGGTTTAAGCTAGCTGGTTTGTGGCTACACGGACGGTCTGGAAGTTGTGAGAACTCTCTGGACCACGGTTTAAGCTAGATGGTCTAGTGGCTAAGACGACGGTCTGGAGTTGTGAGGACTCTTGAGCCGGGTTTTAAACCCGGCGCCGGGTTATGGGGTTATAAAGTTTGTTTTACATTAATATTTACCATCAGAGTTTCCTACAAGTTACTTCACAAAAGTACAAAAGCAGTTTTAACTCGCCTTATAAATTTATTTCAACTCACACTAATTACTACAATAAATATTAACATAGTAAAATAAACAAAACATCAAATTAACTTTATACCATATATTACTGCTAAAATAAATTCTAGTGACAACTTTTTGGAACCACAATAATTAATCATCAAAAACATAGATTAAAAATACTAACGAACTCTTATCTCTTATTGAGTACCTACTTGAGTACATTCTGAGTACCTGCTGAGCACCTACTGGTCCCTACTGAGTTCCTTCTGAGTACTGCTGAGGCACTACTGACGTCCCTACTGTTACTTTGAGTACCTGCCTGGCACCTACTGAGTCCCTACTGAGTACCTTCTGAGTACCTGCTGGCATATGAGTCCCTAATGAGTACTTCTGAAGTACCTGCTGAGAACCTACTGAAGTCCTACTGGTACTTCTGAGTACCTGCTGAGCACCTACTGAGGTCCTACTCAGTTACCTTTGGAGTACTGCTGGCACTACTGAGTCCCTACTGAGTACCTCTGAGTACTCTGAGCACTACACTGATGTCCTACTGAGTACCTTCTGGTACCTGCTGAGCACTACTGAGTACCTCTGAGTTCTTCTGAGTACCTGCTGAGCAACTATGAAGTCCCCTATGAGTACTTCGTGAGTACCTGCTGTGCACCTACTGAGTCCCTACTGAGTACCTTCTGAGTACCTGCTGAGCACTACTGGAGTCCCTACTTGAGTACATTTGAGTACTCTGCTGAGCAACTACTGAGTCCTACTGAGTACTTCTGAAGTACTGCCGAGCACCTACTGAGTACCTGCTGAGTACCTTCTGTGTACCTGCTGAGCACTACTGAGTCCCTTACGAGTCTTCTGAGTACCTGCTGAGCACTACTGGAGTCCCTACTGAGTACCTTCTGAGTACCTGCTGAGCACTACTGAGTCCCTACTTGAGTACCTTCTGAGTACTGCTGGATCACCTATGAGTCCCTACTGAGTACTTTGAGTACCTGCTGAGCACTACTGAGTCCCTACTGAGTACCTTCTGAGTACTTGCTGCAGCACCTACTGAGCTCCCTACTTGAGTACTTCTGAGAAGTACTGCTGAGACTACTGCTGAGTACTATGAGTACCTTCAGAGTACCTGCTGAGCAACCATACTGTGTCCCTATGAGTCCTTCTGCGACCTGCTGAGCACTACTGAGTCCTTAACTTGAGACCTTCTGAGTACCTGCTGAGCATACTGAGTCCCTGACTGAGTACTTCTGAGTACCTGTGAGCACCTACTGAGTCCCTACTTGGTACCTTCTGAGTACTGCTGAGCACCTACTGAGTCCCTACTGAGTACCTGCTGAGACTACTGAGCAGAGAACTACTGGGTACCTTTTGAGCAGCACCTTCTGAGTACTTGCTGAGCACCTACTGGTCCCTACTGAGAACTCCTGGGTAACCTGCTGAGCACTACTGGTCCCTACTGAGTACCTCTGAAGTACCTGCTGAGCCTACTGAGTCCCTATGAGTACCTTCTGAGTACCTGCTGAGCACATACTGAGTCCCTACTGCAGTACTTTGAGGTACCTGCTGAGCACCTACAGGGTCCCTTACTGAGTACCTTCTGAGAACCGTGAGCACCTATTGAGTCCCTTCTGGAGTACCTTCTGAGTACCTGCTGCGCCACCTACTGAGTCCTACTGAGTACCTCCTGAGTACTGCTGAGCACCTACTGAGTCCTACTGAGTACCTTCTGAGAGTATCTGATCAGAGCACCTAATGATTCCCTACTGAGTACCTCGGAGTACCTGCTGAGCACCCTATGAGTCCATACTGAGTACCTCCTGAGTACCTGACTGAGCACTACTGAGTCCCTACTGAGTACTCTGAGTACCTGCTGAGCACTACTGCGAGTCCCTCCTGAGTACCTTCTGGAAGAACCTGTTGAGCCCTACTGGAGTCCCTTCTGGGGTACTTCTGAGTACCTGTGAGCAAGACACTACTGGTCCTACCTGGAGTCTTCTGAGTACCTGCTGAGAACCTACTGAGTCCCTACTGAGTACCTCCTGGAGAGTACCTGATGAGCCCTAATGAGTCCCTACTGGAGTACCTTCTGGAGTACCTGCTGAGCACCTATGGTCCCTACTGAGTCCTTCTGAGTACCTGTGAGGAACCTACTGAGTCCCTACTGAGTACCTTCTGAGTTCCTGCTGAGCACCTACTGAGTCCCTACTGAGTATCTTCTGAGTACCTGCTGAGCACCTACTGGTCAGTCCCTATGAGTACCTTGAGTATGCTGAGCCCCTGAGTCCCTACTGAGTACCTTCTGAGTACCTGCTGAGAACCTACTGAGTCCCTACTGAGTACCTTCTGAGTACCTACTGAGTCCCTACTGAGTACCTTCTGAGTACCTGCTGAGCACCTATTGAGCAGAGCACCTACTGAGTACCTGCTGAGCACCTACTGAGCAGAGCACCTACTGAGTACCTACTGAGCACTTACTGAGTACCTTGTGAGTACCTACTGAACACCTACTGAGTGCATACTGAGAACTAATGAGCACTTCTGAGTAAATTCTGAGTACCTGCTGAGCACCTACTGAGTCCCTACTGAGTACCTTCTGAGTACCTACTGAGTCCCTACTGAGTACCTTCTGAGTACCTACTGAGTACCTTCTGAGTACCTACTGAGTCCCTACTGAGTACCTTCTGAGTACCTACTGAGTACCTTCTGAGTACCTACTGAGTACCTTCTGAGTCCTACTGAGTACCTTCTGAGTCCCTACTGAGTACCTTCTGAGTACCTACTGAGTACCTTCTGAGTACCTGCTGAGCACCTACTGAGTCCCTACTGAGTACCTTCTGAGTACTACTGAGTCCTACTGAGTTACCTTCTGAGTAACCTACTGAGAACCTTCTGAGTACCTACTGAGTTACCTTCTGAGTACCTACTGAGTCCCTACTGAGTACCTTCTGAGTACCTACTGAACACCTGCTGAGCACCTACTGAGTACCTGCTGAGCACCTACTGAGTGCCTACTGAGTACCAATGAGCACTTATGAAGGTACATTCTGAGTACCTGCTGAGCACCTACTGAGTGGCTACTGAGTACCCTATGAGCACTTATGAGTAACTTCTGAAGTACTGTGAGCACTACTGTGTGCTACTGAGTACTTCTGAGCACTTACTGAGACCTTTGCGTACCTGCTGAGACCTACTGAGTGCCTACTGGACGTACCTACTGAGCACCATACTGAGTACCTTCTGAGTACTGCTGAGCACTACTGGTGCCTACTGAGTACCTACTGAGCACTTACTGAGTACCTTCTGGAGTACTCTGACACCACTGAGTGCCTACTGGTACCTACTGAGCACTTACTGAGTACCTCTGAGTACCTGCGGAGCACCTCTGAGTCCCTCCTGGAGTACCTACTCCCCCCCCCCGAGACTTACTGTGTACCTTCTGAGTACTGCTGGCACCTACTGAGGCCTATGAGTACCTTCTGAGCACTTACTGAGTAAGTACCTTTGAGTACCTGCTGGAGCACCTACTGGTGCTACTGTGTTACTACTGAGCACTTACTGAGATACCTTTTGAGTACTGCAGAGCACCTACTGAGTGCTATGAGTACCTACTGAGCACTACTGCGTAACTTCTGAGTACTACTGAAACACCTACTGATTGCCTCTGGTACATAATGAGATAATCAGTTTACAATGTTGAACATCAGTTATGAGGTTCTCGGCCATCAATCATGTTTTTGTTTATCTTATAAGTTATTATATTAGTAGACTGTTTTTAATATCTATCAAGTTATTCTTATGATTTTCCACACTTTATAAGAAATTATGGTTTTTTACAAGTATTACGGCGGAACTTGTAATAGTCGTTTGCATAAAAAAATACCGTAGTGGGGTTCCAACCAAGTCATAAAAAAATACTTGACGTGGGGTTCGAACAAGTCATAAAAAATAACCTTGAGTTGGCGTTCGAACCAAGTCATAAAAAATACTTGAGTGGGGGGTTCGACCAAGTCATAAAAAATACCTTGAGTGGGTTCGAACCAAGTCATAAAAAATACCATGTGTGGGGTTCGAAAACAAAGTCATAAAAAAATACCTTGAGTGGCGTTCGAACAGTCATAAAAATACCTTGAGTGGGTTCGAACCAAAGTCATAAAAAATACCTGAGGGGGGTTCGAACCAAGTCAGAAAAAATACCTTGAGTGGGGTTCGAACCAAGTCATAAAAATACTTGAGTGGCGTTTGAACCAAGTCATAAAAAATACTTGAGTGGGGTTCGAACCAAGTCATAAAAAAATTCCTTGAGTGGGGTTCGAACCAAGTCATAAAAAAATACCTTGAGTGGGGTTCGAACCAAGTCATAAAAAAATACCTTGAGTGGGGTTTCGAACCAAGTCATTTAAAAAAATACCTTGAGATGGGGTTCGAACCAAGTCATAAAAATACCTGAGTGGGGTTCGAAACCAAGGTTCAAAAAAAAAATACCTTGAGTGGGGTTCGACCAAGTCTAAAAAAGATACCTTGAGAGGGGTTCGAACCAAGTCATAAAAAAATACCTTGAGTGGGGTTCGAACCCACTCCTAAAAAATACCTTGAGTGGGGCTTCGAACCACTCAAAAATACCATTGAGTGGGGTTCGAACCACTCATAAAAAATACCTTAGTGGGGTTCGATCCCACTCTTAAAATAATACTTGAGTGGGGTTTTCGAACAAAGTAATACAAAAAAATACCTTGAGTGGGGTCCGAACCAAGTCATCAAAAAATACCTTGAGTGGGGTTCGAACCCACTCATAAAAAATACCTTGAGTGGGGTTCGAACCATTCATATAAAACACCTTGAGTGGGGTTCGAACCCACTCATTACAAGAATACCTGAGGGGGTTCGAACCCATCATAAAAAAATACCTTGTGTGGCCTTCGAAACCCACTTCATAAAAAATACCTTGAGGTGGGGTTCGAACCCACACATTAAAAAATACCTTGAGTGGGGTTCGAAACCACTCATAAAAAATACCTTGAGTAGGGTCGAACCACTCATAAAAAATACCTTGTGTGGGGGTTCGAACCACTCATAAAAAATACCTTGGAGTGCGGGTTCGAACCAAGTCATAAAAAAATACCTGAGTTGGGGTTCGAACCAAGTCAAAAAAATACTTGAGGTGGGTGTTCGACAAGTTCATAAAAAAGATACCTTGAGTGGGGGTTCGAACCAAGTCATAAAAATATACCTTGAGTGGGGTTCGAACCCACTATAATAAATAACTAGAGGTGGGGTTGAACCCACTCAAAAAAATACTTGAGTGGGTGTTCGAACCCACTCATTAAAAAATACATGAGTGGGTGCGAACACTTTAAAAAATACCTTGAGTGGGGTTCGAACCAAGTCATGAAAAAATACCTTGAGTGGGGTTCGAACCAAGTCATAAAAAATACCTTGAGTGGGGTTCGAACCCACTCATAAAAAATACCTTGAGAGGGGTTCGAACCCACTCATAAAAAAAACCTTGAGTGGGGTTCGAACCCACTCATAAAAAATACCTGAGTGGGCGTTCGAACACCTATAAAAAATACCTTGAGTGTCCTTCGAACCCCACTCATAATAAAAAAATTCCTTGGTGGGAGTTCGAACCCAACATAACAATACTTGTGTGGGGGTTGCGGAACCCACTCTACAAATACTTGAGATACGGTTCGAAAAACCCACTCATAAAAAATACCTTGAGTGGGGTTCGAACCCACTCATAAAAATCCTTAGTGGGCGTTCGAACCCAATATAAAATATACCTTGAGTGGCGGTTCGAACCCCACTCATAAAAAATACCTTGAGTGGGGTTCGAACACACAACAAAATACCTTGAGAGTGGGGTCGAAACCACACATAAAAAAATACCTTGAGTGGGGTTCGAACCCACAAAAAAATACCTTGAATGGGGTTCGAACCCACTCATAAAAAAAACCTTCAGTGGGGTTCGAACCCACTCATAAAAAAACCTTGAGTGGGGTTCGAACCCACTCATAAAAAAATACCTTGAGTGGGGGGGGTTCGAACCCACTCCTAAAAAAAATACCTTGAATTGGGTTTCGAACACACATAAAAAATACATGAGTGGGCGGTTCGAACCACTCATAAAAAAAAACCTGGAGGGGGGTTCGAACCCACTATAAAACAAAACCTTGAGTAAAAGGGGTGGGAAAACTGGGGTTTGAACCCACTCATAAAAAAATACCTTGAGTGGGGTTCGAACCCACTCATAAAAAATACCTTGAGTGGGGATCGAACCCACACATAAAAAAATACCTTGAGTGGGGTTCGAACCCACACAAAAAATACCTTGAGTGGGGTTCGAACACACACCAAAAAATACCTAGAGTGGGGTTCGAACCCACTCATTAAAAATACCTTGAGTGGGGTTCGAACCCACTCATAAAAAAATACCTTGAGTGGGGTTCGAACCCACTCATAAAAAATACCTTGAGTGGGGTTCGAACCAAGTCATAAAAAGATACTTTGAGTGGGGTTCGAACCAAGTCATGAAAAAATACCTTGAGTGGGGTTCGAACCCACTCAAAAAATACCTTGAGTGGGGTTCGAACCCACTCATAAAAAATACCTTGAGTGTGGGTTCGGAATCCACTCTTAAAAAAATACCTTGAGTGGGGTTCGAACCTACTCATAAAAAAATACCTTGAGTGGGGTTCGAACCAAGTTATAAAAAAATACCTTGAGTGGGGTTCGAACCAAGTCATAAAAAAATACCTTGAGTGGGGTTCGAACCCACTCATAAAAAATACCTTGAGTGGGAGGAGGTTCGAACCCACTCTAAAAAATACCTTGCGAGGGTTCGAACCACTATAAAAAAATACTTGAGAGGGGTCGAATCCCACTCATAAAAAATACCTTGAGTGAGGTTCGAACCCACTCATACAAAATACCTTGAGTGGGGTTCGAATCCACTCATAAAAAAATACCTTGAGTGGGGTTTGAACCAATCATAAAAAAATACTTGAGTGGGGTTCGAACAAAATCTTAAAAAATACCTTGAGTGGGGTCACGACAATTTGTCATAACAAATACTTGTGTGGGGTCGAACCCACTCATAAAAAATACCGTGAGTGGGGTTCGAACCCACTCATAAAAAAAACCTTCAGAGGGAGTTCGACCACTCATAAAAAAAATAAGTTGAGGGGGGTTTCGAACAAGTCATAAAAAATACCTTGAGTGGGGTTCGAACCCACTCATAAACAATAGATGAGTGGGGTTCGAACTCACTCATAAAAAATACCTTGAGAGGGGTTCGTAACCAACTCATATAAAATACATTGAGTGGGGTTCGACCCACTCATAAAATTTACCTTGAAGTGGGGTTCGAACCCACTTCATAATATACCTTGAGTGGGGTTCGAACCCACTCATAAAAATTACTTGAGTGATGTTCGAACCCACTCATAAAAAAATACTTGAGTGGGGTTTCGAACCCATCATAAAAAAATACCTGAGTGGGGTTCGAACCCCCACTCATAAAAAATAACCTTGAGTGGGGTTCGATGCCACTATTAGAAAATACCTTGAGTGGGTTCTCGAACCCACTCATAAAAAAATACTTGAGTGGGGTTCGACCCATCATAAAAAAAAAAATACCTTGAGTGGGGTTCGTTCCCCCACAAAAACAATACCTTGATTGGGGGTTCGAAACCACACATAAAAAAATACTTGAGAGGGTTCGAACCCACACAAAAAATACTTGAGGGGGTTCGAACCACTCTTAAAAAATACTTGAGTGGGGTTCGAACCCACACATAAAAACAAATACCTTGAGTGTGGTTCGAACCCCTCAAAAATACCTTGAGTGGGGTTCGAACACACAAAAAAATACCTGAGTGGGGTTCGAACCCACTCATAAAAATACATTGAGTGTGGGTTCGCTCCCAAACATAAAAAAAATACCTTGTGTGGGGTTCGACCCACACATAAAAAATACCTTGAGTGGGGTTCGAACCCCACACAAAAAAAAATACTTGAGTGGGGTTCGAACCCACCCACCACATAAAAAAACACTTGCGTGGGTTCGAACCCACACATACAAAAATACCTTGAGTGGGTTTCGAACCCACCATAAAAAAAACTTGAGTGGGGTTTCGAACCCTCTCATAAAAAAAATACTTGAGTGGGGTTCGAACCCACACATAAAAAAATTTACCTTGAGTGGGGTTCGAACCTCACATTACAATAATACCTTGAGTGGGGTGCGAACAAACTCATAAAAAATACTTGAGTGGGGTTCGAACCTACACATAAAAAATACCTGAGGGGGTTCGAAACCCACACATAAAAAAATAATTGAGTGGGGTTCGAACCCACACACATAAAAAAATACCTTGAGTGGGTTCGAACCCAATCTCATAAAAAATACCTTGAGTGGGGGTTCGATCCAACACTTAAAAATATACCTTGAGTTGGGGTTCCGATCCAACATAAAAAAAATACCTTGAGAGGGGTTCAAATCCACACATAAAAAATGTACCTTGAGTGGGGTTTGAAACCCACTCACATAAAAAAATACCTTGAGAGGGGTTCGAACCCACACAAAAAAAAATACTTGAGTGGGGTTCGAACCCACACATAAAAAAAAATACCATGAGTGGGGTTCGAACCCACACATTAAAAAATTACTGAGTGGGGTTCGAACCACACATAAAAAATACTTGAGTGGGGTTCTACCCACACAAAAAATACCTGAGTGGGGTTCGAACCCCTCATAAAAACATACCTTGAGTGGGGTTCGAATCCACACATAAAAAATACCTTGCGTGGGGTTTCGATCCACACATAAAAAATACCTTGAGTGGGGGTTCGACCAACACATAAAAAAAAATACTGAGTGGGGTTCGAACCAAAAAAATACCTTGAGTGGGGTTCGAACCAACTCATAAGAAATACCTGTAGTAGAGTTCGAATCCACCATAAAAAAATACCTTGAGTGGGTTCGAATCCCACGACCTAAAAATACCTTGAGTGGGGTTCGAACCCACACATAAAAAATACCTTGAGTGGGGTTCCAACCCACACATAAAAAATACCTTGAGTGGGGTTCGAACCCACTCATAAAAAAATACCTTGAGGGTTCGGAACCACTCATAAAAAATTACCTTGAGTGGGGTTCAAAACCACACATTAAAAAGATACCTTGAGTGGGGTTCGAACAACACTCAAAAAAAATACTTGAGTGGGGTGCGAACCCACACATAAATAATACCTTGAGTGGGGACGTAACCACTCATAAACAATACCTGAGGTGGGGTTCGAACCCACTCATAGAAAAAATACCTTGAGTGGGGGGAGTTCGAACCCACTCATAAAAATACCTTGAGTGGGGTTCGAACCACACATAAAAAATACTTGAAGTGGGTTCGAACCACTCATAAAAAATACCTTGAGTGGGGGTCGACCCACTCATAAAAATACCTTGATGTGGGGTTCGAACCACACATAAAAAAATACTTGAGTGGGGTTCGATCCCTCACATAAAAAAACTACGTGAGTGGGGGTTCGAACCCACATAAAAAAATACCTTTAGTGGGGTTTGAACCCACTCATAAAAAAATACCTTGAGTGGGGTTCGAACCCACACATAAAAAATACCTTGAGTGGGGTTCGAACCCTCTCATAAAAAAAATACCTTGAGTGGGTTTTCGAATCCACACATTAAAAAAATACCTTGAGTGGGGTTCGAACCCACTCATAAAAAAATACCTTGAGTGGGGTTCGAACCCACTCATAAAAAAATACCTTGAGTGGGGTTCGAACCCACTCATAAAAAAATACCTTGAGAGGGGTTCGAACCCACTCATAAAAAAATCCTTGAGTGGGGTTCGAACCCACCATAAAAAATACCTTGGTGGGGTTCGATACCCACTCATTAAAAAATACCTGGTGGCGGGTTCGAACCCTACCCCTATAGCATATGTTCATAACCTTGGAGGGAGGTTCGAACCACTTCATAAAAAATACTTGAGTGAGGGTTTCGAACCCACTCATAAAAAATACCTTGAGTGGGGTTCGAACCCACTCATAAAAAAATACCTTGAGTGGGGTTCGAACCCACTCATAAAAAAATCCTTGAGTGGGGTTCGAACCCACTCATAAAAAAATACCTTGATTGGGGTTCGAACCCACTCATAAAAAAATACCTTGAGTGGGGTTCGAACCCACTCATAAAAAATACCTTCAGAGGGGTTCGAACCCACTCATAAAAAAATACCTTGAGTGGGGTTCGAACCAAGTCATAAAAAAA
The DNA here is from genome assembly GCF_026875155.1 of Cherax quadricarinatus. NCBI lineage: Eukaryota > Metazoa > Arthropoda > Malacostraca > Decapoda > Parastacidae > Cherax > Cherax quadricarinatus. Next base: position 23,682,936 of record NC_069491.1, on the reverse strand, counting down.
TACCTTGAGTGGGGTTCGAACCCACTCATAAAAAAATACCTTGAGTGGGGTTCGAACCCATCTCATAAAAATCCTTGCGAGGGGGTTCGAACCCCACTCATAAAAATACCCCTTGAGTGGGGTTCGAACCCACTCATAAAAAATACCTTGAGTGGGGTTCGAACCCACTCATAAAAAATACCTTGAGTGGGGTTCGAACCCACTCATAAAAAATACCTTGAGTGGGGTTCGAACCCACTCAAAAAAAATACCTTGAGTGGGTTAACGAACCCACTCATAAAAAATACCTTGAGTGGGGTTCGAAAACCATCATTAAAAAAATAACTTGAGTGGGGTTCGAACCCACTCATAAAAAAATCCTTGAGTGGGGTTCGAACCACTCATAAAAAAATACCTTGAGTGTTTTTATTATGGGGAACCATATGACAACAGATGGGAAACAAAACAGTCCATGTTTCTACTCTGGCTGGGAATATCGATACCCAGACCCTCGCCGTGGGAAACGAGTGCGTAAGCACAGAGCCACCAGAGCAATATGGGTGAGTGAGTGTGTAACGTGAACCACCAGGTGGTCTTTGTGTGGTATTTGTGTAGTTAGTTATGACGGGGGTGTATCAGGGAGATAAGATGTTTTCTAACAGTAGTTTTGAAGGTGATGAATGTGTCTGCAGTTTAGGAATTTTCAAGGTCGGGTGTTCCAGAGATTTTTTAGGGCCTTTGACATAACAATGGAAGTTACTCTGTCGACTTTTTTGGGTTATCCTATGTTTTTATAACATACGCCTACTATTTATTAGATAAAGATTTTCTTCGATTTTTAACCCCGGTGGGTTAGCCCTCAGGATAAATAAACCAAGAAAGTCAGTGGGTCATCGAGGACTTTGTCTGTATTTTATTTTCCATTGTGGTCCTCAATCTTGTCCCCCAGGATGCCACCCACACCAGTCCACTAACACCAGGATGCCACCACCACGAGTTCACTAACACCCAGGATGCACCCACACCAGTCCACTTTCACCCAGGATGCCACACCACACCAGTCCACTAACACCAGGATGCCACCCACACCAGTCCACTAACACCCAGGATGCCACCCACGCCAGTCCACTAACACCCAGGGATGCACTCAACCCAGTCCACTAACACCCAGGATGCCATCCCACACCAGTTCCACCTAACACCCAGGATGCGACCCACACCAGTCAATAACACCAGGATGCGACCCACACCGTCCACGAACACCCAGGATGCCCCCACACCAGTCCACTATACACCAGGATGCCACCCAAGCACCAGGTCCACTTAACTCCCAGGATCGTGACCCACACCAGCTCCTACTAACACCCAGGATGCGACCCCACACCAAGTCACTAACACCCAGGATGCCACCCACACCAGTTCCACTAAACACTTAGGATGCCAACCACACCAGTCCACTAACACCCAGGTTTGTGACCCACACCAGTCCACTAACACCCAGGTTGCGACCCACACCAGTCCCTCCCACTAACACCCAGAAATGCCACCCACACCAGTCCACTAACAACACGGGATCTGTGTTAATAATAAACATAGAAACATAAAAGGTACCCAGAAAAAAATAATATAAGGTGGCACGGTGGCTGGTGGCTAGAGCTCCCCGACTTCACACACAGGGGGCCGGGTTCGATTCCCGGCTCGGGTGGACACATTATTTCGAACGTTTTCCCTTACACCTGTTGTTCCTGTTTTCACTAGCAGCAACATAGGTACCTGTGGTGGTTTGTCGCACTGGTAGTGGGTCGCATCCATGGGGGGACTAGATTAAGGCCCCAATGGAAATGAACAGGATGGAGCCTTTTATAGTGCCAACAGGTTGAGACGTAGGTCACGAGAAGACGGAAGAACTCAGAAGTGGGAGGTCAGGTCCCTCTCAAATTCCAGCTCGTTCTCACTAGTAGAGGTTGTCGAAGTTGATTGTTAGGTCTGTACCAAGATACCTTGTGATACCTAACTGTTGCATTTGTGTTAGTAACCACCTTAACAACAAACAGAAGAAATGATGCTTCTAGAAGCTCTCATTTGCGATTTTTGACGCTTATCACCAAATATTTTCAGATTTGTAATGGGTAAACAAAGGGGCCATATCTTCATAATATACAAAAAATTTAAATAAGATCATTCAGGCAAGTACAATAAGTTCAATTATCATAGTATAAAGTACGTAAACATCCCTCTCCCCCGCCCTCGTACCCGACCCCCCCTAACACCCCCGCCTCCCGCTTTCCAGACCCATCCCATAGCCCACCATATCCCCTCCGCCTACCATCCGCCCGCCCCTTCACCCCCCGCTCCGCCCCCCTCCACCTCTTCCCGCGCCCCTCGCCCTCCCCGCCCCTTAACACACCCCCCGCCACCCAAGCATTACCCGCCCCCCTCCCCCAGCGCCACCAATCCCCTCCGCCTACCACCGCCACCCCTCACCCCCCGCTTCCTTACACCACCTCTCCTCCCGCCCATCGCCCCCCGACCCCTAACCACCCCGCCAACGAATTCCCCGCCCCCTCCCCAATGCCCCCCAACCAATCATCTCCGCATACCTCCTTTCCCGCCCCTCCAGCCCCCGCATACCTTACACCACATCTTCCCTAGCCCCTCGACCCCCCCGACCCTAAACACCCGCCATCCCGAATTACCGCCCACCTCCCCAAGCCCACAATCACCTCTGCCTACCACCACCAGCCCTCCACCCCCGCTCCTCCACCACATCTCCCCCCGCCCCTCGCCCCCGCCCCTAACACCCCGCCAACGCATTCCCCGCTAAACTCCCCCCAGCCACACCAATCACATCCGGATTTCATGGAAACCGCAAAAGAACTAAAAAAAAGCGAAGAATAATCAAGAGAAAAAGCCAACGAGAAAAAAGCCGAGTTTATAAAAGAATAAAGATGGAAAACGAATAAAGAAAATGCAATACATTGCAAACAGAAGACAGATCATCGCAACCAGCACCCCACTCACCCGCTCCTCCAACCACCTCTCCCCGCCCCTCGATCCCATCGATCAATCAACAAGTGCATCACACACACTCAAACAAGTTCCACACACCACATCTCAACAAGTACCTACACACCACATCAACAAGTTAAACACACAACACTCAACATGTACACACACCACATCAACAAGTACACTCACCACATCAACAAGTGCAACACACAACACTCAACAAGTACACACTCCACACTCAAACAAGTACACCACCACACTCTACAAGTACACACACCCACACTCAACAGTACACACCCACACTCTACAAGTTGCAACACACCACACTCAACAAGTGCCACCCACACTCAACAAGTGCACACACACACTCAACAAGTGCACCCACCACACTCATTCAAGTAACACACCACACTCAAAAAGCTTGCACACACCCACACCTCAACAAGTACACACACCACGCACAAAAAGTCACGCACCACACTCATCGAAAGCTACACACTCAAAAAGTGCACACACACACTCAACAAGTACACACACCACACTCAAACAAGTACCACACACCACACTCAACAAGTACACACACCACACTCAACAAGTACCACACACCCACACTAATCAAGTACAACACACACACTCAACAAGTACACAAACCACACTCATCAAGTACACACACACTACACTACAAGTTCACACACCACACTCAACAAGTGCACACACCACATCACTAGTGCACACACAACACTAACAGTAAAACACACACCTCAACAAGACACACACCAAACTCAAACAAGTACACACACCACACTCAACATAGTACACGACACCACACTCAACAAGTACACACACCCACAATCAAACAAGTACACACACCACACTCAACAAGTACACACAACCACACTCATACACAAAGTGCACACACCACTCACTCAACAATGTTGCACACACCACACTCAACAAGTACACACGACACACTCAACAAGTGCACACAACCAAACTCACAACATAGGCACACACCACACAGCAACAAGTGCACACCACCACCACTCAACAAAGTGCAAACACCACACTCAACACAGTTACACACACCCACACTCAACAAGTTGCACACACACCACACACCTCAACCAAAGTGCACCACCACACTGAACAAGTACACACTCCACACTCAAACAACGTGCACACACCCACACTCAACAAACGTGCACCACACCACATCAACAAGTGCACACACCACACTCAACAAGTGCACACACCACACTCAACAAGTACACACACCACACTCAACAAGTGCACACACCACACTCAACAAGTGCACACACCACACTATCACGACGGTCTAGAGTTGTGAGACTCTCTGACCGCGGGTTTAAGCTAGCTGGTCTAGTGGCTAACACGACGGTCTGGAGTTGTGAGACTCTCTGACCGCGGGTTTAAGCTAGCTGGTCTAGTGGCTAACACGACGGTCTGGAGTTCTGAGACTCTCTGACCGCGGGTTTAAGCTAGCTGGTCTAGTGGCTAACACGACGGTCTGGAGTTCTGAGAATCTCTGACCGCGGGTTTAAGCTAGCTGGTCTAGTGGCTAACACGACGGTCTGGAGTTGTGAGTCTCTCTGACCGCGGGTTTAAGCTAGCTGGTCTAGTGGCTAACACGACAGTCTGAGTGGAGGTCTCTCTGACCGCGGGTTTAAGCTAGCTGGTCTAGTGGCTAACACGACGGTCTGGAGTTGTGAGTCTCTCTGACAGCGGGTTTAAGCTAGCTGGTCTAGTGGCTAACACGACGGTCTGAGTTTGTGAGGACTATCTGACCGCGGGGTTAAGCTAGCTGGTCTAGTCGGCAACACGACGGTCTTGGAGTAGTTGATGAGTCTCTCTGACCGCGGGTTTAAGCTAGCTGGTATAGTGGCTAACACGACGGTCTGGAGTTGTGGACTCTCTGACCACGGGTTTTAAGCTAGCTGGTCTAGTGGGCTACACGACCGGTCTGGGTTATGAGTCTCCTCTGACCGGGGGTTTCTTAATCTAGCTGGTCTAGTGGCCTAACACGACGTCTGGAGTTGTGAGACTCTCCGACCCGGTTTAAGCTAGTGGTCTAGTGGCTAACACGACGGTTTCTGGAGTTGTGAGACTCTCTGACCGCGGGTTTTAAGCTAGCTGTCTAGTGGCTAAACACGACGGTCTGGAGTTGTGAGGGACTCTCTGTCGCGGGTTTAAGCTAGCTTGGTCTAGTGGCTAACACGACGGTCTGTGAAGTTGTGAGCGCACTCTCGACCGCGGGTTTAAGCTAGCTGGTCTTGTGGCTAACACGACGGTCTGGTAGTTGTGAGCTCTCTGACGCGGGTTTAAGCTAGCTGGTCTAGTGGCTAACACGACGGTTGGAGTTGTGGAGGACTCTCTGGACCGCGGGTTTAAGCTAGCTGGTCTTCTAGTGGCTAACACTACGGTCTGGAGTTGTGAGGACTCTTGACGCGGGGTTTAAGCTAGCTGTTCTAGTGGCTTTAACACGACGGTCTGGAGTTGTGAGTCTCTCTGACCGCGGGTTTAAGCTAGCTTGTCTAGTGGCTAACACGACAGTCTGGAGTTGTGAGTCTCTCTGACCGCGGGTTTAAGCTAGCTGGTCTAGTGGCTAACACGACGGTCCTGGAAGTTGTGGGAGTATCTCTGACCCGGGTTCTTAAGCTAGTTGTCTAGTGGCGTAACACGACAGTCTGGGAGTTGTGAGTCTCTCTGACGCGGGTTTAAGCTAGTGGTTAGTGGATAACACGACGGTCTGGAGTTGTGAGATCTCTGACCGCGGGTTTAAGCTAGCTGGTCTAGTGGCTAAGACGACGGTCTGGAGTTGTGAGACTCTCTGAGCGCGGGTTTAAAACCCGGCCGGGTTATGGGTTATAAAGTTTGTTTACATAATAATTTACCATCAGAGTTTCAATACAAGTTCTTCACAAAAGTACAAAAGCAGTTTATATGCCTCTTTAAATATTATTTCAACTCACAATAATTACTACAAGTAATTATTTAACACTAGTAAAATAAAACACACTCATCAAAATTACTTTATACCATATATTACTGCTAAAAATAAATTAGTGACAACATATTGGAACCAACAATAATTTTTTAACATTCAATATCATAGCTTAAAAATACTAACGAAATTCTTATCTTCTTATTGAGTACACTACTGAGTACCCTTCTGAGTACCTGCCTGAGCACCTACTGAGTCCCCTACTGAGTACCTTCTGAGTACTGCTGAGGCACCTACTGGTCCCTACGAGTACCTTCTGATTTACCTGCTGAGCACCATACTGAGTCCCTACTGAGTACTTTGAGTACCTGCTGAGCACCTACTGAGTACCTATGAGTACCTTTGTGTACTGCTGAGCACCTTACTGACGTCCCTACTGAGTACCCCCCATTCGAGTACCTGCTGGAGCACCCAACTGAGTCCCTACGAGTAGTACCTTCTGATTACTGCCTGAGCACCTACTGAGTCCCTACTGAGTACCTCTTTCTGAGTACCTGCTGAGCACCTACTGAGTCCCTACTGAGTAACCTTCTGAGTACTGAATGAGCACCCTACTGAGGTCCCTACTGAGAACCTTCTGAGTACCTGCTGAAGCACCTATACTGAGTCCCTACTGAGTACCTTCTGGTACCTGCTCTGAGCACCTACTGAGTCCTTACTGAGTACCTTCTGAGTACCTGCTGAGAACCTACTGAGTCACTAATGAGTACCTTCTGGAGTACTGCTGAGCACCTAACTGAGTCCTTTCTGAGTACCCTTCTTGAGTACCTGCTGAGCACCTACTGAGTCCCTACTGAGTAACTTCTGAGTACCTGCTGAGCACCTACTGAGTCCCTACTGAGTACCTTCTGAGTACCTGCTGAGCACCTACTGAGTCCCTACTGAGTAGTCCTTCTGAGTACCTGCTGAGCACATACTTGAGTCCCTACTGTGAGTACCTTCTGAGTACCTGCTGAGCACCCCTACTGAGTCCCTACTGAGTACCTTCTGAGTACATGCTGAGGACCTACTGAGTCCCACTGAGTACCTATCTGAGTTACCTGCCTGAGCACCTACTGAGTCCCTATGAGTACTTCTGAGTACCTGCTGGGGAGCACCTACTGAGTACCTACTGAGTACCTTCTGATTACCTGCTGAGCACCTACTGAAGTTCCCTACTGAGTACTTCTGAGTACCTGCTGAGACCTACTGGAGTCCCTACTGCGTACCTTCTGAGTACATGCTGAGCACCCCCCCTACTGATTCCCTACTGAGTACCTTCTGAGTACCTGCTGAGCACCTACTGAGTCCCTACTGAGTACCTTCTGAGTACCTGCTGAGCACCTACTGAGTCCCTACTGAGTACCTTCTGAGTACCTGTTGAGCACCTACTGAGTCCCTACTGAGTACCTTATGAGTACCTGCTGAGCACCTGCTTGAGTCCTACTGAGTACCTTCTTGGGAGGACCTGCTGTGCACCTACTGGTCCCTACTGAAGTACCTTCTGAGTACCTGCTGAGCACATACTGTTTACCTACTGAGTACTTCTGAGTACTGCTGAGACCTACTGAAGTCCCTTACTGACGTACCTTCTGAGTACTGCATGAGCACTACTGAGTCCTTTACTGGAGTACCTTCTGGAGTACCTGCTGAGCACCCTACGGAGTCCCAACTGAGTCCTTCTGAGTTCCTGCTGAGCACCTACTGACGTCCTACTGAGTACCTTCTGAGTACCGGCTGAAGCACCTACTGAGTCCCTACTGTGTACTTCTGAGCACCTACTGAGCAGAGCACCTACTGGGTACCTGCTGAGCACCTTCTGAGTACCTGCTGAGCACCTACTGAGTCCCTACTGGTACCTCCTGAGTAACTGCTGAGCACCTACTGAGTCCCTACTGGTACCTTCTGGTACCTGCTGAGCACCTACACTGTGTATCCCTACTGAGTACCTCTGAGTACCTGCTGTGCACCTACTGAGTCCCTACTGGTACTACTGGAGTACCTGCTGAGCAGACCTACTGAGTCCCTACTGGAGTACCTTCTGAGTTACCTGCTGAGCACCTATTGAAGTCCCCTACTGAGTACCTTCTGAGTACCTGATGAGCACCATACTGAGTCCCTACTGAGTAACCTCCTGGAGTACCTGCTGAGCACCTACTGAGTTCCCTACCTGAGTACCTTCAGAGTACCTGCTGAGCACCTACTGAGTCCCTAACTGAGGTAACCTTATGAGTACCTGCTGAGCACCTACTGAGTCCCTACTGAGTACCTCCTGGAAGTACCTGCCTGAGAACCATACTGGAGTCCCTACTGAGTACCTTCTGAGTCCTGCTGAAGCACCTAATGAGTCCCTTACTGACGTACCTTCTGCAGTACCTGCTGAGCACTACTGAGTCCCTACTGAGTAACCTTCTGATTACCTGCTTGAGCACCTACTGAGTCCCTACTGAGTACTTCTGAGTACTGCTGTGCACCTACTGAGTCCCTACTGAGGTACTCCTGAGTACCTGCTGAGCACCTACTGAGTCCCTATGAGTACCTTTGAGTAACTGCTGCGCCACACTATGAGTCCCTACTGAGTACCTTCTGAGTACCTGTGAGCACCTACTGAGTCCCTACTGGAGTACCTTCGAGTTCCTGCTGAGACACCTTGTGGTCCCTACTGAGGATCTTCTGGTACCGTCTGAGCACCTACTGGAGTACTACTGAGTACCTCCGAGTACCTGCTGGAGCACCTTGAGTCCCTAATGAGTACCTTCTGAGTACCTTCTTGAGAACCTTACTGTGGTCCCTCAATGAGTACCTTCTGAGTACCTACTGATGTTCCCTATGAGTTCCTTTGAGTACCTGGCCTTGAGCAACTATTGAGCAGAGCTCCTACTGAGTACCTGGCTGATAGCACTTATGAGCAGGAGCACACTGAGTACCTACTGAGCACTTATAGTACCTTCTGGTACCTACTGAACCTACTGAGTGTGCCTACTGAGTACCTACTGAGCACTTACTGAGTAAATTTATGAGTACCTGCTGAGACTATGAAGTCCCCTACTGAGTACCTTCTGAAGTACCTACTGAGTCCCCTACTGAGTACCTTCTGAGACCTACTGAGTACCTTCTGAGTACTACTGAGTCCCTACTGAGTACCTTCTGGAGTAACCTACTGAGTACCTTCTGAGTTCCTACTGGTACCTTCTGATCCCTACTGAGTACCTTCTGAATCCCTACTGATTACCTTCTGAGTACCTACTGAGTACCTCTTGAGGCACATGCCTGAGAACCTACTGAGTCCCTACTGAGTACTTCTGAGTACTAACTGAAGTCACTACTGAGTCCTTCTGAGTACCTACTGAGTACCTTCTGAGTCCTATGAGTACCTTTCTGAGTACCCTACTGAGTCCCTACTGTGTACCTTCTGAATACCTACTGGAACACCTGCTGTGCCACCTACTGCAGTACCTGCTGAGCACCTACTAGAGTGGCCCTACTGAGTACTCTGAGACTTACTGAGATACCTTCTGAGTACCTGCTGAGCACCTACTGAATGCTACTGAGTACCTACTGGAGCCCTTACTGAGACCTTCTGAATAGCCTGCTGAGCACCTACTGAGTGCCTACTGAGTACCTACTGAGCACTTTACTGAGTACCTTCTGAGTACCTGTGAGCACATACTGTGTGCCTACTGAGTACCTACTGAGCCATTAATGAGGACCTTATGGAGTACCTGCTGAGCACCTAATGAGTGGCCTACTGAGTACCTACTGAGCACTTAATGAGTACCTTCTGGTACTGCTGAGCACACTACTGAGTGCCTACTGAGTACCTACTGAGCACTTACTTGAGTACCTTCTGAGTACCTGTTGAGCATCCTACTGAAGTCCCTTAAGAAGTACCTACTGAGCACTTACTGTGTACCTTCTGAGTACCTGTGCAGGCACCTACTGAGTGCCCTACAGAGTACCTATGAGCACTACTTAGAGAACCTTTCTGAGTACCATTGCTGAGCACCTACTGTGTCCTATGAGTACTACTGAGCACTTACTGAGTACTTCTGAGTACCTGCTGCGCACCTACGGAGTGCTTACTGAGTACCAACTGAGCATTAGTGAGTACCTTCTGAGTACCTGCTGAGCACCTACTGAAGTGGCTACTGAGTACCTACTGAGCTTACTGAGTACCTTCTGAGTACCTGCTGAGCACCTACTGAGTGCCTACTGAGTCACGTACCTCTGAGCACTTACTGAGTACCTTCTGAGTACCTGCTGAGCACCTACTGAGTGCACTACTGAGTACCTACTGAGCACTTACTGAGTACCTTCTGAGTACCTACTGAACACCTACTGGTGCTAACTGAGATACCTACTGGCACTTACTGAGTACCTTCTGAGTACCTGCTGAGCACTACTGAGTGCTACTGAGTACCTACTGAGCACTTATGATTACCTTGAGAGTACCTTACTGAACACCTACGAGTGCCTAATGAGTACCCATACTGAGCACTTACTGAGTATTCTGGTACTACTGAAACACCTACTGAGTGCCTACTGAGGACCTACTGAGCACTTACTGAGTACCTTCTGAGTTACCTACTGAACACTACTGAGTGCCATACTGAGTACATAATGGTACATACAGTTTACAATTGTTGAACATCCAGTTATGATGATTCTCGGCCATCAAATCACTGTTTATAGTTTTTTCTTCAAAAGTTCATTATATTAGTAGAACTGTTTTTCATATCTATCAAGATATTCTTATGATTTTTTCACACATTATAAAGAAATTATGGTTTTACAAGTAGTATTAGGCGGAACTTGTAATAGTCGTTTGCATAAAAAATACCCTGAGTGGGTTCCAACAAGTCATAAAAAAATACCTTTGAGTGGGTTCGAACCAAGTCATAAAAAAATACCTTGAGTCGGGTTCCAACCAAGTATAAAAAAATTACCTTGAGTGGGAGTTCGAACCAAGTCATAAAAAATACCTTGAGTGGCGTTCGAACCAAGTCATAAAAAAATACTTGAGTGGTTCGAACCAGTCATAAAAAAATACCTTGAGTGGGGAGGTGCGAACCAAGTCATAAAAATACATGAGGTGGAGGGTTTCGAACCCAAGTCATAAAAAAATACCTTGAGTGGCGTTCGAACCAGTCAAAAATATACCTTGAGTGGGGTTCGAACCCAAGATCATAAAAAATACCTTGAGTGGGGTTCGAACCAAGTCATAAAAAAATACTTGAGTGGGGTTCGATCAAGTCATAAAAAATACCTTGAGTGGGGTTCGAAAACAAGTCATAAAAATACCTTGAGTGGGGTTCGACCAACGTCATAAAAAAAAATACCTAGAGTGGGGTTCGAACCAAGTCATAAAAAAAATACCTTGAGTGGCGTTTCGAACCAAGTCATAAAAAAATACCTTAAGTGGTTGTTCGACCCACACATAAAAATATCTTGGGTGGGTGTTCGAACCCACTCATTAAAAAATACTTGAGTGGGGTTCGAACCCAATATTAAAAAAAATACCTTGAGTGGGGGTTCGAACCAAGTCATTAAAAAATACTTGAGTGGGGTTCGACCAAGTCAATCAAAAAATACTTGAGCGGGGTTCAGTCCCACTCATAAAAAAATACCTTGAGTGGGGTTCGAAACCCACCATATAAAACACCTTGTGGGAGGTTCGAACCCACTCAAAAAAATACCTTGTGTGGGGTTCGAAACCCAACTCATAAAATATACCTTGAGTGAGGCTTCGAACCCACTCTTAAACAAAATACCTTGAGTGGGGTTCGGAACCACTCATAAAAAATACCTTGGTGGGGGTTCGAAACCCACTCATAAAAAAATACCTTGAGTAGGGTTCGAACCCATAATAAAAAATACCTTGCGTGGGGTTCGAACCCACTCATAAAAAATACGTGAGTGGGGTTCGAACCCTCTCATAAAAAATACCTTGAGTGGGCGTTTCGATCCCTCAAAAAAATACCTTGAGTGGGCGTTCGAACCCACACAAAAAAAATACCTTGAGTGGGGTTCGATCCCACACATAAAAAATACCTGAGTGGGTTTCGACCCACAAAAAATACCTTGAGTAGGGTTCGATCCCCACTCATAAAAAAACTTGATGGGGTTCGGAAACCCACTATTAAAAAAATTTTGAGTGGGATTCGAACCCATCATAAAAAATACCTTGAGTGGGGTTCGAACCCACTCATAAAAAAAATACCTTGAAGGGGTTCGAACCCCACACATAAAAAATGCATTGAGTGGGGTTCGAACCACTCAAAAAAAAAACCTTGAGTGGGGTTAGAAACCCAACATTTAAAAAAAACCTTGAGTGGGGTTTGAACCCATCTAAAAAATACCTTGAGTGGGTTCGAACCCCATCATAAAAATACTTGAGTAGGGTTCGAACCCCACTCATAAAATAATACTTTGAGTGGGGTTCGAACCCAGTCATATAAAATACCTTGAGTGGTGTTCGAACCCACTCATTCAAAACATACCTTGAGTGGGGTTCCGAACCCACTAATAAAAAAATACCTTGAGTGGGGTTCGAACCCACACAAAAAATACCTTGAGTGGGGTTCGAACCCACACATAAAAAATACCTTGTGTGGGGTTCGAACCCACAAAAAAAATACCTTGAGTGGGGTTCGAACCCACTCATAAAAAAAAACCTTGAGTGGGGTTTCGAACCCACTCTAAAAAAAAATTTGTAGTGGGATTCGAACCACTCATAAAAAATATAGCTTGAGTGGGCGTTCGAACCCACTCATAAAAAATACCTTGAATGGTGGTTTCGAACCCCACACTATAAAAAAATTACCGTGAGTGTGGGTTCGAACCACTCATAAAAAAATCCTTGAGTGGGGTTCGAACCCATCATAAAAAAAACCTTGAGTGGGTTTGAACCCATCATAAAAAATACCTTGAGTGGGGTTCGAAAACCACTCAAAAAAATACTTGAGTGGGTTCGGATTCGAACCCCACACATAAAAAAAATACCTGAGTTGGGTTCGAACCCACACAAAAAAAAATACCGGAGTGGGGTTCGGAACACACACAAAAAAAATTCCTGAGTGTGGTTCAAAACACACTCAATTAAAAAAATAAGTTGAGTGGGGTTCGAAACCCACTCAAAAAAAAAATACTTGAGTGGGGTTCGAACCCACTCATAAAAAAATACCTTGAGTGGGGTTCGAACCAAGTCATAAAAAAATACCTTGAGTGGGGTTCGAACCAAGTCATAAAAAGATACTTTGAGTGGGGTTCGAACCAAGTCATGAAAAAATACCTTGAGTGGGGTTCGAACCCACTCATAAGAAATACCTTGAGTGGGGTTCGAACCCACTTATAAAAAATACCTTGAGTGGGGTTCGAATCCACTCATAAAAAAAAAATACCTTGGAGTGGGTGTGTTCGAAACCTATTCATAAAAAAATACCTTGAGTGGGCGTTCGAACCAAGTCATAACAAAAAATACCGTGAATGGGGTTCGAACCTAGTCATAAAAAAATACATGAGTGGGGTTCGAACCCACTCATAAAAAATACCTTGAGTGGGGTTCGAACCCATCTCATAAAAAAATACTGAGAGGGGTTCGAAACCCACTCATAAAAAATACCTTGGTGGGGTTTCGAACCCACTCATTAAAAAATACTTGAGTGGGGTTCGAACCCACTCATAAAAAATACCTTGAGTGGGGTTCGAATCCACTCAAAAAAATACCTTGAGTGGGGTTCGAACCCACTCATAAAAAATACCTTGAGTGGGGTTTCGAACCAAAGTCATAAAAAATACTTGAGTGGGGTTCGAACCAAGTCCATAAAAAATACCTGAGTGGGGTTCGGAAACCCACTCATATAAAAAATACCTTGAGTTGGGGTTCGAACCCACATCATAAAAAATACCTTCAGAGGGGATTCGAACCACTCATAAAAAAATACTTTGACGAGGGGTTCGAACCAAGTCATAAAAAATACCTTAAGTGGGGTTCGAACCCACTCATAAAAAATACCTTGAGTGGGGTTCGTACCCACTCATAAAAAAATACCTTGAGTGGGGTTCGAACCCACTCATAAAAAATACCTTGAGTGGGGTTCGAACCCACTCGTAAAAAATACCTTTGAGTTGGGTTCGATCCATCATTAAAAATACCTTGAGTGGGGTTCGACCCACTCATAAAAAAATACCTTAGTGGAGTGTTCGAACCCCACTCATTTTAAATAAAAATACCTTTGAGTGGGGTTCGAAACCCCACTCATTAAAAAATACCTTGAGTGGGGTTCGAACCCACTCATAAAAAAATACCTTGAGTGGGGTTCGAACCCACACATAAAAAAATACCTTGAGTGGGGTTCGAACCCACTCATAAAAAATACCTTGAGTGGGGTTCGAACCCACTCATAAAAAAATACCTTGGAGTCGGGGTTAGAACCCACTCAATACAAATACCTTCAGAGGGGTTCCGAAACCCACTCTTAAAAAAATACCTTGAGTGGGGGTTTCGAACCAAGTCATAAAAATACTTGAGTGGGGTTCGAACCCACTCATAAAAATACCCTTCAGTGGGGTTCGAACCCACTCATAAAAATACCTTGAGAGGGGTTCGAACCCACTCATAAAAAATACCTTGAGTGGGGTTCGAACCCACTCATAAAAAATACCTTGAGTGGGGTTCGAAACACTCATAAAAAATACCTTGAGTGGGGTTCGAACCCAATCATAAAAAATACCTTGAGTGGGGTTCAAACCCACTCATAAAAAATACCTGAGTGGGGTACGAACCCACTCATAAAAAATACCTTGAGTGGGGTTCGAACATCACTCTTAAAAAAATACCCTTGAGTGGGGTTTCGACCACATAAAAAATATACCTTGAGTGGGGGTTCGAAAAAATAAAAAAAAACCCACTATTAAAAAAAAATACCTTGAGTGGGGTTCGAACCCACTCATTAAAAATAAGTTGAGTGGGGTTCGAACCCACTCATAAAAAAATACCTTGAGTGGGGTTCGAACCCACTCATAAAAAAATACCTTGAGTGGGGTTCGAACCAAGTCATAAAAAAATACCTTGAGTGGGGTTCGAACCAAGTCATAAAAAGATACTTTGAGTGGGGTTCGAACCAAGTCATGAAAAAATACCTTGAGTGGGGTTCGAACCCACTCATAAGAAATACCTTGAGTGGGGTTCGAACCCACTTATAAAAAATACCTTGAGTTGGGGGGGGTTTTTTTTTCGAAATCCACTCATAAAAAAAATACCTTGAGTGGGGTTCGAACCTATCATAAAAAAAATACCTGAGTGGGGTTCGAACCAAGTTCTAAAAAAATACTTGAGTGGGGATTCGACCAAGTCATAAAAAAATACCCTTGAGTGGGGTTCGAACAACCATAAAAATACCTTCGAGTGGGGTTCGTACCCATCATAAAAAATACCTTGAGAGGGGTTCGAACCCAATTCATAAAAAAATACCTTGGATGTGGGGTTCGAACCCACTCATAAAAAATCCTTGAGTGGGTGTTCGAAACCCACTCATAAAAAAATACCTTGGTGGGTGTTCGAATTCCACTTCAAAAAAAATACCTTGAGTGGGGTTCGAAACCCACTCATAAAATACCTTTGAGTGGGGTTCGAACAAAGTCATAAAAATTACCTTGAGTGGGGATTCGAACCAAGTCATAAAAAAATACCTTGAGTGGGGTTCGAAACCCACTCATAAAAAATTTTACCCCCTTGAGTGGGGTTCGAACCCACTCATAAAAATACCTTAGAGGGGTTAGAACCACACTCATAAAAAAATACCTTTGAGAGGGTTCGAACACAAGTCATAAAAATACCTTAATTGGGGTTCGAAAAACCCACTCATAAAAAATACCTTGAGTGGGGTTCGAACCCACTCATAAAAAATACCTTGAGTGGGGTTCGAACCCACTCATAAAAAAAACCTTGAGTGGGGTTCGAACCCACCATAAAAATACCTTGGTGGGGTTCGATACCCACTCATTAAAAAATACCTGGTGGCGGGTTCGAACCCTACCCCTATAGCATATGTTCATAACCTTGGAGGGAGGTTCGAACCACTTCATAAAAAATACTTGAGTGAGGGTTTCGAACCCACTCATAAAAATACCTTGAGTGGGGTTCGAACCAACTCATAAAAAAATACCTTGAGTGGGGTTCGAACCCACTCATAAAAAAATACCTTGAGTGGGGTTCGAACCCACTCATAAAAAAATACCTTGATTGGGGTTCGAACCCACTCATAAAAAAATACCTTGAGTGGGGTTCGAACCCACTCATAAAAAATACCTTCAGAGGGGTTCGAACCCACTCATAAAAAAATACCTTGAGTGGGGTTCGAACCAAGTCATAAAAAAATACCTTGAGTGGGGTTCGAACCCACTCATAAAAAATACCTTGAGTGGGGTTCGAACCCATCTCATAAAAATCCTTGCGAGGGGGTTCGAACCCCACTCATAAAAATACCCCTTGAGTGGGGTTCGAACCCACTCATAAAAAATACCTTGAGTGGGGTTCGAACCCACTCATAAAAAATACCTTGAGTGGGGTTCGAACCCACTCATAAAAAATACCTTGAGTGAGGTTCGAACCCACTCATAAAAAATACCTTGAGTGGGGTACGAACCCACTCATAAAAAATACCTTGAGTGGGGTTCGAAAACCATCATTAAAAAAATAACTTGAGTGGGGTTCGAACCCACTCATAAAAAAATCCTTGAGTGGGGTTCGAACCACTCATAAAAAAATACCTTGAGTG
>NC_069491.1:23625981-23665669 GCF_026875155.1 Cherax quadricarinatus | reverse complement strand
AGCAATCAAAATGGGCGACTCAATGCTACTGAATTCGACAATGATATAGATACTTCCACCGACAATTCCAAAAAAGTGTACTGCATCCGTGATTAAAAGTCATCTGGCTGATATAAGGAAGATGCATACCCTGTTAAACTCAACTGGACATAGAGAAAGCCCTCAGACCCACCACGAAAAATGATAAAGATCTGAATTATCAGATAAAAAGGACATAAAGTTAAATAAATAAATGATGTGTGTATGTGTGTGTGTGCGTGTGTGTGTGTTTTGTGTGTGTATTGTGTGTGTGCGTGTGTGTGTGTTTTGAGTCCTCCAAGAACTGAAGGGACGAGGGTTTTAAAATTTGGATAAATTCAATAGTAGTCAGATTTCAATTATTTTTTTTTTATTTTTAAGTTAAGAATGTAATCAGGAGTCTATTATTATTATTTCCATGGAGTTTCCTGAAAAAAAAACTATAGAAAACAAATAAAAATAGTGAGTTTTGGTATGACAACACTGCAGTATCTTTTATGAGTGACTGTGGGTTCGAACCCCACTCAAGGTAAATTTTTTTATGAGTGGGTTCGAACCCTCACCCCCTCAAGTATTTTTATGTGTGGGTTCGAGCCCCACGCATGGTAATTTTTTTATGATGGGTTCGAACCCCCCACCCAGGTATTTTTTATGAGTGGGTTAGAACCCCACGCAAGGTATTTTTTTATGAGTGGGTATCGAACCCCTCTCAAGGTAATTTTTTTATGTAGATTCGAACCCCACTCAAGTATTTTTTTTATGAGTGGGTTCGAACACCCACTCAAGGTATTTTTTATGTGTGGTTCGAACACCAACTCAAGGCCATTTTTAATGTGTGGGTTCGAACCCACTCAAGGTTATTTTTTTAATGTGTGGTTTCGAACCCCAACTCAGGAATTTTTTTTATGTGTGGGTTCGAACCCCACTCAATTATTTTTTTATGTGTGGGGTCGGAACCCCACTCAAGGAATTTTTTTAGTGGAGTTCGAACCTCCACCAAGTATTTTTTATGAGTGGGTTCAACCCCACTCAAGGTATTTTCTTTTATGTGTGGGGTTCTGAACCCCACACAAGGTATTTTTTTATGAGTGGTTCGAACCCCACTAAGTTATTTTTTTAATAGAGTGGGTTCGAACCCCACCAAGGTATTTTTTAATGAGTGGGTTCGAACCCTCATTCTCAAGGAAATTTTTTAGTGTGGTCGAACCCCACGCAAGGTATTTTTTATGAGTGGGTTTTCGAATCCCCACTCAAGTAATTTTTTTATTGAGTGGTTTGAATCCCACTCAAGGTATTTTTTTGGATGAGTTGGTTCGAACCCCACTCAGGTATTTTTTTTTTTTTTTTTTTTATGAGTGGGTTCGAACCCCACTCAAGGTATTTTTTGTGTGTGGGGGTTCGAACCTCCACTCAAGGTATATTTTTTAATGTGTGGATTCGAACCCCAATCAAGGTATTTTTTATCGTGTATTCGAAACCCCACTCAAGGTTATTTTTTAAGTGTGGATTCGAACTCACGTCAAGGTATTTTTTTATGAAGTGGGTTCGAACCCTACACAAGGTATTTTTTTGTGTGGGTTTCGAACCACTCAGTATTTTTTTATGTGTGGGTTCGAACCCCACTCAAGGTATTTTTTATGTGTGGATTCGAACCCATTCAAGATATTTTTTTATGTGTTGGATGCGAACCCCAGGTCAAGGAATTTTTCTATGAGTGGGTCGAACCCCACTCAAGGTATTTTTTATGTGTGGGTTTCGACCCCACTCAAGGTATTTTTTTATGTGTGGGTTTTCGAACCCCCACTCAAGTACTTTTTCATGAGTGGGTATCGAAACCCCACTCAGTATTTTTTCATGGTGTGGGTTCGACCCCACTCAAGGTATTTTTTTATGTGTGGGTTCGAACCCCACTCAAGGTATTTTTTATGTGTGGGTTCGAACCCCACTCAAGGTATTTTTTTATGTGTGGGTTCGAACCCCACTCAAGGTGTTTTTTTAATGTGGGTTCGAACCCCACTCAAGGTATTTTTTTATGAGTGGGTTCGAACCCCACTCAAGGTATTTTTTGTGTGGGTTCGAACCCCACTCAAGGTATTTTTTTATGTGTGGGTTCGAACCCCACTCAAGGTATTTTTTTATGAGTGGGTTCGAACCCCACTCAAGGTATTTTTTATGAGTGGGTTAGAACCCCACTCAAGGTATTTTTTTATGAGTGGGTTCGCACCCCACTCAAGGTATTTTTTATGTGTGGATTCGAACCCCACTCAAGGTATTTTTTTATGAGTGGGTTCGAACCCCACTCAAGGTATTTTTTTATGTGTGGTTCGAACCCAACTCAAGGCATTTTTTTATGTGTGTTGGATCGAAGCCCACTCCAAAAAGGTATTTTTTAAGTGTTGGTTCAACCCCACTTCAAGGTATTTTTTTATGTGAGGGGTTCGAACCCCACTCAAGGTAATTGTTTTATGTGTGGGTTCGAACCCACTCAAGGTATTTTTTTTGAGTGGGTTTCGAACTCCACTCAAGGTATTTTTTTTTATGTTGGGTTCGAACCCCACTCAAGTATTTTTTTTATGAGTGGTTCAACGCCACCAAGGTATTTTTTTATGAGTGGGTTCGAACCCCTACTCAATATTTTTTTATGAGTGGTTTCAACCCACTCAAGTATTTTTTTATGTGTGGTTTCGAACCCCACTCAAGTATTTTTTTTATGATGGGTTCGAACCCACTCAAGGTATTTTTTTATGAGTTGGTTTGAACCCCACTCAAGAATTTTTGATGAGTTGGTTCGAACCCCACTCAAGTAATTTTTTATGTTGGGTTCGAAACCCCACTCAAGGTATTTTTTTTGTGTGGGTTCGAACCCCACTCAATATATTTTAATGGTGTGGATTCGAACTCCCACTCAAGTATTTTTTTATGCGTGAATTCGATCCCCACCAAGGTATTTTTTAAGTTGGATTCGAACTCAACTCAAGGTTTTTTTATGATGGGGTCGAAACACTACTCAAGGTATTTTTTTTGGTGTGGTGTTCGAACCCCACAAGTTATTTTTTTATTGTGGGTTTCGAACCCCACTCAAGGTATTTTTTATGTGTGGATTCAACCCCACTCAAGAATATTTTTTTATGTGTGGATTCGGAACCCCAGTCAAGGAATTTTTCTATGAGTGGGTTCGATACCCCACTCAAGGTATTTTTTTTTATGTGTGGGTTCGAAACCCCACGCAAGGATTTTTTATGTGTGGTTCGAACCCCACTCAAGGTATTGTTTATTGTGGATTCGAACCCTACTCCAGGGTAAATTTTTGTTGTGTGGATTCAAACCCCACTCAAGGTATTTTTTTATGAGTGGGTTCGAACCCCACTCAAGGTATTTTTTTATGTGTGGGTTCGAACCCCACTCAAGGTATTTTTTATGTGTGTGTTCGAACC
Source organism: Cherax quadricarinatus (assembly GCF_026875155.1). Taxonomy (NCBI): domain Eukaryota; kingdom Metazoa; phylum Arthropoda; class Malacostraca; order Decapoda; family Parastacidae; genus Cherax; species Cherax quadricarinatus. Next base: position 23,662,217 of record NC_069491.1, on the reverse strand, counting down.
CCACTCAAGGTATTTTTATGTGTGGATTCGAACCCCCACTCAAGGTATTTTCTTATGTGTGGATTCGAACCCCACTCAAGTATTTTTTATGGAGTGGTTCGAACCCCACTCAAGTATTTTTTGTGTGGGTTCGAACCCCACTCAAGGGTATTTTTTAAATGTGTGGGTTCGAACCCCACTCACGGTATTTTTTTAATGTGTTAGGGTTCGAACCCCACTCAAGGTATTTTTAATGTGTGTTCGAACCCCACTCAAGGTATTTTTTTATGTGTGGGTTCGAACCCCACTCAAGGTAATTTTTTTATGAGTGGGTTCGTACCCCACTCAAGGTATTTTTTATGTGTGTGGATTCGAACCCCACTCAAGGTATTTTTTTTTTGTGTGGATCGAACCCCAACTCAAGGTATTTTTTTATGAGTGGGTTCGAACCCCACTCAAGGTATTTTTTGGAGTGGGTTCGAACCCACTCAAGTATTTTTTATGTGTGGGTTCGAGCCCCACTCAAGGTATTTTTTTTTATGAGTGGGTTCGAACCCACTCAGGGTATTTTTTTATGAGTGGGTTAGAACCACCCACTCAATGAATTTTTTAATGAGTGGGTTCGAACCCCACTCAAGGATTTTTTTATGTTGGATTCGAACCCCACTCAAAGTATATTTTTATGATGGTTCGAACCCCACTCAGGTATTTTTTTATGTTGGGTTTTCGAGACCCAACTCAAGGCATTTTTTTAATGTGTGTGTTTCGAACCCACTCAAGGTATTTTTTTATGTGAGGTTCGAACCCCACTCAAGGTATTTTTTTATGTGTTGGTTCGAACCCCACCAAGGTATTTTTTTTTATGTGTGGGTTCGACGAGGACCCCCACTCAAGGTATTTTTTATGAGTGGGTTCGAACCCCACTCAAGGTATTTTTTATGAGTGTTGGGTTCGAAACCCCACTCAAAGGAATTTAATTATGTGTGGTTCGAACCTCTCACTCAAGTATTTTTTACATGAGTGGGTTCGAACCCACTCAAGGTATTATTTATGAGTGGGTTCGAACCCCACTCAAGGTAATTTTATATGAGTGGGTTCGAACCCCACTGAAGGAATTTTTTTAATGTGTGGGTTTCGAACCCCACTCAGGTACTTTTTATGAGTGGATCGAACCCCACTCAAGTGTATTTTTTTCATGTGTGGGTTCGAACCCCACTCAAAGTATTTTTTTATGTGTTTTTCGAACCCCAACTCAAGGTATCTTTATTAAATGTGTGGGTTCGGAACCCACTCAGAGGTATTTTTTTTTATGGTGGGTTCGAATCCCCACTCAAGGTGTTTTTTTATTGTGGGTTCGAAACCCTCACTCAGAGGTATTTTTTTATGAGTGGTTCGAATCCCCACTCAAGGTATTTTTTGTGTGGGTTCGAACCCACTCAAGGTATTTTTTATGTGTGGGTTCGAGGCCCCACTCAAGGCATATTTTTTTGATGAGTGGGTTCGAACCCCACTCAGGGTAAATTTTTTATGAGTGGGTTAGAACCCCACCAAGGTATTTTTTTTATGAGTGTGTTCAACGCCGCCCTCAAGGTATTTTGATTATGTGTGGAATCGAACCCCACTCAAGGTATTTTTATATGAGTGGGTCGAACCCCACTCAAGGTATTTTTTTTATGTGTGGGTTCGAACCCAACTCAAGGCATTTTTTTATGTTGGGTTCGAAGCCGCACTCAAGGTATGTTTTTATGTGTGGGGTTCGAAACCCCACACACGGTATTTTTTTTTAATGTGTGGGTTAGAACATCCCACTCAAGAGGTATTTTTTTATGTGTGGGTTCGAACCCCACCTCAAGTATTTTTTTTATGAGTGGGTTCAACCCCACATAGCCAGCTATTTTTTATGAGTGGGTTCGAACACCCCACTCAAGTATTTTTTTATGTGTGGTTCGAACCCCACTCAAGGAATTTATTTTATGAGTGGGTTCTAACCCCACTCAAAGGTAATGTTTTATTTTTATGAGTGGGTTATTTTTTCGAACCCCACTCATGTAATTTTTTTATTGAGTTGTTCGAACCCCACTCATGGTATTTTTTTATGTGAGGGTTCGAACCCCACTCAAGGTATTTTTTTATGAGAGGGTTCGAACCCCACTCCAAGTATTTTTTAATGGAGTGGGTTTGAAACCCCCACTCAAGGTTATTTTTTTGATGAGTTGGGTTCGACCCCACACAAAGGTATTTTTTATGATGGGTTTCGAACCCCACTCAAGGTATTTTTTGTGTGTGGGTTCGAACCCACACTCAAGGTATTTTTTTTATGTGTGGGTTCTAACCCCACACAATAGGTATTTTTTATGCTTGATTCGAACCCCACTCAAGGTATTTTTTAAGTGGTGGATTCGAACCAACCTTCAAGGATTTTTTATGAGTGTGTTCGAACCCACCAAGGTTTTTTTTTGTGTGGGTTTGAACCCCACTCACGGTATTTTTTTTATGTGTGGGTTCGAACCCCACTCAAGGTATTTTTTATATGTTTGGAGTCGAACCCCACTCAAGATATTTTTTTATGTGTGGATTCGAACCCCACTCAGGAATTTTCTATGATGGGTTCGAACCCCACTCAAGGTAATTTTTTTATTTATGGATGTTCGAACCCCACTCAAGGTATTTTTTTTATGTGTGTTCGTACCCCACGCAAGGTATTTTTTATGTGTGGATTCGAACCCTACACAAGTACAATTTTTTTTGTGTGGATTTCGAACCCCACTCAAGGTATTTTTTTATGAGTGGTTCGAACCCACTCAAAGGTATTTTTTTTTATGTGTGGTTCGTACCCCACATCAAGGTATTTTTTTATTTGGGTTCGAACCCACTCAAGGTATTTTTTAGTGTGACCAACCCCCACTCAAGGTATTTTATTATTTGTGGATTCGAACCCCACACCAAGTATTTTTTTATGAGTGGTTCGAACCCCACTCAAGTAGTTTTTGTGTGGGTTCGAACCCCACGGTCAAGGTAAATTTTTATGTGTGGGTTGTGAGTGGGTTCGAACCCCACTCAAGGTATTTTTTTATATGTGGGTTCGAACCCCACTCAAGGTATTTTTTTATGTGTGGGTTCGAACCCCACTCAAGGTATTTTTAATGTGTGGGTTCGAACCCCACTCAAGGTATTTTTTATGTGTGGGTTCGAACCCCGCACCTCAAGTTATTTTTTATGTTTGGGTTCGAACCGCCACTCAAGTATTTTTTTATGTGTGGATTCGAACCCCACTTCTAGGTATTTTTTTTGTGTGGAATTCGAACCCCTCCCCCACTCAAGCTAATTTATTATGTGTGATTCGAACCCCACTGAAGGTATTTTTTTATGAGTGGGTTCGATCCCCACTCAAGGTATTTTTTTATGTTTGGGTTCGAACCCCACTCAAGGTATTTTTTTATGTGTGGGTTCGAACCCCACTCAAGGTATTTTTTTATGTGTAGGTTCGAACCCCACTCAAGGTATTTTTTTATGAGTGGGTTCGAACCCGCTCAAGTAATTTTTTTATGTGTGGGTTCGAACCCCACTCAAGGTATTTTTTTATGTGTGGGTTCGAACCCCACTCAAGGTATTTTTTTATGTGTGGAGTTCGGAACCCACTCAGGTATTTTTTTAATATGAGTGGTTATGGAACAACCATCAAGTATTTTTCATGTGTGGGTTTCGAACCCCACTCAAGGTATTTTTTTTATGTGTGGGTTCGAACTCCCACTCAAGGTATCTTTTTATTTGGGTTGCGATCTCCCACTCAAGGTTATTTTTTTTATTGTGTGGGTTCGAACCCCACTCAAGGTTGTATTTTATGTGTGGTGTCGAACCCACACTCAGGTATTTTTTTATGAGTGGTTCGAACCCCACTCAGGTTTTTTTGTGTGGGTTCGAACCCACTTCAAGGTATTTTTTTATGTGTGGGTTCGAAACCCCACACAAGGTTATTTTTTTTTATGTGTGGGTTCGAGCCCCACTCAAGGTATTTTTTATGAGTGAGTTCGAACCCCACTCAAGGTATTTTTTGTGTGTTCGAACCCCACTCAAGGTATTTTTTTGATGAGTGGGTTTCGAAAACCCCACTAAAGGTATTTTTTTATGAGTGCGTTCGAACCCCACTCAAGGTATTTTTTTATGAGTGGGTTCGAACCCCACTCAAGGTATTTTTTATGAGTGGGTTCGAACCCCACTCAAGGTATTTTTTGATGAGTGGTTCGTACCCCAACTCAAGTATTTTTTATGAGTGGGTTCGAACCCCACTCAAGGTATTTTTTTATGAGTGGGTTCGAACCCCACTCAAGGTATTTTTTATGAGTGGGTTCGAACCCCACTCAAGGTATTTTTTATGAGTGGGGTCGGAACCCCTCTCAAGTATTCTTTATGAGTGGGTTTGAACCCCCACTCAAGGTAATTTTTATGAGTGGTTCGAACCCCACTCAAGTATTTGTTTTATGACTTAGGTTCGAACCCCCTCAAGGTATTTTTTATGAGTGGGTTCGAACCCCTCTCAAGGTATTTTTATGAGTGGGTTCGAACCCCACTCAAGGTATTTTTTATGAGTGGGTTGGAACCCCTCTCAAGGTATTTTTTATGAGTGGGTTCGAACCCCACTCAAGGTATTTTTTTATGAGTGGGTTCGAACCCCACTCAAGGTATTTTTTATGAGTGGGTTCGAACCCCACTCAAGGTATTTTTTATGAGTGGGTTCGAACCCCACTCAAGGTATTTTTTATGAGTGGGTTCGAACCTCACTCTTGTATTTTTATGAGTGGGTTCTAACCCCACTCAAGGTATTTTTTTGAGTGGGTTCGAACCCACTCAAGGTATTTTTTTTTATGAGTGGGTTCGAACCCCACTCAAGGTATTTTTATGAGTGGGTTCGAACCCTTTCCTCTTTCCCACCCCCCACCCCCCTTTCCCAAAAAAAAGGTAAAAAAAAAAAACAAAAGAAAAATTTTTTATAGTGGGGGTTCGAACCCCACTCAAGGTATTTTTTATGAGTGGGTTCGAACCCCACTTAAGGTATTTTTTATGACTTGGTTCGAACCCCTCTCAAAGTATTTTTTTATGAGTGGGTTCGAACCCCTCTGAAGGTATTTTTTATGAGTGGGTTCGAACCCCACTCAAGGTATTTTTTATGAGTGGGTTCGAACCCCACTCAAGGTATTTTTTATGACTTGGTTCGAACCCCACTCAAGGTATTTTTTTATGACTTGGTTCGAACCCCACTCAAGGTATTTTTTTATGAGTGGGTTCGAACCCCACTCAAGGTATTTTTTTGAGTGGATTCGAACCCCACTCAAGGTATTTTTTATGAGTGGGTTCGAAAACCCCACCAAGGTATTTTTTAATGATTGGGTTCGAACCCCACTCAGGTATTTTTTTATGAGTGGGTTCGAACCCCTCTCAAGGTATTTTTTATGAGTGGGTTCGAACCCCACTCAAGGTATTTTTTATGAGTGGGTTCGAACCCCACTCAAGGTATTTTTTTATGACTTGGTTCGAACCCCACTCAAAGTATCTTTTTATGACTTGGTTCGAAAACCCCACTCAAGTATTTTTTTTTATGAGTAAGGTATCGACCCTCACTCAAGGGTATTTTGTTATGGAGTGGATTCGAAACCCCACTCAAGGTATTTTTTATAAGTGGGTTCGAACCCCACTCAAGGTATTTCTTATGAGTGGGTTCGAACCCCACTCAAGGTATTTTTTCATGACTTGGTTCGAACCCCACTCAAAGTATCTTTTTATGACTTGGTTCGAACCCCACTCAAGGTATTTTTTATGACTTGGTTCGAACCCCACTCAAGGTATTTTTTTATGAGTGGGTTCGAACCCAACTCAAGGTATTTTTTTATGAGTGGGTTCGAACCCCACTCAACTTATTTTTAATGAGTGGGTTCGAACCCCACTCAAAGGTTATTTTTTGTGTGTGTTCGAACCCCACTCAAGGTATTTTTTTGTGTGGGTTCGAACCCAACTCAAGGTATTTTTTTATGTGTGGGTTCGATCCCCACTCAAGGTATTTTTTTGAGTGGGTTCGAACCCCACTCAAGGTATTTTTTATGAGTGGGTTCAAACCTCCAACTCAAGGTTTTTTTTATGAGTGGTTCGACCCCATCAAAAAAGGGGTTTTTTTTTATGAGTGGGTTCGAACCCACTCAAGGTATTTTTTTATGTGTGGGTTCGAACCCCATTCAAGGTATTTTTTATGAGTGGGTTCGAATCCCACTCAAATTTTTTTTTATGAGTGGGTTCGAACCCCACTCAAGGTTTTTTTTATGAGTGGGTTCGAACCCCACTCAAGGTATTTTTTGTGGGTTCGAACCCCACTCAAGGTATTTTTTTATGTGTGGGTTCGAACCCCACTCAAGGTATTTTTTGTGTGGGTTCGAACCCCACTCAAGGTATTTTTTATTAGTGGGTTCGAACCCCACTCAAGGTATTTTTTATGAGTGGGTTCGAACCCCACTCAAGGTATTTTTTATGACTGGGTTCGAACCCCTCTCAAGTATTTTTTTATGAGTGGTTCGCACCCTACTCAAGTATTTTTTATGAGTGGGTTTCGAACCCCACTCAAGTTTTTTTATGAGTGGGTACAAAACCCCACTCAAGGTTTTTTTTTATTGAGTGGGTTTCGAACCCCACTCAAGGTTTTTTTTATGAGTGGTTCGAACCCCAACACAAGGCATTTTTTTATGTGTGGTTCGACCCCATTCAAGGTAGTTTTTAATGAGTGGGTTCGAACCCCCACTCAAGGTATTTTTTATGAGTGGGATCGAATCCACACTCAATTTTTTTTAGTGAGTGGTTCGTACCCCACTCAAGGTTTTTTTATGAGTGGGTTTCGAACCCTACTCGAGGTATTTTTTTTGTGGGTTCGAACCCCCACTCAGGTATTTTTTTTATGTGAGGATCGAACCCCCACTCAAGGTAATTTTTTTTTGTGTGGTTTTTCGAACCCCACTCAAGGTATTTTTTTATGAAGTGGGTTCGAACACCCACTCAAGGTATTTTTTAGATGGTTCGAACCCCACACAAAGGTATTTTTTAAATGAGTGGGTTCGAAACCCCTCTCAGGTAATTTATATGAGTTGGGTTCGAACCCTACTCAAGTATTTTTATGAGTGGGTTCGAAAAAAAAAACACCCCCGCCCAACCTCAAGTATTTTTTTATGAGTGGGTTCGAACCCCACTCAAAGAGTATTTTTTATGAGTGGTTCGAAGCCACTCAAGGTCTTTTTTATGAGTGTGTTGTCGAACCCCACTCAAGGTATTTTTGAAGTTGGGTTCGAACTCACTCAAGGTGTTTATAATGATGTGGGTCGAACCCCATCTCCAATGTATTTTTTTTATGAGTGGGCTCCGAACCCCGCTCAAGGTATTTTTTTAGACTTGGTTCGAACCCCACTCAAGTATTTTTTATGACTTTTGGTTCGAACCCCACTCAAGGTATTTTTTTTTAATAGTGGTTCGAACCCCACTCTTATGTATTTTTTTATGAGTGGGTCGAACCCCACTCAAGATATGTTTTTATGAGTGGGTTCGAACCCCACTCAAGGTATTTTTTTATGTCTTGGTTCGAACCCCACTCAAGGTATTTTTTATGACTTGGTTCGAACCCCACTCAAGGTATTTTTTATGACTTGGTTCGAACCACCACCTCAAGTATTTTTTTATGACCGGTTCGAACCCCAATCAAGGTATTTATTATTGACTTGGTTCGAACCCCATCAGGTATTTTTTTATGAACTGGTTCGAACCCCAACTCCCCACCAGGTAATATTTTATGACTTTGTTCGAACCTCACACTCAAGGTATTTTTTTTATGACTTGGTTTCGAACGCCACTCAAGGATTTTTTATGACTTTTCGAACTCCCACTCAGGTATTTTTATGATTGTTCGAACCCCACTCAAGGATATTTTTTTATGACTTGGTTTCGAACCCACTCAAGGTATTTTTTATGACTTGGTTCGAACGCCAGCTCTAGGTATTTTTTATGACTTGGGTTCAACCCCACTCCAAGGTATTTTTTTATGACTTGTTGGAACACCACTCAAGGTATTTTTTTTAATGCAAACGACTTTTAACAAGTTCCGCCCTAAGACTTTAAAACCATAATTTCTTTATAATGTGTGAAAAATCATAAGACTATCTTGATAGATAGTGAAAAAACATCTACTAAAATAATAACTTTTAAAAAACAAACCAAAAACAAGATAGGAATTGCCGAGAATCATCATAACTGGATTCAACATTGTAATCTGTATGTACTCATTATGTACTCAGTAGCAACTCATAGGTGTTCAGTATACTCAGGAAGGTACGCAGTAAGTGCTCAGTAGGTACTCATTAGGCACTCCAGTAGGTGTTTCAGTAGGTACTCAGAAGGTACTCAGTAAGTGCACAGTAGGTACACAGTAGGCACTCCATAGGTGTTCAGGTAGGTACTCAGAAGGTACTCAGTAAGTGCTCAGTAAGTACTCAGTAGGCACTCCAGTAGTGGTTCACTAGGTACTCAGAAGGTACTCAGTAAAGTCTCGAGTAAGGTACCAGTAGGCATCAGTAGTTGTTCAGTAGGTACTACTCAGAAGGTACTCAGTAAGTGCTCAGTAGGTACTCAGTAGCACTCAGTAGGTGTTCAGTAGGTACTACTCAAGAAGGTACTCAGTAAGTGCTCAGTAGTACTCATAGGCACTGAGTAGGTGTTCAGATAGGGTACTCAGAAGGTACTCAGTAAGTGCTCATTAGGTAACTCAGAAGGCACTCTGTAGGTGCTCATCAGGTACTCAGTAAGGTACTCAGTAAGTGCTCAGTAGGTATTCAGTAGGCACACTGTAGGTTTCAGTAGGTACTCAGAAGGTACTCAGTAAGTGCTCAGTAAGGTACTCAGTAGCACTCAGTAGGTGTCAGGTAGGTACTCAGGAGGTACTACAGTAAGTGCTCAGTAGTAGTCAGTAGGCACTCAGTAGGTGCTCAGCAGGTACTCAGAAGTACTCAGTAAGTGCTCGCAGTGGGTACTCATAGTCACTCAGTAGGTGCTCGCAAGTACTACAGAAGGTACTCCAGTAATGCTCAGTAGGTACTCTTGAGGCACTCAGTAGGTGCTCAGCAGGTACTCAGAAGGTACTCAGTAAGTGCTCAGTAGGTACTCAGTAGGCACTCAGTAGGTGCACAGCAGGTACTCAGAAGGTACTCAGTAAGTGCTCAGTAGGTACTCAGTAGGCACTCAGTAGTGGCTCAGCAGGTACTCAGAAGGTACTCAGTAAGATGCTCAGTTTAACAAAAAAATGGGTACTCAGTAGGCCCCAGTAGGTGCTCAGTCAGGTACTCAGAAGGTACTCTAGTAAGTGCTTCAGTAGGTACTCATAGGTACTCAGTAGTGCTCACAGGTACTCAGAAGTACACAGTATGTGCTCAGAGGTACTCAGTAGGCGACTCAGTAAGGTCTCCAGCAGGTACTCAGAAAGGTACCATAATTTGCTCAGTAAGGTACTCAGTAGGCAACTCAGTAGGTTGCTCAGCAGGTACTCAGAAGGTACTCAGTAAGTGCTCAGTAGGTACTCAGTAGGCACTCAGTAGGTGCTCAGCAGGTACTCAGAAGGTACTCAGTAAGTGCTCAGTAGGTACTCAGTATGCACTCATAGGTCCACAGCAGGATACTCCATAAGGTACTCAGTAAGTGCTCAGTAGGTACTCAGTAGGCACTCAGTAGGTGCTCAGCAGGTACTCAGAAGGTACTCAGTAAGTGCTCAGTAGGTACTCAGTAGGCACTCAGTAGGTGCTCAGCAGGTACTCAGTAGGTGCTCAGCAGGTGTTCAGTAGGTACTCAGAAGGTACTCAGTAGGGACTCAGTAGGTACTCAGAAGGTACTCAGTAGGTACTCAGAAGGTACTCCATAGTACTCAAAGGTACTCAGAAGGGAACGTCATCGGTACTCAGAAGGTACTCAGTAGGGACTCAGTAGGTGCTCAGCAGGTACTCAGAAGGTACTCAGTAGGTACTCAGAAGGTACTCAGTAGGGACTCAGAAGGTACCAGTAGGGACTCCGGAAGTATCTCATTAGGTTACTCAGAAGTACTCAGTAGGTACCAGAAGGTTACCATAGGGACCAGTAAGGTACTACAGAAGGTACTCAGTAGGTACTCAGAAGGTACTCAGTAGGGACTCAGTAGGTACTCAGAAGGTACTCAGTAGGGACTCAGTAGGTGCTCAGCAGGTACTCAGAATTTACTCAGTAAGTGCTCAGTAGGTACCAGTAGCACTCCGTAGGTGTTCAGTATGTACTCAGAGGACTTCCAGTAAGTGCCAGTAGGTTACTCAGCTAGGTGCTCTGCTCAGTAGGTGCTCAGCAGGTACTCAGTAGGTGCTCTGCTCAATAGGTGCTCAGCAGGTACTCAGAAGGTACTCAGTAGGGACTCAGTAGGTACTCATAAGGTACTCAGTAGGGACTCAGTAGGTTCTCAGCAGGTACTCAGAAGATACTCAGTAGGGACTCAGTAGGTGCTCAGCAGGAACTCAGAAGGTACTCAGTAGGGACTCAGTAGGTGCTCAGCAGGTACTCAGAAGATACTCAGTAGGGACTCAGTAGGTGCTCAGCAGGAACTCAGAAGGTACTCAGTAGGGACTCAGTAGGTGCTCAGGCAGTAGGTACTCAGAAGGTACTCAGTAGGGGACTCAGTAGGTGCTCAGCAGGTACTCGAAAGTACTCAGTAGGGGACTCAGTAGTTGCTCAGCAGTACTCAGGAGGTATCAGTAGGGACTCAGTAGGTGCTCAGCAGGTACTCAGAAGATACTCAGTAGGGACCAGTAGGTGCTCAGCAGGACCAGAAGGTACTCAGTAGGGACACCAGTAGTGCTCACAGGTACTCAGAAGGTAACCAGTAGGGACTCAGTAGTGCTCAGCCAGGTACTCAGAAAGGTCTACACAGCGCAGTAGGGACTCAGTAGGTGCTTCAGCAGGTACTCAGGAGGTACTTCAGTAGGGACTCAGTAGGTGCTCAAGCAGGACTCAAAGGTACTCAGTAGGGACACAGTAGGTGCCAGCTGGTACTCAGAAAGGTACTAGTGGGACTCATAGGTGCTCAGCAGGTACTCAGGAGTACTCAGTAGGGCTCAGTTAGGTGCTGCATCAGTACTCAGAAGGTACTATCAGTAGGGACTCTACAAGAAGGTGCTCAAGCAGGAACTCAGAAGGTACTCATGTACGGACTCAGTAGTGCTCAGCAGTGACTCAGAAGGTACTCAGTAGGGACTCAGTAGGTGCCAGCAGGTACTTCCAAAGGTACTCAGTAAGGGACTCATTATGTTCTCAGCAGGTATCTCAGAAGGTACTCAGTAGGGACTCAGTAGGTGCTCACAGGTACTCAGGAGGTACGCAGTAGGGACTCAGTAGTGCTCATCAGGTACTCAGAAGGTCTCACAGGTACCCAGTATGCTCTGACTCAGTAGGAGCTCAGCAGTACTACAGAGGTAACTCGATAGGTGCTCAGCAGTACTCAGAAGGTACTCAGTAGGGACTCAGTAGGTGCTTCAGCAGGTTACTCAGAAGTTACTCAGTAGGGACTTTCAGTAGGTGCTCAGCAGGTACTCAGAAGGTACTCAGTAAGGACTCAGTAGGTGCTCAGCAGGTACTCAGAAGGTACTCAGTAGGGACTCAGTAGGTGCTCAGCAGGTACTCAGAAGGTACTCAGTAGGTACTCAGTAGGTGCTCAGCAGGTACTCAGAAGGTACTCAGTAGGGACTCAGTAGGTGCTCAGCAGGTACTCAGAAGGTACTCAGTAGGGACTCAGCAGGTGCTCAGCAGGTACTCAGAAGGTACTCAGTAGGGACTCAGTAGTGCCAGCCGGTAACTCAGAAGGTAGCTCAGTAGGGACTCAGGATGGGGGGAGCACAGCAGGTACACAGAAGTACTTCAGTAAAGGGACTCAGTAGTCTCAGCAGGTACTCAGAAGTACTCAGTAGGGACTCAGTAGTTGCTCACAGTACTCAGAAGGTACTCAGTAGGGACTCAGTAGTGCTCAGGCAGGTACTCAGAAGGTACTCAGTAAAGGGACTCAGTAGGTTGTCAGCAGGTACCAAAGGTACTCAGGTAGGTACTCAGTATGTGCACATCAGGTACCTCAGAAGGTACTCATAGGGAATCAGTAGGTGCTCAGCAGGTACTCAGAAGGTACTCAGTAGGGACTCAGTAGGTGCTCAGCAGGTACTCAGAAGGTACTCAGTAGGGACTCAGTAGGTGTCACAGTACTCAGGAGGTAACTAGTAGGACTTCAGTAGGTGGCTCAGCAGGTACGCAACGGTACTCAGTAGGGACTCAGTAGGTGCTCCACAGGTACTCAGAAGGTACTCAGTAGGGACCAGTAGTGCTCAGCAGGTACTCAAAAGAGGTACTCATATGGACTCAGTAGGTGGTCAGCAGGTACTCAAAGGTTCTCAGTAGGGACAGCAGTAGGTAGGTGCTCAGTCATGTACTCAAAGGTACCAAGGGACTCAGTAAGGTGCTCCAGCAGGTACTCAGTAGGAACTCAGTAGGTACTCAATAAGAAGATAAGATTTCGATAGTATTTTTAAGCTATGTTATTGAAGTTTAATTAAATTGTTGGTTCCGAATATGTTGTCACTAAATTTATTTTTAGCAGTAATATATGGCATAAAGTTAATTTTGATGTGTGTTTAGGTTACTAGTGTTTAATATTTATTTGTAGTAATATTGTGAGTTAAATAAGATTTATTAATAGAGGCGAGTAAAACTGCTTTTGTACTTTTGTGAAGAACTTGTGAATTGAAACTCTGAATGGTAAATTATTATGTAAACAAACTTTTAACCATAACCCGGCCGGGTTTTAAACCCGCGACTTCAGAGAGTCTCACAACTCCAGTACCGTCGTGTTAGCCACTTAGACCACTAGGCTTAAACCCCGGTCAGAGAGTCTCACAACTCCAGACCGTCCGTGTTTAAGCCACTAGACCACTAGCTTTAAACCCGCGTCAGAGAGACTCATAACTCCAGAACCGACGTGTTAGCCACAGACCAGCTAGCTTAAAACCCGCGGTCCAGAGGAGACTCATAAACTCCAGACGCGTCGTGTTAGCCACTATACCAGCTAGCTTAAAACCCGCTGTCAGAGAGTCCCACAACTCCAGACCGTCGTTAATTCTTAGCCACTAGACCAGCTAGCTTAAACCCGCGGTCAGAGGAGTCCTCAAACCCAGACCGTCGTGTTAGCCACTATACCAGCTAGCTTAAAACCCGCGATCAGAGAGACTCACAACTCCAGACCGTCGTGTTAGCCACTAGACCCAGCTAGCTTAATCAACCCGCCTGTCAAGAGTCGCACTCTCCAGACCGTCGTGTTAGCCACTAACATTCTAGCCTTAAACCCGCGGTCAGAAGGCTCACAACTCAGACCGTCGTGTTAGCCACTAGACCAGCTAGCTTAACCCGCGACTCAGAGAGTCTCCAACAACTCCAGACCGTCGTGTTAGCCAGTCTTAGCCACTACTAAACCCGCGGTCAGAGAGACTCACATCTCCAGACCGGTCGTGTTAGCCACTAGACCACTAGCTTAAACCCGCGGTCAGAGAGTGTCAAAACTCCAGACCGTCGTGTTAGCCACTAGACGCACTAGCTTAAACCCGCGGACAGAGAGGTGTCACACACTCCAGACCGTCAGTGTTAAGCCGACTAGACAGCTAGCATAAACCCGCGGTCAGAGATCACACAACTCCAGACCGTCGTGTTAGCCCACTAGACCAGCTAGCTTTAAGCCCGCGGTCAGAGAGTCTCACAACTCAGACCGTCCGTGTTAGCCACTAGACCAGCTAGCTTAAAAACCCGCGGTCAGAGAGCCACAAACATCCCAGACCGTCGTGTTTACCACTAGACCAGCTAGCTTAACCCAGCGCGGGCAGAGAGACTCAGACTCCAGCCCGTCGTGTTAGCCCTAGACCAGCTAAGCTTAAACCCGGGTCATGAGAGTCTCACAACTCCATACCGTCGTGTTAGCCATTCTAGACCAGCTACATAAACCCGCGGTCAGAGATGTCCTCACAACTCCAGACAGTCGTGTTAGCCCTAGACCAGCTAGCTTTTAAACCCGCGGACAAGAGAGGGTCTCAACAACTCCAGACCGTACGTGTTAGCCACTAGACCAGCTAGCTTAAACCCGCGGTCAGAGAGTCTCACAACTCCAGACCGTCGTGTTAGCCACTATACCAGCTAGCTTAAACCCGCGGTCAGAGAGTCTCCACAACTCATACCGTATGTTAGCCATAGACTCAGCTAGCTTAAAGAACCCGCGGTCAGAGAGTCTCACAAACTCCCAACCGTCGTGGTTGCCACTAGACAGCTAGCTTAAACCCGCGTCAGAGAGTCCTCACAGCTTCCAGACCGTCGTGTAGCCACTAGACCACTAGCTTAAACCCGCGGTCATAGAGACTCACAACTCAGACCGTCCGTGTTAGCCACTAGACCAGCTAGGTAACCCGCGGTCAGAGAGTCTCAACTCTAGACCGTCGTGATAGTGTGGTGTGTGCACTTGTTGAGTGTGGTGTGTGCACTTGTTGAGTGTGGTGTGTCGCACTTGTTTGATTGTGTGTGTGCACTTGTTGAGGTGTGGTGGTGTGCACTTTGTTGTGTGTGTGTGGTGTACTTGTTAGAGGTGTGGTGTGTGCACATGTTGAGTGTGGTTGTGTGCACTTGTTGAGTGTGGTTGTCAACCTTGTTGGAGTTGTGTGTGTACTTGTTGAGTGTGGTGGTGTGTACTTGTTGAGTGTGGTGTGTGGTACTTGTTGATGTGGTGTGTGCACTTGTTGATGTGGGTGTGCCACTTGTTTGATGGTGTTGTGTGTACTTGTTGAGTGTGGTGTGTGTTTCTTTGTTGAGTGTGTGTGGTGTACTTGTTTGTGTGGTGGTGTGTACTTGTTTTGAGTGGTGGTGTTGTGCACTGTTGAGTGTGTGTGTGTACTTGTTGAGTGTGGTGTGTGCACTTTTTGAGTGATGTGTGCACTTGTTGATGTGGTTTTTGTACTTGTTGAGTTGGTGTGTGCACTTGTTAGTGTGGTGTGTGTACTTGTTGAGTGTGGTTGTGTGTACTAGTTTGATTGTGGTGTGTGCCACTTGTTGATGTGTTTGTGTGCACTTGTTATGAGTGTGGTGTGTGTACTTGTTGAGTGTGGTTGTGCACTTGTGAATGTGGTGTGTGCACTTGTTTGAGTGTGGTGTGTGTACTTGTTGAGTGTGGTGTTGTAATTGTTGAGTGTGGGTGTGCACTTGTTGAGTGTGGTTGTTGTGTACTTATGAGTGTGGTGTGTGTACTTGTTGAGTGTGGTGTTGTGCACTTGTTGAGTGTGGGGTGTGCACTTGTTGATGTGGTGTGGTACTTGTTGAGTGTGGTGTGTGTACTTGTTGAAGTGTGGTGTGTGTATTGTTGAGTGTGGTGTGGAGTACTTGTTGAGTGTGTGGTGCACTTGTTGAGTGTGGTGTGTGTACTTGTTGAGTGTGGTGTTGTACTTGTTGAGTGTGGTGTGTACTGGTGAGTGTGGTGTGTAGCACTTTGAGTGTGGTGTGTGTACTTGTTGAGTGTGGTGTGTGTACTTGTTGAGTGTGGTTGTGCACTTTTTGAGTGTGGTGTGAGTACTTGTTGAGTGTGGTGTGTGTACTTGTGAGTGGTGGTGTGTGCACTTGTATGAGTGTGGTGGTGCACTTGTTGAGTGTGGTGTGTGTACTTGTTGAGTGTGGTGTGTGTACTTGTTGAGTGTGTGTGTGCACTTGTTTGATGTGGTGTTGTACTTGTTGAGTGTGGTGTGTGTATTGTTTGAGTGTTGGTGTTTCAACTTGTTGAGTGTGGTGTGTGTACTTTTTGAGTGTGGTGTTGTGTACTTGTTGAGTGTGGTGTGTGCAACTTGTTGAGTGTTGTGTGTGCACTTGTTGAGTGTGGTGTGGTGTACTTGTTGAGTGTGTGTTGTACTTGTGAGTTTGGTGTGTGTAACTTGTTGAGTGTGGTGTGTGTACTTGTTTGAGTGGTGGTGTGTCACCTTGTTGAGTGTGGTGTGTGGATGTGTTGAGTGTGGTGTTGTACTTGTTGAGTGTGTTGTGTGTACTTGTTGAGTGTGGTGGTGCATTGTTGAGTGTGGTGTGTGTACTTTGTTGATGTGGTGTGTGTACTTGTTGAGTTGTGGTGTGGTGCACTTTTTGAGTGTGTTGTGTACTGTTGAGAGTGGTTGTGTGTACTTGTTGAGTGTGGTGTGTGCACTTGTTGAGTGTGGGTGTGTGCACTTGTTGAGTGTGGTGTGTGTACTTGTTACAGTGTGTGTTGGTACTGTTGAGTGTGGTGTGTGTACTTGTTGAGTGTGGTGTGTGTGCACTTGTTGATGTGGTGTGTGTAATTGTTGAGTGTGGTGTGTGCACTTTGAGTGTGTGTGTGCACTGGGTTGGGGGTGGGGGATCGTGTGGTATTGATCGAGGGGATCGAGGGAGCCGGAGAGGTGGGGAGGAGCGGGGTGGAGGGGCGGCCGGTGTAGGCGGAGGGGTTGGTGGGCTGGGGGAGGGGCGGGAATGCGGGGGTGGGGTGTTAGAGGCCGGGGCCGAGGGCGGGGGAGAGTGGTGGAGGAGCGGGGTGGAGGGGCGGGAGGTGTGGCGGAGGGATTGGTGGGATGAGGGGAGGGGGCGGGGAATGCGGGTGGCGGGTGTTAGGCGGGGGGCGAGGGGCGGGGAGATGTGGTGGAGGAGCGGGGTGGAGTGGCTGGTGTGGTAGGCTGAGGGGATTGTGGGCTTGGTAGGGGCGGGGAATCGGGGGCGGGGTGGTTTTAGGGGAGGGGGGCGAGGGGCGGGGGAGAGGTGGTGTAGGAGCAGGGGTGAGGGGGCAGGAGGTGGTAGGCGAGATGATGGTGGGCTGGGGAGGGCGGGGAATGCGGGTGGCGGGTGTAGGGGCGGGGGGCGAGGGGCGTGGGAGAGGTGGTGGAAGGAGCGGGGGTGGAGGGTGGGGCGTGGGTAGGCGGAGATGAATTGGTGGGCTGGGAGGGGCGGGTAATGCTGGTGTGCGGGGGATAGGGGCGGGGGGCGAAGGGCGCGGAGAGGTGAAGGCGGAGCGGGGGTGGAGGGCTGGGGCGGTGGTAGGCGGAGGGATGGTGGGCTGGGGAGGAGCGGGAATGCGGGTGGGCGGGGGTGTTAGGGGCGGGCACTCATGAGGGGCGGGGGGAGAGGGGGATTTACGTAATTTATACTATGATAATGTAAATATGTGTACCTGTTGCCTGAATGAATTATTTATTTTTATTTATGAAGATATGGCCCTTTTTTTACCCATTCAAATTTTTTGTAATCTGAAAATATTTGGGATACGTCAAAAATCGCAATGAGAGCTTCTAGAGCAATTCATTCTTCTATGTTTGTTGTTAGGTAAGGACACATATGCAACAGTTAGGTATCACAAGGGTAATCTGGTACAGACGCTACAATCAACTTCGACAACCTCACTAGTGAGAACGGCTGGATTTGAGAGGACCTGACCTCCCAGCATCTGATTTCTAAAGTCTTCTAGGTATTTTTAATGTGTGGGTTCGAACCCCACTCAACGTATTTTTTTATGTGTGGGTTCGAACCCCACTCAAAGGTATTTTTTTATGTGTGTGGATTCGAACCCCACACAAGGTATTTTTTTGTGTGATTCGTACCCCACTCAAGTATTTTTTTGTGTGGATTCGAAACCCACTGAAGGTATTTTTTATGAGTGGGTTCGAACCCCACTCAAGGTATTTTTTTATGTGTGGGTTCGAACCCCACTCAAGGTATTTTTTTATGTGTGGGTTCGAACCCCACTCAAGGTATTTTTTTTGTGGATTCGAACCCCAACTCAGTATTTTTTTTTATGTATGGATTCGAAACCCCACTGAAAGGTAATTTTTTATGAGTGGGGTTCGAACCCCACTCAAGGTATTTTTTATGTGTGGGTTTTCCGAACCCCACTCATGGTATTTTTTTATGTGTGGGTTTCGAACCCCCACTTCAAGGTATTTTTTTATGTTAGGTTCGAACCCCACTCATAGGTATTTTTTTTAGAGTGGTTCGAACCCACTCAAGTAATTTTTTATGTGTGGGCTCGAACCCCACTCAAGGTATTTTTTTATGTGTGGGTTCGAACTCCACTCAAGGTATTTTTTTATGTGTGGGTTCGAACCCCACTCAAGGTATTTTTTTATGAGTGGGATCGAACCCCACTCAAGGTATTTTTTCATGTGTGGGTTCGAACCCCACTCAAGGTATTTTTATGTGTGGGTTCGAACCCCACTCAAGGTATCTTTTTATGTGTGGGTTCGAACCCCACCCAAGGTATTTTTTTATGTATGGGTTTCGTACTCCCACTCAAGGTGTTTTTTTATGTGTGGGTTCGAACCCCACTCAAGGTATTTTTTATGAGTGGGTTCGAACCCCACTCAAGGTATTTTTTTTTGTGTGGGTTCGAACCCCACTCAAGGTATTTTTTATGTGTGGGTTCGAAACCCCAACAAGGTAATATTTTTATGTGTGGGTTCAGCCCCACTTCAAGGTATATTTTTAATGAGTGGGTTCCAACCCCACTCAAGGTAATTCTTTTTGTGTGTGTTTCAGAACCCCACTCAAGGTATATTTTTGTGTGGGTTCGAACCCCACTCAAGGTATTTTTTTATGTGTGGGTTCGAACCCCACTCAAGGTATTTTTTATGAGTGGGTTCGAACCCCTACAAGGTATTTTTGTGTGGTTCGAACCCCACCTCAAGTATTTTTTTATGTGTGAGGTTCGAACACCCACTCAAGATTTTTTTATGTGTGGGTTCGAACCCACACTCAAGGTATTTTTTGTGTGGGTTCCGAACGCCCACTCCCAAGGTATTTTTTTATGTGTGGGTTCGAACCACACTCAAGATATTTTTTATGTGTGGGTTCGAAACCCCACTCAAGTATTTTTTTTATGAGTGGGTTTCGAACCCCACTCAAGTATTTTTTTATGATGGGTTCGAACCCCACTCAAGGTATTTTTTATGGGTGGGTTTCGAACCCCAATCAAGATATTTTTTTATGAGGGGTCGAACCCCACTCAAGGTTTTTTTCAGAGTGGGTTCGAAACCCACTCAAGTATTTTTTAATGAGTGGTTCGAACCTCCACTCAAGGTATTTGTTTATGAGTGGGTTCGAACCCGCTCAAGTAATTTTTTTATGTGTGGGTTCGAACCCCACTCAAGGTATTTTTTATGTGTGGGTTCGAACCCGCACTCAACGAATTTTTTATGTTGTGGATCGGAAACCCCAATCAAGGTATTTTTTTATGTGTGGATTCGAACCCCACTCAAGGTATTTTTTTATGAGTGGGTTCGAACCCCACTCAAGGTATTTTTTGAGTGGGTTCGAACCCCAATCAAGGTATTTTTTTATGTGTGTGTTCGAACCCCACTCAAGGTATTTTTTTATGTGTGGGTTCGAACCCCACTCAAGGTATTTTTAATGTGTGGGTTCGAACCCCACTCAAGGTATTTTTTATGTGTGGGTTCGAACCCCGCACCTCAAGTTATTTTTTATGTTTGGGTTCGAACCGCCACTCAAGTATTTTTTTATGTGTGGATTCGAACCCCACTTCTAGGTATTTTTTTTGTGTGGAATTCGAACCCCTCCCCCACTCAAGGTATTTTTTTATGTGTGGATTCGAACCCCACTGAAGGTATTTTTTTATGAGTGGGTTCGATCCCCACTCAAGGTATTTTTTTATGTTTGGGTTCGAACCCCACTCAAGGTATTTTTTTATGTGTGGGTTCGAACCCCACTCAAGGTATTTTTTTATGTGTAGGTTCGAACCCCACTCAAGGTATTTTTTTATGAGTGGGTTCGAACCCGCTCAAGTAATTTTTTTATGTGTGGGTTCGAACCCCACTCAAGGTATTTTTTTATGTGTGGGTTCGAACCCCACTCAAGGTATTTTTTTATGTGTGGAGTTCGGAACCCACTCAGGTATTTTTTTAATATGAGTGGTTATGGAACAACCATCAAGTATTTTTCATGTGTGGGTTTCGAACCCCACTCAAGGTATTTTTTTTATGTGTGGGTTCGAACTCCCACTCAAGGTATCTTTTTATTTGGGTTGCGATCTCCCACTCAAGGTTATTTTTTTTATTGTGTGGGTTCGAACCCCACTCAAGGTTGTATTTTATGTGTGGTGTCGAACCCACACTCAGGTATTTTTTTATGAGTGGTTCGAACCCCACTCAGGTTTTTTTGTGTGGGTTCGAACCCACTTCAAGGTATTTTTTTATGTGTGGGTTCGAAACCCCACACAAGGTTATTTTTTTTTATGTGTGGGTTCGAGCCCCACTCAAGGTATTTTTTATGAGTGAGTTCGAACCCCACTCAAGGTATTTTTTGTGTGTTCGAACCCCACTCAAGGTATTTTTTTATGAGTGGGTTTCGAAAACCCCACTAAAGGTATTTTTTTATGAGTGCGTTCGAACCCCACTCAAGGTATTTTTTTATGAGTGGGTTCGAACCCCACTCAAGGTATTTTTTATGAGTGGGTTCGAACCCCACTCAAGGTATTTTTTGATGAGTGGTTCGTACCCCAACTCAAGTATTTTTTATGAGTGGGTTCGAACCCCACTCAAGGTATTTTTTTATGAGTGGGTTCGAACCCCACTCAAGGTATTTTTTATGAGTGGGTTCGAACCCCACTCAAGGTATTTTTTATGAGTGGGGTCGGAACCCCTCTCAAGTATTCTTTATGAGTGGGTTTGAACCCCCACTCAAGGTAATTTTTATGAGTGGTTCGAACCCCACTCAAGTATTTGTTTTATGACTTAGGTTCGAACCCCCTCAAGGTATTTTTTATGAGTGGGTTCGAACCCCTCTCAAGGTATTTTTATGAGTGGGTTCGAACCCCACTCAAGGTATTTTTTATGAGTGGGTTGGAACCCCACTCAAGGTATTTTTTATGAGTGGGTTCGAACCCCACTCAAGGTATTTTTTTATGAGTGGGTTCGAACCCCACTCAAGGTATTTTTATGAGTGGGTTCGAACCCCACTCAAGGTATTTTTTATGAGTGGGTTCGAACCCCACTCAAGGTATTTTTTATGAGTGGGTTCGAACCTCACTCTTGTATTTTTATGAGTGGGTTCGAACCCCACTCAAGGTATTTTTTTGAGTGGGTTCGAACCCCACTCAAGGTATTTTTTATGAGTGGGTTCGAACCCCACTCAAGGTATTTTTTATGAGTGGGTTCGAACCCTTTCCTCTTTCCCACCCCCCACCCCCCTTTCCCAAAAAAAAGGTAAAAAAAAAAAACAAAAGAAAAATTTTTTATAGTGGGGGTTCGAACCCCACTCAAGTATTTTTATGAGTGGGTTCGAACCCCACTTAAGGTATTTTTTATGACTTGGTTCGAACCCCTCTCAAAGTATTTTTTTATGAGTGGGTTCGAACCCCTCTGAAGGTATTTTTTATGAGTGGGTTCGAACCCCACTCAAGGTATTTTTTATGAGTGGGTTCGAACCCCACTCAAGGTATTTTTTATGACTTGGTTCGAACCCCACTCAAGGTATTTTTTTATGACTTGGTTCGAACCCCACTCAAGGTATTTTTTTATGAGTGGGTTCGAACCCCACTCAAGGTATTTTTTTGAGTGGATTCGAACCCCACTCAAGGTATTTTTTATGAGTGGGTTCGAAAACCCCACCAAGGTATTTTTTAATGATTGGGTTCGAACCCCACTCAGGTATTTTTTTATGAGTGGGTTCGAACCCCTCTCAAGGTATTTTTTATGAGTGGGTTCGAACCCCACTCAAGGTATTTTTTATGAGTGGGTTCGAACCCCACTCAAGGTATTTTTTTATGACTTGGTTCGAACCCCACTCAAGGTATTTTTTTATGACTTGGTTTCGAAAACCCCACTCAAGTATTTTTTTTTATGAGTAAGGTATCGACCCTCACTCAAGGGTATTTTGTTATGGAGTGGATTCGAAACCCCACTCAAGGTATTTTTTATAAGTGGGTTCGAACCCCACTCAAGGTATTTCTTATGAGTGGGTTCGAACCCCACTCAAGGTATTTTTTCATGACTTGGTTCGAACCCCACTCAAAGTATCTTTTTATGACTTGGTTCGAACCCCACTCAAGGTATTTTTTATGACTTGGTTCGAACCCCACTCAAGGTATTTTTTTATGAGTGGGTTCGAACCCAACTCAAGGTATTTTTTTATGAGTGGGTTCGAACCCCACTCAACTTATTTTTAATGAGTGGGTTCGAACCCCACTCAAGTTATTTTTTGTGTGTGTTCGAACCCCACTCAAGGTATTTTTTTGTGTGGGTTCGAACCCAACTCAAGGTATTTTTTTATGTGTGGGTTCGATCCCCACTCAAGGTATTTTTTTGAGTGGGTTCGAACCCCACTCAAGGTATTTTTTATGAGTGGGTTCAAACCTCCAACTCAAGGTTTTTTTTATGAGTGGTTCGACCCCATCAAAAAAGGGGTTTTTTTTTATGAGTGGGTTCGAACCCACTCAAGGTATTTTTTTATGTGTGGGTTCGAACCCCATTCAAGGTATTTTTTATGAGTGGGTTCGAATCCCACTCAAATTTTTTTTTATGAGTGGGTTCGAACCCCACTCAAGGTTTTTTTTATGAGTGGGTTCGAACCCCACTCAAGGTATTTTTTGTGGGTTCGAACCCCACTCAAGGTATTTTTTTATGTGTGGGTTCGAACCCCACTCAAGGTATTTTTTGTGTGGGTTCGAACCCCACTCAAGGTATTTTTTATTAGTGGGTTCGAACCCCACTCAAGGTATTTTTTATGAGTGGGTTTTCGAACCCCGACTCAAGGTATTTTTTATGACTGGTTCGAACCCCTCTCAAGTATTTTTTTATGAGTGGTTCGCACCCTACTCAAGTATTTTTTATGAGTGGGTTTCGAACCCCACTCAAGTTTTTTTATGAGTGGGTACAAAACCCCACTCAAGGTTTTTTTTTATTGAGTGGGTTTCGAACCCCACTCAAGGTTTTTTTTATGAGTGGTTCGAACCCCAACACAAGGCATTTTTTTATGTGTGGTTCGACCCCATTCAAGGTAGTTTTTAATGAGTGGGTTCGAACCCCCACTCAAGGTATTTTTTATGAGTGGGATCGAATCCACACTCAATTTTTTTTAGTGAGTGGTTCGTACCCCACTCAAGGTTTTTTTATGAGTGGGTTTCGAACCCTACTCGAGGTATTTTTTTTGTGGGTTCGAACCCCCACTCAGGTATTTTTTTTATGTGAGGATCGAACCCCCACTCAAGGTAATTTTTTTTTGTGTGGTTTTTCGAACCCCACTCAAGGTATTTTTTTATGAAGTGGGTTCGAACACCCACTCAAGGTATTTTTTAGATGGTTCGAACCCCACACAAAGGTATTTTTTAAATGAGTGGGTTCGAAACCCCTCTCAGGTAATTTATATGAGTTGGGTTCGAACCCTACTCAAGTATTTTTATGAGTGGGTTCGAAAAAAAAAACACCCCCGCCCAACCTCAAGTATTTTTTTATGAGTGGGTTCGAACCCCACTCAAAGAGTATTTTTTATGAGTGGTTCGAAGCCACTCAAGGTCTTTTTTATGAGTGTGTTGTCGAACCCCACTCAAGGTATTTTTGAAGTTGGGTTCGAACTCACTCAAGGTGTTTATAATGATGTGGGTCGAACCCCATCTCCAATGTATTTTTTTTATGAGTGGGCTCCGAACCCCGCTCAAGGTATTTTTTTAGACTTGGTTCGAACCCCACTCAAGTATTTTTTATGACTTTTGGTTCGAACCCCACTCAAGGTATTTTTTTTTAATAGTGGTTCGAACCCCACTCTTATGTATTTTTTTATGAGTGGGTCGAACCCCACTCAAGATATGTTTTTATGAGTGGGTTCGAACCCCACTCAAGGTATTTTTTTATGACTTGGTTCGAACCCCACTCAAGGTATTTTTTATGACTTGGTTCGAACCCCACTCAAGGTATTTTTTATGACTTGGTTCGAACCACCACCTCAAGTATTTTTTTATGACCGGTTCGAACCCCAATCAAGGTATTTATTATTGACTTGGTTCGAACCCCATCAGGTATTTTTTTATGAACTGGTTCGAACCCCAACTCCCCACCAGGTAATATTTTATGACTTTGTTCGAACCTCACACTCAAGGTATTTTTTTTATGACTTGGTTTCGAACGCCACTCAAGGATTTTTTATGACTTTTCGAACTCCCACTCAGGTATTTTTATGATTGTTCGAACCCCACTCAAGGATATTTTTTTATGACTTGGTTTCGAACCCACTCAAGGTATTTTTTATGACTTGGTTCGAACGCCAGCTCTAGGTATTTTTTATGACTTGGGTTCAACCCCACTCCAAGGTATTTTTTTATGACTTGTTGGAACACCACTCAAGGTATTTTTTTTAATGCAAACGACTTTTAACAAGTTCCGCCCTAAGACTTTAAAACCATAATTTCTTTATAATGTGTGAAAAATCATAAGACTATCTTGATAGATAGTGAAAAAACATCTACTAAAATAATAACTTTTAAAAAACAAACCAAAAACAAGATAGGAATTGCCGAGAATCATCATAACTGGATTCAACATTGTAATCTGTATGTACTCATTATGTACTCAGTAGCAACTCATAGGTGTTCAGTATACTCAGGAAGGTACGCAGTAAGTGCTCAGTAGGTACTCATTAGGCACTCCAGTAGGTGTTTCAGTAGGTACTCAGAAGGTACTCAGTAAGTGCACAGTAGGTACACAGTAGGCACTCCATAGGTGTTCAGGTAGGTACTCAGAAGGTACTCAGTAAGTGCTCAGTAAGTACTCAGTAGGCACTCCAGTAGTGGTTCACTAGGTACTCAGAAGGTACTCAGTAAAGTCTCGAGTAAGGTACCAGTAGGCATCAGTAGTTGTTCAGTAGGTACTACTCAGAAGGTACTCAGTAAGTGCTCAGTAGGTACTCAGTAGCACTCAGTAGGTGTTCAGTAGGTACTACTCAAGAAGGTACTCAGTAAGTGCTCAGTAGTACTCATAGGCACTGAGTAGGTGTTCAGATAGGGTACTCAGAAGGTACTCAGTAAGTGCTCATTAGGTAACTCAGAAGGCACTCTGTAGGTGCTCATCAGGTACTCAGTAAGGTACTCAGTAAGTGCTCAGTAGGTATTCAGTAGGCACACTGTAGGTTTCAGTAGGTACTCAGAAGGTACTCAGTAAGTGCTCAGTAAGGTACTCAGTAGCACTCAGTAGGTGTCAGGTAGGTACTCAGGAGGTACTACAGTAAGTGCTCAGTAGTAGTCAGTAGGCACTCAGTAGGTGCTCAGCAGGTACTCAGAAGTACTCAGTAAGTGCTCGCAGTGGGTACTCATAGTCACTCAGTAGGTGCTCGCAAGTACTACAGAAGGTACTCCAGTAATGCTCAGTAGGTACTCTTGAGGCACTCAGTAGGTGCTCAGCAGGTACTCAGAAGGTACTCAGTAAGTGCTCAGTAGGTACTCAGTAGGCACTCAGAAGGTTGCACAGCAGGTACTCAGAAGGTACTCAGTAAGTGCTCAGTAGGTACTCAGTAGGCACTCAGTAGTGGCTCAGCAGGTACTCAGAAGGTACTCAGTAAGATGCTCAGTTTAACAAAAAAATGGGTACTCAGTAGGCCCCAGTAGGTGCTCAGTCAGGTACTCAGAAGGTACTCTAGTAAGTGCTTCAGTAGGTACTCATAGGTACTCAGTAGTGCTCACAGGTACTCAGAAGTACACAGTATGTGCTCAGAGGTACTCAGTAGGCGACTCAGTAAGGTCTCCAGCAGGTACTCAGAAAGGTACCATAATTTGCTCAGTAAGGTACTCAGTAGGCAACTCAGTAGGTTGCTCAGCAGGTACTCAGAAGGTACTCAGTAAGTGCTCAGTAGGTACTCAGTAGGCACTCAGTAGGTGCTCAGCAGGTACTCAGAAGGTACTCAGTAAGTGCTCAGTAGGTACTCAGTAGGCACTCAGTAGGTGCTCAGCAGGTACTCAGAAGGTACTCAGTAAGTGCTCAGTAGGTACTCAGTAGGCACTCAGTAGGTGCTCAGCAGGTACTCAGAAGGTACTCAGTAAGTGCTCAGTAGGTACTCAGTAGGCACTCAGTAGGTGCTCAGCAGGTACTCAGTAGGTGCTCAGCAGGTGTTCAGTAGGTACTCAGAAGGTACTCAGTAGGGACTCAGTAGGTACTCAGAAGGTACTCAGTAGGTACTCAGAAGGTACTCAGTAGGTACTCAAAGGTACTCAGAAGGGAACGTCATCGGTACTCAGAAGGTACTCAGTAGGGACTCAGTAGGTGCTCAGCAGGTACTCAGAAGGTACTCAGTAGGTACTCAGAAGGTACTCAGTAGGGACTCAGAAGGTACCAGTAGGGACTCCGGAAGTATCTCATTAGGTTACTCAGAAGTACTCAGTAGGTACCAGAAGGTTACCATAGGGACCAGTAAGGTACTCAGAAGGTACTCAGTAGGTACTCAGAAGGTACTCAGTAGGGACTCAGTAGGTACTCAGAAGGTACTCAGTAGGGACTCAGTAGGTGCTCAGCAGGTACTCAGAATTTACTCAGTACAGTGCTCAGTAGGTACCAGTAGCACTCCGTAGGTGTTCAGTATGTACTCAGAGGACTTCCAGTAAGTGCCAGTAGGTTACTCAGCTAGGTGCTCTGCTCAGTAGGTGCTCAGCAGGTACTCAGTAGGTGCTCTGCTCAATAGGTGCTCAGCAGGTACTCAGAAGGTACTCAGTAGGGACTCAGTAGGTACTCATAAGGTACTCAGTAGGGACTCAGTAGGTTCTCAGCAGGTACTCAGAAGATACTCAGTAGGGACTCAGTAGGTGCTCAGCAGGAACTCAGAAGGTACTCAGTAGGGACTCAGTAGGTGCTCAGCAGGTACTCAGAAGATACTCAGTAGGGACTCAGTAGGTGCTCAGCAGGAACTCAGAAGGTACTCAGTAGGGACTCAGTAGGTGCTCAGGCAGTAGGTACTCAGAAGGTACTCAGTAGGGGACTCAGTAGGTGCTCAGCAGGTACTCGAAAGTACTCAGTAGGGGACTCAGTAGGTGCTCAGCAGGTACTCAGGAGGTACTCAGTAGGGACACAGTAGGTGCTCAGCAGGTACTCAGAAGGTACTCAGTAGGGACTCAGTAGGTGCTCAGCAGGAACCCAGAAGGTACTCAGTAGGGACACCAGTAGTGCTCACAGGTACTCAGAAGGTAACCAGTAGGGACTCAGTAGTGCTCAGCCAGGTACTCAGAAAGGTCTACACAGCGCAGTAGGGACTCAGTAGGTGCTTCAGCAGGTACTCAGGAGGTACTTCAGTAGGGACTCAGTAGGTGCTCAAGCAGGACTCAAAGGTACTCAGTAGGGACACAGTAGGTGCCAGCTGGTACTCAGAAAGGTACTAGTGGGACTCATAGGTGCTCAGCAGGTACTCAGGAGTACTCAGTAGGGCTCAGTTAGGTGCTGCATCAGTACTCAGAAGGTACTATCAGTAGGGACTCTACAAGAAGGTGCTCAAGCAGGAACTCAGAAGGTACTCATGTACGGACTCAGTAGTGCTCAGCAGTGACTCAGAAGGTACTCAGTAGGGACTCAGTAGGTGCCAGCAGGTACTTCCAAAGGTACTCAGTAAGGGACTCATTATGTTCTCAGCAGGTATCTCAGAAGGTACTCAGTAGGGACTCAGTAGGTGCTCACAGGTACTCAGGAGGTACGCAGTAGGGACTCAGTAGTGCTCATCAGGTACTCAGAAGGTCTCACAGGTACCCAGTATGCTCTGACTCAGTAGGAGCTCAGCAGTACTACAGAGGTAACTCGATAGGTGCTCAGCAGTACTCAGAAGGTACTCAGTAGGGACTCAGTAGGTGCTTCAGCAGGTTACTCAGAAGTTACTCAGTAGGGACTTTCAGTAGGTGCTCAGCAGGTACTCAGAAGGTACTCAGTAAGGACTCAGTAGGTGCTCAGCAGGTACTCAGAAGGTACTCAGTAGGGACTCAGTAGGTGCTCAGCAGGTACTCAGAAGGTACTCAGTAGGTACTCAGTAGGTGCTCAGCAGGTACTCAGAAGGTACTCAGTAGGGACTCAGTAGGTGCTCAGCAGGTACTCAGAAGGTACTCAGTAGGGACTCAGCAGGTGCTCAGCAGGTACTCAGAAGGTACTCAGTAGGGACTCAGTAGTGCCAGCCGGTAACTCAGAAGGTAGCTCAGTAGGGACTCAGGATGGGGGGAGCACAGCAGGTACACAGAAGTACTTCAGTAAAGGGACTCAGTAGTCTCAGCAGGTACTCAGAAGTACTCAGTAGGGACTCAGTAGTTGCTCACAGTACTCAGAAGGTACTCAGTAGGGACTCAGTAGTGCTCAGGCAGGTACTCAGAAGGTACTCAGTAAAGGGACTCAGTAGGTTGTCAGCAGGTACCAAAGGTACTCAGGTAGGTACTCAGTATGTGCACATCAGGTACCTCAGAAGGTACTCATAGGGAATCAGTAGGTGCCTCAGCAGGTACTCAGAAGGTACTCAGTAGGGACTCAGTAGGTGCTCAGCAGGTACTCAGAAGGTACTCAGTAGGGACTCAGTAGGTGTCACAGTACTCAGGAGGTAACTAGTAGGACTTCAGTAGGTGGCTCAGCAGGTACGCAACGGTACTCAGTAGGGACTCAGTAGGTGCTCCACAGGTACTCAGAAGGTACTCAGTAGGGACCAGTAGTGCTCAGCAGGTACTCAAAAGAGGTACTCATATGGACTCAGTAGGTGGTCAGCAGGTACTCAAAGGTTCTCAGTAGGGACAGCAGTAGGTAGGTGCTCAGTCATGTACTCAAAGGTACCAAGGGACTCAGTAAGGTGCTCCAGCAGGTACTCAGTAGGAACTCAGTAGGTACTCAATAAGAAGATAAGATTTCGATAGTATTTTTAAGCTATGTTATTGAAGTTTAATTAAATTGTTGGTTCCGAATATGTTGTCACTAAATTTATTTTTAGCAGTAATATATGGCATAAAGTTAATTTTGATGTGTGTTTAGGTTACTAGTGTTTAATATTTATTTGTAGTAATATTGTGAGTTAAATAAGATTTATTAATAGAGGCGAGTAAAACTGCTTTTGTACTTTTGTGAAGAACTTGTGAATTGAAACTCTGAATGGTAAATTATTATGTAAACAAACTTTTAACCATAACCCGGCCGGGTTTTAAACCCGCGACTTCAGAGAGTCTCACAACTCCAGTACCGTCGTGTTAGCCACTTAGACCACTAGGCTTAAACCCCGGTCAGAGAGTCTCACAACTCCAGACCGTCCGTGTTTAAGCCACTAGACCACTAGCTTTAAACCCGCGTCAGAGAGACTCATAACTCCAGAACCGACGTGTTAGCCACAGACCAGCTAGCTTAAAACCCGCGGTCCAGAGGAGACTCATAAACTCCAGACGCGTCGTGTTAGCCACTATACCAGCTAGCTTAAAACCCGCTGTCAGAGAGTCCCACAACTCCAGACCGTCGTTAATTCTTAGCCACTAGACCAGCTAGCTTAAACCCGCGGTCAGAGGAGTCCTCAAACCCAGACCGTCGTGTTAGCCACTATACCAGCTAGCTTAAAACCCGCGATCAGAGAGACTCACAACTCCAGACCGTCGTGTTAGCCACTAGACCCAGCTAGCTTAATCAACCCGCCTGTCAAGAGTCGCACTCTCCAGACCGTCGTGTTAGCCACTAACATTCTAGCCTTAAACCCGCGGTCAGAAGGCTCACAACTCAGACCGTCGTGTTAGCCACTAGACCAGCTAGCTTAACCCGCGACTCAGAGAGTCTCCAACAACTCCAGACCGTCGTGTTAGCCAGTCTTAGCCACTACTAAACCCGCGGTCAGAGAGACTCACATCTCCAGACCGGTCGTGTTAGCCACTAGACCACTAGCTTAAACCCGCGGTCAGAGAGTGTCAAAACTCCAGACCGTCGTGTTAGCCACTAGACGCACTAGCTTAAACCCGCGGACAGAGAGGTGTCACACACTCCAGACCGTCAGTGTTAAGCCGACTAGACAGCTAGCATAAACCCGCGGTCAGAGATCACACAACTCCAGACCGTCGTGTTAGCCCACTAGACCAGCTAGCTTTAAGCCCGCGGTCAGAGAGTCTCACAACTCAGACCGTCCGTGTTAGCCACTAGACCAGCTAGCTTAAAAACCCGCGGTCAGAGAGCCACAAACATCCCAGACCGTCGTGTTTACCACTAGACCAGCTAGCTTAACCCAGCGCGGGCAGAGAGACTCAGACTCCAGCCCGTCGTGTTAGCCCTAGACCAGCTAAGCTTAAACCCGGGTCATGAGAGTCTCACAACTCCATACCGTCGTGTTAGCCATTCTAGACCAGCTACATAAACCCGCGGTCAGAGATGTCCTCACAACTCCAGACAGTCGTGTTAGCCCTAGACCAGCTAGCTTTTAAACCCGCGGACAAGAGAGGGTCTCAACAACTCCAGACCGTACGTGTTAGCCACTAGACCAGCTAGCTTAAACCCGCGGTCAGAGAGTCTCACAACTCCAGACCGTCGTGTTAGCCACTATACCAGCTAGCTTAAACCCGCGGTCAGAGAGTCTCCACAACTCATACCGTATGTTAGCCATAGACTCAGCTAGCTTAAAGAACCCGCGGTCAGAGAGTCTCACAAACTCCCAACCGTCGTGGTTGCCACTAGACAGCTAGCTTAAACCCGCGTCAGAGAGTCCTCACAGCTTCCAGACCGTCGTGTAGCCACTAGACCACTAGCTTAAACCCGCGGTCATAGAGACTCACAACTCAGACCGTCGTGTTAGCCACTAGACCAGCTAGGTTAAACCCGCGGTCAGAGAGTCTCAACTCTAGACCGTCGTGATAGTGTGGTGTGTGCACTTGTTGAGTGTGGTGTGTGCACTTGTTGAGTGTGGTGTGTCGCACTTGTTTGATTGTGTGTGTGCACTTGTTGAGGTGTGGTGGTGTGCACTTTGTTGTGTGTGTGTGGTGTACTTGTTAGAGGTGTGGTGTGTGCACATGTTGAGTGTGGTTGTGTGCACTTGTTGAGTGTGGTTGTCAACCTTGTTGGAGTTGTGTGTGTACTTGTTGAGTGTGGTGGTGTGTACTTGTTGAGTGTGGTGTGTGGTACTTGTTGATGTGGTGTGTGCACTTGTTGATGTGGGTGTGCCACTTGTTTGATGGTGTTGTGTGTACTTGTTGAGTGTGGTGTGTGTTTCTTTGTTGAGTGTGTGTGGTGTACTTGTTTGTGTGGTGGTGTGTACTTGTTTTGAGTGGTGGTGTTGTGCACTGTTGAGTGTGTGTGTGTACTTGTTGAGTGTGGTGTGTGCACTTTTTGAGTGATGTGTGCACTTGTTGATGTGGTTTTTGTACTTGTTGAGTTGGTGTGTGCACTTGTTAGTGTGGTGTGTGTACTTGTTGAGTGTGGTTGTGTGTACTAGTTTGATTGTGGTGTGTGCCACTTGTTGATGTGTTTGTGTGCACTTGTTATGAGTGTGGTGTGTGTACTTGTTGAGTGTGGTTGTGCACTTGTGAATGTGGTGTGTGCACTTGTTTGAGTGTGGTGTGTGTACTTGTTGAGTGTGGTGTTGTAATTGTTGAGTGTGGGTGTGCACTTGTTGAGTGTGGTTGTTGTGTACTTATGAGTGTGGTGTGTGTACTTGTTGAGTGTGGTGTTGTGCACTTGTTGAGTGTGGGGTGTGCACTTGTTGATGTGGTGTGGTACTTGTTGAGTGTGGTGTGTGTACTTGTTGAAGTGTGGTGTGTGTATTGTTGAGTGTGGTGTGGAGTACTTGTTGAGTGTGTGGTGCACTTGTTGAGTGTGGTGTGTGTACTTGTTGAGTGTGGTGTTGTACTTGTTGAGTGTGGTGTGTACTGGTGAGTGTGGTGTGTAGCACTTTGAGTGTGGTGTGTGTACTTGTTGAGTGTGGTGTGTGTACTTGTTGAGTGTGGTTGTGCACTTTTTGAGTGTGGTGTGAGTACTTGTTGAGTGTGGTGTGTGTACTTGTGAGTGGTGGTGTGTGCACTTGTATGAGTGTGGTGGTGCACTTGTTGAGTGTGGTGTGTGTACTTGTTGAGTGTGGTGTGTGTACTTGTTGAGTGTGTGTGTGCACTTGTTTGATGTGGTGTTGTACTTGTTGAGTGTGGTGTGTGTATTGTTTGAGTGTTGGTGTTTCAACTTGTTGAGTGTGGTGTGTGTACTTTTTGAGTGTGGTGTTGTGTACTTGTTGAGTGTGGTGTGTGCAACTTGTTGAGTGTTGTGTGTGCACTTGTTGAGTGTGGTGTGGTGTACTTGTTGAGTGTGTGTTGTACTTGTGAGTTTGGTGTGTGTAACTTGTTGAGTGTGGTGTGTGTACTTGTTTGAGTGGTGGTGTGTCACCTTGTTGAGTGTGGTGTGTGGATGTGTTGAGTGTGGTGTTGTACTTGTTGAGTGTGTTGTGTGTACTTGTTGAGTGTGGTGGTGCATTGTTGAGTGTGGTGTGTGTACTTTGTTGATGTGGTGTGTGTACTTGTTGAGTTGTGGTGTGGTGCACTTTTTGAGTGTGTTGTGTACTGTTGAGAGTGGTTGTGTGTACTTGTTGAGTGTGGTGTGTGCACTTGTTGAGTGTGGGTGTGTGCACTTGTTGAGTGTGGTGTGTGTACTTGTTACAGTGTGTGTTGGTACTGTTGAGTGTGGTGTGTGTACTTGTTGAGTGTGGTGTGTGTGCACTTGTTGATGTGGTGTGTGTAATTGTTGAGTGTGGTGTGTGCACTTTGAGTGTGTGTGTGCACTGGGTTGGGGGTGGGGGATCGTGTGGTATTGATCGAGGGGATCGAGGGAGCCGGAGAGGTGGGGAGGAGCGGGGTGGAGGGGCGGCCGGTGTAGGCGGAGGGGTTGGTGGGCTGGGGGAGGGGCGGGAATGCGGGGGTGGGGTGTTAGAGGCCGGGGCCGAGGGCGGGGGAGAGTGGTGGAGGAGCGGGGTGGAGGGGCGGGAGGTGTGGCGGAGGGATTGGTGGGATGAGGGGAGGGGGCGGGGAATGCGGGTGGCGGGTGTTAGGCGGGGGGCGAGGGGCGGGGAGATGTGGTGGAGGAGCGGGGTGGAGTGGCTGGTGTGGTAGGCTGAGGGGATTGTGGGCTTGGTAGGGGCGGGGAATCGGGGGCGGGGTGGTTTTAGGGGAGGGGGGCGAGGGGCGGGGGAGAGGTGGTGTAGGAGCAGGGGTGAGGGGGCAGGAGGTGGTAGGCGAGATGATGGTGGGCTGGGGAGGGCGGGGAATGCGGGTGGCGGGTGTAGGGGCGGGGGGCGAGGGGCGTGGGAGAGGTGGTGGAAGGAGCGGGGGTGGAGGGTGGGGCGTGGGTAGGCGGAGATGAATTGGTGGGCTGGGAGGGGCGGGTAATGCTGGTGTGCGGGGGATAGGGGCGGGGGGCGAAGGGCGCGGAGAGGTGAAGGCGGAGCGGGGGTGGAGGGCTGGGGCGGTGGTAGGCGGAGGGATGGTGGGCTGGGGAGGAGCGGGAATGCGGGTGGGCGGGGGTGTTAGGGGCGGGCACTCATGAGGGGCGGGGGGAGAGGGGGATTTACGTAATTTATACTATGATAATGTAAATATGTGTACCTGTTGCCTGAATGAATTATTTATTTTTATTTATGAAGATATGGCCCTTTTTTTACCCATTCAAATTTTTTGTAATCTGAAAATATTTGGGATACGTCAAAAATCGCAATGAGAGCTTCTAGAGCAATTCATTCTTCTATGTTTGTTGTTAGGTAAGGACACATATGCAACAGTTAGGTATCACAAGGGTAATCTGGTACAGACGCTACAATCAACTTCGACAACCTCACTAGTGAGAACGGCTGGATTTGAGAGGACCTGACCTCCCAGCATCTGATTTCTAATTTTTTTTTGTGTGGGTTTGAACCCCACTCAAAGGGATTTTTTGTGTGGGGGTTCGAACCCCCCTCAGGGATTTTTTTATGTGTGGGGGGGAACCCCCCCTCAAGGTATTTTTTTTTGATGGGTTTGAACCCCCCAAGGGTTTTTTTTATGGTGGTCGAACCCCACCAAGGTATTTTTTTAGAGTGGGTTCGAAACCCCCTAAAGGGATTTTTTTGTGGGGGCGAACCCCCTCAAGGGATTTTTTAGGTTTGGGGTTTGAACCCCCAAGGGATTTTTTTTTGGTGGGGGTTTGGCCCCATCAGGTATTTTTTAAGTGGCCCCCCAAAAAAAACCCCCCCCCCCACTCAAGGTATTTTTTTTTGGGGGGTTCGAACCCCATCAAGGTATTTTTTTGGTGGGTTGAACCCCCCTCAAAGGGATTTTTTTTTGGGTTCGAACCCACTCAAGGTATTTATGGGTTCGAACCCCTAAGGTATTTTTTATGAGGGGCGAACCCCACTCAAGATTTTTTTAGAGTGGGTTCGAACCCCATCAAGGTTTTTTTTATCTTGGTTCGAACCCACTAAGTATTTTTTTAGATTTGGGTTCAACCCCACTAAAGGGTATTTTTATGATGGTTCGAACCCCACTAAGGTATTTTTTTGATGGTTCAAAACCCCCCAAAGGTATTTTTTATGATGGGTTCGAACCCCACTCAAGGTATTTTTTTAGGGTTGGGTTCAAACCCCCACTCAAGGTTTTTTTATGAGGGGTTCGAACCCCCCAAAGGTATTTTTTATGATGGTTCGAACCCAAATTTCAAGTTTTTTTTTATGATGGGTTCAAACCCCCACTCAAGGTTTTTTTTTATGATTTGGTTTTCGAACCCCACTCAATTTTTTTTTTTATGATTTGGTTTTCAAACCCCATAAAGTATTTTTTTATGACTTGGTTCGAACCCACTAAAGGGAAAATTTTTTAGACTTGGTTCGAACCCCACCAAGGTATTTTTTTTTGACTTGTTGAACCCCACTCAAGGTTTTTTTTTTTATGCAAACGACTTTTAAAAAGTTCCGCCCAATATTGTAAAACCATAATTTTTTATAATGTGTGAAAAACATAAGAATTTTTTGATAGATATAAAAAACGTCTACTAAAATAAAAACTTTTTTAAGAAAAAACTAAAACATGATTATGGGCCCAGAATCATCATAACTGGATTTTCAACATTGTAAACTTATGTATCATTATGTATCAGTAGGGCCCCAGTAGGTTTCAGTAGGAACAAAGGTACTCAGTAAGTGCTCAGTAGGTACTCGTAGGGACCAGTAGGTGTTCAGTAGGGACTCAGAAAGGGACTCAGTAAGTGCTCGTAGGGACTCGTAGGCACTCAGTAGGTTCCAAAAGGGACTCAGAAGGGACTCAGTAAGGCTCAGTAGTATCAGAGGGATCAGTAGGTTTCAGTAGGGACTCAGAAGGTACTATAAGTGCTCAGTAGGTACCAGTAGGGGCTAGTAGGTTTTCAGAGGTACTAGAGGTACTCGTAAGTGTCAGTGTATCAGTTGGCATAGTAGGTGCTCAGCAGTACCGAAAGGGCTCAGTAAGTGCTCAGTAGGTACTCAGTAGGCACCCGTAGGTTCAGAGGGACCAGAAGTACTCAGAAGTGCTCAGTAGGTATCAGTAGGCACTCAGTGGTGTCAATACTCAAAGGTACTCAGTAAGTGCTCAGTAGGGACTCAGTAGGCCCAGTAGGTGTCGCAGGTACTCAGAAGGTACCGTAAGTGTCATAGGTTTTCAGTAGGCACTCAGTAGGGCCACAGGTACTCAGAAGGGACCCGTAAGTGCTCAGTAGGTACCGTAGGGACTCAGTAAAAGGGGCTCAGCAGGGACTAGAAGGGACTCAGTAAGTGTCTTAGGGACTCAGTAGGCACTCAGTAGGGGCTCGCAGGGACCAAAGGACTCAGTAAGTGCCGTAGGTTCTCAGTAGGCACTCATAGGGGCTCAGCAGGTACCCGAAGGACTCAGTAAGTGCTCAGTAGGTATCAGTAGGCACTCAGTAGGGGCCCCGCGGGATCAAAGGACTCTAAGGCTCAGTAGGTACTCAGAGGGGCCAGTAGGTGCTTTAGGTACTCGAAGGTACTCAGTAAGTTTCAGTAGGGACTCAGTAGGCACTCAGTAGGGCCAGAGGGCTAAAGGTATCAGTAAGTCTCGTAGGACTCATGGCACTCAGTAGTCTCCAGGTATCAGAGGTTCAAGTGTTCAGTAGGTACTCAAAGGACCATAGGGCCAGAGGTACTCAGAAGGTACTCAGTAGGTACTCGAAAGGGACCCGTAGGACTCAGAA
>NC_069491.1:23606434-23625481 GCF_026875155.1 Cherax quadricarinatus | reverse complement strand
GGTTTTTTTTATGGGGGTTTAACCCCACTAAAGGTATTTTTTAGGGGTTTGGATTAAACCCCCACTAAAGGGATTTTTTTATGAGGGGGTTCAAACCCACTAAAAGGTATTTTTTTTGGGGGTTTTTGAACCCCACAAAAAGGGTTTTTTTTTATGTTGGGTTCAAACCCCCACTCAAGGTATTTTTTATGTGGGTTTCAAACCCCCACTAAAGGGTATTTTTTAGGGGGTTCGAACCCCACTCAAGGTTTTTTTTTAGGGGTTCGAACCCACTAAAAGGTTTTTTTTTTAGGGTGGGTTCGCCCCTCAGGTATTTTTTTGGGGGGTTTCGAACCCCACTAAAGGGATTTTTTTGGGGGGTTTCGAACCCCACTCAAGGTTTTTTTTGTGGGATTCAAACCCCCAACTAAGTTTTTTTTTATGGGGGGTTCGAACCCAAAAGGGTATTTTTTTATGGGGGGGTTCAAACCCCCACTCAAGTTTTTTTATGTGGGGGTTCGAACCCCACTAAAGTTTTTTTTTGTGGGGGGTTCGAACCCCACTCAAGGTTTTTTTTTTTGTGGGGGTTCGAACCCACTAAGGTTTTTTTTTATGGGGGCAAACCAAAATCAAGGATTTTTTTATGTGGGGGGTTTCAAACCCCCACAAAAATATTTTTTATGTGTGGGTTCGAACCCCACCAAGGTATTTTTTTTGTGGTTCGAACCCCACTCAAGTTTTTTTTTGGGGGGTTAAACCCACTAAAGTTTTTTTTTTTTTTGGTGGGTTCGAACCCCACTCCTATTTTTTTATTTTGGGGGTTTCGAACCCCCTCAAGGTTTTTTTTTATTGTGGTTTCGAACCCCACTAAAGGTTTTTTTTATGGGTGGTTCAACCCCCTCAAGGTATTTTTTTATGGGGGGTTAACCCCAAAAGGGTTTTTTTTTTGGTGGGTTCGAACCCCACAAGGGTTTTTTTTTGTTTTTCCAAACCCCCACTAAAGGTTTTTTTTTTATGGGGGGGTTTCGAACCCCACTCAGGTTTTTTTTATGGGGGGTTTGAACCCCATTTCAAGGTATTTTTTTTTTGGTGGGTTCGAACCCCACTCAAGGTATTTTTTTTGTGGGTTCGAACCCCACTCAAGGGAAATTTTTTTGTGGGGGATTCAAAACCCCACTAAAGGGTATTTTTTTGTGGATTCAAACCCCCCACTAGGGTTTTTTTTTTGGTGGGTTGCCCCCATAAGGTATTTTTTTAGGGTGGGTTCGAACCCCATCAAGGTTTTTTTTTTATTGGGGGTTCGAACCCACTAAAGTTTTTTTTGTGGGTTCGAACCCCACTCAAGGTATTTTTTTTGTGTGGTTCAACCCCAAACTAAGGTTTTTTTTTTTTTGGGGGGTTCGAACCCCACTAAGTATTTTTATGGTGGGTTCGAACCCCACTCAAGGTATTTTTTTATGGTGGGTTGAACCCCACTCAAGGTTTTTTTTTTATGGTGGGTTCGCCCCCCCCAAAAGGTTTTTTTTTTTTGAGGGTTCGAACCCACTCAAGTATTTTTTTATGGGGGGTTTTCCAAACCCCCACCAAAGGTATTTTTTATGTGGGGGTTCAAACCCCCACTCAAGTTTTTTTTTATGGGGGGTTTTCGAACCCCCAAGGTATTTTTTATGGTGGGTTCAAAAACCCCACTAAAGGATTTTTTTATGGTGGGCGAACCCCATAAAGTTTTTTTTTTATGTGTGGGTTCGAACCCCCCCCCAAGGGTTTTTTTTTTTTATGGTGGGTTCGAACCCCACCAAGGATTTTTTAGGGGGTTTTGCCCCCCACTAAAGGGGTTTTTTTAGGTGGGTTCGAACCCCACTCAAGGTATTTTTTTGAGGGGGTTTTCGAACCCCACTAAAGGGTTTTTTTTTGGGTTTTGGGTTCGAACCCCCCAAAGGTTTTTTTTAAAAGGTGGGTTCAAAACCCCACTCAAGGTATTTTTTAAAGTGGTTCGAACCCCACTAAAGGTATTTTTTTATGGTGGGTTAAACCCCCCACTAAAGGATTTTTTTTGTGGGTTGAACCCCACTCAATTTTAAATTTTTTTTGTGGTTTCGAACCCCCCCAAAAGGTATTTTTTTATGGTGGGTTTCGAACCCCACTAAAGGGAATTTTTTATGTGGGTTCAAACCCCAAAAATCAAGGTTTTTTTTTATGGTGGGTTCGAACCCCACTCAGGTTTTTTTTTTATGGTGGGTTCGAACCCCCACTCAAGGTATTTTTTTATGTGTGGGTTCGCCCCCCATCAAGGAAATTTTTTTTAGTGGGTTCGAACCCCACTCAAGGTTTTTTTTTTATGGTGGTTCGAACCCCAAAAAGGTTTTTTTTTTGGTGGTTCGAACCCCACTCAAGGTATTTTTTATGTGGGGTTCGAACCCACTAAGGTATTTTTTTTGAGTGGGTTCGAACCCCATAAAGGTATTTTTTTATGAGGGGGTTTAAACCCCCACTAAAGGATTTTTTTATGAGGGGGTTCAACCCCCTAAAGGGTATTTTTTTATGGGGGTTTCGAACCCCACTCAAGGTATTTTTTTTGGGGGGGTTGGGGGGAAAACCCCACTCAAGGTATTTTTTTTGGTGGGTTGAACCCCATAAAGGGTATTTTTTTTGGGGGGTTCGAACCCCACCAAGGTTTTTTTTAAGGGGTTCAAACCCAAACTCAAGGTATTTTTTTTTGGGGGGGTTTTCAAACCCCCAAACTCGGGGTTTATTTTTTTTTTGGGTTTCGAACCCCACTCAAGGTATTTTTATGGGGGGTTTCGAACCCCACTAAGGATTTTTTATTGTGGTTTCAAACCCCCACCAAAAATTTTTTTTTTTGGTGGGTTCAAACCCCACTAAAGGGTATTTTTTTTGTGGGGTTTCAAACCCCCCCTCAAGGTTTTTTTTATGTGTGGGTTCGAACCCCCCCAAAATTTTTTTTGGGGATTCAAACCCCACTAAAGGTATTTTTTTGGTGGTTCAAACCCCCCAAGGTATTTTTTTATGGGGGTTCAACCCCACTAAAGGGATTTTTTTATGTGTGGGTTCAAACCCCCACTCAAGAAATTTTTTTTTGTGGGTTTCGAACCCCATAAAGGTATTTTTTATTGGGTTCGAACCCCAACTCAAGGTTTTTTTTTTTATTGGGGGTTCGAACCCCTCAAGGTTTTTTTTTATGGTGGTTCGAACCCCATCAAGTATTTTTTGTGTGGTTCGAACCCCCCAAAGGGTATTTTTTTTATGTGTGGGTTCGAACCCCATAAAGGGTTTTTTTTTTATGTGTGGGTTCGAACCCCACTCAAGGTATTTTTTATGTGTGGATTCGAACCCCACTCAAGGTATTTTTTTATGTGTGGATTCGAACCCCACTCAAGGTATTTTTTGTGAGTGGGTTCGAACCCCACTCAAGGTATTTTTTTATGTGTGGGTTCGAACCCCACTCAAGGTATTTTTTTATGTGTGGGTTCGAACCCCACTCAAGGTATTTTTTTAGGTGTGGGTTCGAACCCCACTCAAGGTATTTTTTTATGTAGTGGGTTTCGAACCCCACTCAAGGTATTTTTAATGTGTGGTGTGGTTTCGAACCCATCAAGAATTTTTTTTATTGTGGGGTTCGAACCCCACTCAAGGTATTTTTTTATGTGTGGATTCGAACCCCACTCAAGGTATTTTTTTTGTGTGGATTCAAACCCCACTCAAGGTATTTTTTTATGTGTGGATTCGAACCCCACTGAAGGTATTTTTTATGAGTGGTTCGAACCCCACTCAAGGTATTTTTTATGTTTGGGGTTCGAACCACCACTCAAGGTATTTTTTTTTATGTGTGGGTTCGAAATCCACTCAAAGGATTTTTTATGTGTAGGTTCGAACCCCACTCAAGGTATTTTTTATGAGTGGGTTTCGAACCCGCTAAGTAATTTTTTTGTAGAGTGGTTCGAACCCCACTCCAAGGTATTTTATTTTTATATGTGTGGGTTCGAACCCCACTCGCAAGTATTTTTTTATGTGTGGTTCGACCCCACTCAAGGTATTTTTTTATGAGTGGGTTCGATCCCCCACTCAAGGATTTTTTCATGTTGTGTGGGTTCGAACCCCACTCAAGGTATTTTTTATGTGTGGGTTCGAACCCCACTCAAGGTATTTTTTATGTGTGGGTTCGAACCCCACTCAAGGTATTTTTTTATGTGTGGGTTCGAACCCCACTCAAGTGTTTTTTTTATGGTGGGTTGCGAACCCCACTCAAGGTTTTTTTTTATGAGTGGGTTCGAACCCCACTCAAGGTATTTTTTTGTGTGGGTTCGAACCCCACTCAAGGTATTTTTTATGTGTGGGTTCGAACCCCACACAAGGTATTTTTTATGTGTGGGTTCGAGCCCCACTCAAGGTATTTTTTATGAGTGGGTTCGAACCCCACTCAAGGTATTTTTTGTGTGTGTTCGAACCCCACTCAAGGTATTTTTTTATGAGTGGGTTCGAACCCCACTCAAGGTATTTTTTTATGAGTGGGTTCGAACCCCACTCAAGTATTTTTTTATGAGTGGGGTTCGAAACCCCACTCAAGGTATTTTTTATGAGTGGGTTCGAACCCCACCTC
The DNA here is from genome assembly GCF_026875155.1 of Cherax quadricarinatus. Taxonomy (NCBI): domain Eukaryota; kingdom Metazoa; phylum Arthropoda; class Malacostraca; order Decapoda; family Parastacidae; genus Cherax; species Cherax quadricarinatus. The sequence goes on along the minus strand of NC_069491.1, from coordinate 23,620,884 downwards.
AAGTATTTTTTATGTAGTCCGGGTTCGAACCCCACTCAAGGTATTTTATATGAGTGGGTTCGAAACTCACTCAAGGTATTTTTTATGAGTGGGTTCGAACCCCACCAAGGTATTTATTATGGAGTGGGTTCAGAACCCCACTCAAGGTATTTTTTTATGATGGGTTCGGACCCCATTCAAGGTATTTTTTTACACATGAGTGGGTTTTTCGAACCTCCTCTCAAGGTATTTTTATGAGTGGGGTTCGAACCCCACTCGAGTATTTTTTATGATGGGTTCGAACCCCACTCAAGGTATTTTTTATGACTTGGTTCGAACCCCACTCAATGGTATTTTTTTATTGAGTGGGTTCGAACCCCTCTGAAGGTATTTTTTAATGAGTGGGTTCGAACCCCACTCAAGTATTTTTTATGAGTGGGTCGAACCCCACTCAAGGTATTTTTTTATGAGTGGGTTCGAACCCCCTCAGGTTTTTTTTATGAGTGGGTTCGAACCCCACTCAAGGTATTTTTTTATGAGTGGGTTCGAACCCCACTCAAGGTTTTTGTTAGACTTGGTTCGAAACCCCACTCAAGGTATTTTTTTATGAGTGGGTTTCGAACCCATCTCAAGGTATTTTTTATGGAGTGGGTTCGAACCCCCACTCAAGATAATTTTTTATGAGTGGGTTTCGAAACCCCACCTCAAGGTATTTTTTATGAACTTGGTTCGAACCCCACCAAGGTATTTTTTATGAGTGGGTTCGAACCCCCTCTGAAGGTATTTTTTATGAGGGGTTCGAAACCCCACTCAAGGTATTTTTTATGAGTGGGTTCCGAACCCCATCTCAAGGTATTTTTTTATGAGTGGTTCGAACCCCACTCAATGTTTTTTTTATGAGTGGGTTCGAACCCACTCAGGTATTTTTATGAGTGGGTTTCGAAAACTCCCACTCAAGGTATTTTTTATGATGGGTTCGAACCCACTCATAGGTATTTTTTAGAGTGGGTTCGAACCTCCTCAAGGTATTTTTTATGAGTGGGTTTTCGAACCCCCACTCAGGTATTTTTTTATGAGTGGGTTCGAACCCCACTCAAGGTATTTTTTATGAGTGGGTTCGAACCCCACTCAAGGTATTTTTTATGAGTGGGTTCGAACCCCTCTCAAGGTATTTTTTATGAGTGGGTTCGAACCCCACTCAAGGTATTTTTTATGAGTGGGTTCGAACCCCACTTAAGGTATTTTTTATGACTTGGTTCGAACCCCTCACAGGTATTTTTTTGATGAGTGGGTTTCGAACCCCTCATGAAGGTATATTTTAATGAGTGGGATCGAACCCCACCAAGGTATTTTTTTATGAGTGGGTTCGAACCCCACTCCAAGGTATTTTTTATGACTTGGTTCAACCCCACTTTCAAGGTATTTTTTTTATTACTGGTTCGAACCCCACTCAGGCATTTTTTTTATGAGTTGGTTCGAAAGCGCGCCACTCAAGGTTATTTTTTTTTGAGGGATTCGAACCCCACACAAGGTATTTTTTATGAGTGGGTTCGAACCCCACTCAAGTATTTTTTATGAGTGGGTTTCGACCCCATCAAGGTATTTTTTTATGAGTGGTTCGAACCCCTCTCAAGGGGTATTTTTTATGATGGGTTCCGAACCCAACTGAAGGTATTTTTTATTGAGAGGGTTTCGAACCCCACTCAAAGGTATTTTTTTTATGACTTGGTTCGAACCCCACTCAAGGTATTTTTTTATGACTTGGTTCGAACCCCACTCAAGGTATTTTTTTTATGACTTGGTTTCGAAACCCCACTCAAGGAATTTTTTTATAAGACTTAAAAAAAACCCTCTAACTTGGTTCGAACCCCACACAAGGTATTTTTTTTATGACTTGGTTCGAAACACCCCGCCACTCAAGGTATTTTTTTTAACAAACACTTTTACAAGTTCCGCCCTAATACTTGTAAAACCAAATTTCTTTATAATGTGTGAAAAATCATAAGAAATAACTTGATAGATAGTGAAAAACAGTCTACTAATATAATTAACTTTTAAGAAAAAACCTAAAAACATGATTGATGGCCGAGAATCATCATAATGGATGATCAACATTGTAAACTGTATGTACTCATTATGTACTCAGTAGCACCAGTAGGTGTTCAGTAGGTACTCAGAAGTTACTCAGTATGTGCTCAGTAGGTACTCAGTAGGCACTCATAGGTGTTCATTAGGTACTCGAGTAACTCAGTAAGTGCTCATAGTACACATGTAGGCACTCAGTGGTGCTCAGCAGTACTCAGAAGTATCTCAGTAAGTGCCAGTAGTACTCAGTAGGCACTCAGTAGGGGGTTCAGTAGGTTACTCAGAAAAGGTACTCATAAGTGCTCATAGGTTACTCAGTAGGCACTCAGTAGGTGTTCAGTAGGTACTCAGGAGGTACTCAGTAGTGCTCAGTAGGTCTCAGTAGCACTCATAGGTGCTCACAGTACTCAAAGTAACTCAGTAAGTGCTCAGTAGGTACTCAGTAGGCACTCAGTATGGGGTGCTCAGCAGGTACTCAGAAGGTACTCAGTAAGTGCTCAGTAGGTACCAGTAGACACTCAGTAGGTGCTCTGCAGGTACTCAGAAGGTTACACAGTAAGTGCTCAGTAAGGTACTCAGTAGGCACTCAGTAAGGTTCTCAGCAGGTACTCAGATAGGTACGCAGTAAGTGATTCAGTAAGGTACTCATAAGGCCACTCAGTAGGTGCCTCAGCAGGTACTCAGAAGGTACTCAGTAAGTGCTCAGTAAGGTACTCAGTTAGGCACCAGTAGGTGCTCAGCAGGTACTAAGAAGGTACTCGTAAGTGCTCAGTAGGTACACCAGTAGGCACTCCCAGTAGGTGCTAAGCAGGTACTCAGAAGGTACTCTCAGTAAGTGCTCAGTAAGGTACTTCAGTAGCACTCAGTAGGTGCTACATCAGGTACTCAGAAGGTACTCAGTAAGTGCTCAGTAGGTACTCAGTTAGGCACTCAGTAGTGCTCAGCAGGTATCAAAGGTACTCAGTTAGTGCTCAGACAGGTACCTCAGTAGCACTCAGTAGGTTGCTCAGCAGGTACCAGAGAAAGGTAACTCAGATAAGTGCTCAGTAGGTACTCAGTAGGCACTCAGTAGGTGCTCAGCAGGACTCAGAAGGTACTCAGTAATGCTTCAGTAGGTACTCAGTAGGCACTCATAGGTGCTCAGGCAGGTACTCAGTAGTGCAAGCAGGTGTTCAGTAGGTACTCAGAAGGTACTCAGAGGGACTTCAGTAGGTACTCAGAAGGTACTCAGTAGTACTCAGAAGGTACTTCAGTAGGTACTCAGAAGGTACTCAGTAGGGACTCAGTAGGGTACTCAGAAGGTACCAGTAGGGACCAGGTAGGGTGCTCAGCAGGTACTCAAGAATGTACTCATAGGTAACTCAGAAGGTACTCACTCAGTTTAGGGACCTCAGAAGGTACTCAGTAGGGACTCAGAAGGCAACTCAGTAGGTATCAGAAGGTTCTCAGTAGGTACTCAGAAGTTACTCAGAAGGACTCAGTTAGGTACTCGAAGTACTCAGTAAGGTAACAGAAGGTACTCAGTAGGGACTAAGTAGGTACTCAGAAGGTACTCATAGGGACTCAGTAGTGCTCAGCATGTACTCAGAATTTTACTCAGTAAGTGCTTCAGGAGTACTCAGTAGGCACTTCAGTAGGGTTCAGTAAGGTAATCAGAAGGGTACTCAGTAAGTTGCTCAGTAGTACCTCAGTAGGTGCTTCTGCCAGTAGTCTCAGCAGGTACCAGTAGGGCTCTGCTCAATAGGTGCTCAGGTCAGGTACTCAGAGGTAACTCAGTAGGGACTCAGTAGGTACTCAGAAGGTACTCAGTAGGGCTCAGTAGTTCTCACAGGTACACAAAGGTACTCAGTAGGGACTTCAGGTGCTCAGCAGGTACCAGGAAGTACTCGGAAGGGAACTCAGTAGGTGCTCACAGGTACTCAAGAAGATACCATAGGGACTCAGAAGGTGCACACAGAACTCAGAAGGTAACTTCAGTAGGGACTCAGTAGTGCTTCACAGTGTACCCAGAAGGTATCATGTAGGGACTCAGTAGGTGCTCAGCAGGTACTTCAGAGGAACTCAGCAGTAGGGACTCCAGTAGGTGCTCAGCAGTACTCAGGGAGTACTCAGTAGGGACCTCCAGTAGGTGCTCAAGCAGGTACTCAGAAGGTTACTCAGTAAGGGACTCAGTAGGTGCTCAGCAAGTACTCAGAAGGGTACCTCAGTAGGGACACAGGTAGGTCACCAGCAGGTACTCAGAGGTACTCAGTAGACTCAGTAGTCTCGCATGGTACTCAGAAGGTACTCAGTAGGGACTCAGTAGGTGCTCAGCAGGTACTCAGGAAGGTACTCAGTACGGACTCAGTAGGGTGCTCAGCAGGTAATCAGAAGGTACTCAGTAGAGACTCATAGGTGCTCAGAGGTACTCAGAAGGTACTCCAGTAGGGGCTCAGTAGGTGCTACAGCAGGTACTCAGGAGGTACTCAGTAGGGACTCAGTAGGTGGCTCAGCAGGTACTCAGAAGTACTCATAGGGACCCCCCTCAGTAGTGCTCAGGAGGGGCAGGTACTCAAAGGTACTCAGTAGGGACTCAGTAGGGTGCTCAGGCAGGTACTCAGAAGGTACTCAGTAGGGAGCTCAGTAGGTGCCTCACAGGTACTCAAAGATGGTACTCATAGGTACCTTCAATAAAGATAAGATTTCGTTTAGTATTTTAAGCTATGTTATTGAGTTTAGATTATTGTTGGTTCCAATATGTGGTCACAGAATTTATTTTTAGCAGTAATATATGGTAATAAAGTTAATTTTTTGAAATGAGTGTGTTTATTTTACTAGTGTTAATATTTATTGTAGTAATTATTGTGAGTTGAAATAAGATTTATAGAGGCGAGTTAAACTGCTTTTGTACTTTTGTGAAGAACTTGTATTGAAACACTGAATGGTTAAATTATAATGTAAACAAACTTTATAACCCATAACCCGGCCGGGTTTTAAACCCGCGCTCAGAGAGTCTCACAACTCCAGACCGTCGTCTTAGCCACTAGACCAGCTAGCTTAAACCCGTGGTCAGAGAGTCTCACAACTCCAGACCGTCGTGTTAGCCACTAGACCAGCTAGCTTAAACCCGCGGTCAGAGAGACTCATAACTCCAGACCGCGTGTTAGCCAACTAGAACAGCTAGCTTAAACCCGCGGACCAGAGAGACTCACAACCTCCAGAACGGTCGTGGTCTGCCCACTAGACAGCTAGCTTATAACCCGCGGTCAAGAGACTCACAACTCCAGACCGTCGTGTTAGAGCCACTAGACCAGCTAGCTTAAAACCCCGAGGCAGAGAGTCTCCAAAAACTCCAGACCGTCGTGTTAGCACTTAGACAAGCTAGTCTTAAAACCCGCGGTCAGAGAGTCTGCACAACTCCAGACCGTCGTGTTTTAGGCACTAGACCAGCTAGCTTAAAAACCCTCGTCAGAGAGTCTACAACTCCAGACCGTCGTGTTGCCACTAGACCATCTTGCTTAAACCCGCGGTCAGAGAGACTCACAACTCAAGACCGTCGTGTTAAGCCACTAGACCCTGCTAGTTAATAAACCCGCGTCAGAGATGTCCTCACAACTCCAGACCCGTCGTGTTAGCCACTAGACCAGCTAGCTTAAACCCGCGGTCAGAGATTCTCAGAACTCCAGACCGTCGTGTTAGCCACTAGACCAGCTAGCTTAAACCCGCGGTCAGAGAGTCTCAGAACTCCAGACCGTCGGGTTAGCCACAAGACACACTAGCTAAACCAGCCGGTCAGAGAGTCTCACATCTCCAGAACCGTCGTGTTAGCCAACAAGAACCAGCTGCTTAAACCCGCGTCAGAGAGACCACAACTCTATGACCGTCGTGTTAGCCACTAGACCAGCTAGGTTAAACCCGCGGTCAGAGAGTCTCAACTCTAGACCGTCGTGATAGTGTGGTGTGTGCACTTGTTGAGTGTGGTGTGTGCACTTGTTGAGTGTGGTGTGTGCACTTGTTGAGTGTGGTGTGTGTACTTGTTGAGTGTGGTGTGTGCACTGGTTGAGTGTGGTGTGTGCAACTTGTTAGTGTGGTGTGGTGCACGTTTTTGTTTGAGTGTGGTGTGTGTACTGTTTGAGTTGTGGTGTGAGTACTTGTTTTGGAGTGTGGTTGTGTGTACTTGTTGAGTGTGTGTGTGCACTATGTTGAGTGTGGTGTGTGCACTTGTTGAGTGGTGTGTGTGTACTTTGTTGAGTGGGTGTGTGTACTTGTTGAGTGTGGTGTGTGTACTTGTTGAGTGTGGTGTGTGTCTTGTTGAGTGTGGTGTGAGCACTTGTTGAGGTGTGGTGTGTGTACTTGTTGAGTGTGGTGTGTGCAACTTTTGAGTGTGGTGTGTGCACTTGTTGAGGTGGTGTGTTACTTGTGAGTTGGTGTGTGCACTTGTTGAGGTGGTGTGGTGTACTGTTTGAGTGTGGTGTGTGTACTTGTTTGAGTGTGGTGTGGTGCACTTGTTTGAGTGTGTGGTGGCACTTTTGAGTTGGTGTGTGGACTTGTTGAGTGTGGTGTGTGCACTTGTTGAGTGTGGTGTGTGCACTAGTTGAGTGTGGTGTGTGCACTTGATGAGTGTGGTGTGTGCACTTGTTGAGTGTGGTGTGTGTTACTTGTTGAGTGTGTGTGTGTACTTGTTGAGTGTGGTGGTGTGCACTTGTTTGAGTGTGTGTGTGTACTTGTAGAGTGTGGTGTGTGTACTTGTTGAGTGTGGTGTGTGCACTTGTTGAGTGTGGTGTGTGTACTGTTGAGTGTGGTGTGTGTACTTTGTTGAGTGGTTGTTGTGCACTTGTTGAGTGTGGTGTGTGCACTTGGTTGAGTGTGGTGTGTGTACTTGTGAGTGTGGAGGTGGTGGTACTTGTTTGAGTGTGGTGTGTGAACTTGTTGAGTGTGGTGTGTGTACTTGTTGAGTGTGGTGTGTCACTCGTTGAGTGTGGTTTGTGTACTTGTTGAGTGTGGTGTGTGTAACTTGTTGAGTGTGGTGTGGTGTACTTGTTGAGTGTGTGTGTGCACTTTGTTGAGTGTGGTGTGTGTACTTGTTGAGTTGGTGTTGTACTTGTTGAGTGGTGGTTGTGCACCTTGTTGGAGTGTGTTGTGTGTCTTGTTGAGAGTGTGGTGTGTGTACTTGTTGAGTGTGGTGTGTGCACTTGTTGAGTGTGGTGTGTGCACTTAGTTGAGTGTGGTGTTGGTGACTTGTTGAGTTGTGGGTGTGTACTTGTTGAGTGTGGGGTGTGTACTTTGGTTGAGTGTGGTGTGCACATTGTTGAGTGTTGGGTGTGTACATGTAGGTGTGGTGTGTGTACTTGTTTGAGTGTGTGTTGCACTTGTTTGAGTGTGTGTGAGTGCACTTTGTTGAATGATCGAGGGGATCGATGGGAGGCGGGAGGTGGTGAGAGACGGGGGGTGGAGGGGCGGGCGGTGCAGGCGGAAGGGATTGGTGGGCTGGGGGAGGGGCGGCGGGGAATGCGGGTGGCGGGTGTTAGAGGCGGGCGAGGGGCGGGGAGAGGTGGTGGAGGAGCGGGGGGTGAGGGGCGGGAGGTGGTAGGGCGGAGGGATTTGGGGTGGGCTGGGGGAGGGGGGCGGGGAATGCGGGGTGGCGGGGTGTTAGGGGCGGGGGGCGAGGGGCGGGGAGATGTGTGGAGAGCGGGGGTGGAGGGGCCGGTGGTGGTAGGCTGAGGGGATTGGTGGGCTTGGGGAGGGGGCGGGGAATGCGGGTGCGGGTGTTAGGGCGGGGGCGAGGGGCGGGGGAGAGTGGTAGTAGGAGCGGGGGTGTGAGGGGCGGAGGTGGTAGGCGGAGAAGATTGGGGCTGGGGGAGGGTGCGGGGAATGCGGTGGCGGGGTGTTAGGTGCGGGGAGGCGAGGGGCGGGTGAGAGGTGGTTGGAGGAGCGGGTGGTGGAGGGGTGGGCGGTGGTAGGCGGGATGAATGGTGGGCTGGGGGAGGTGGCGGGTAAATCTGGTGGCGGGGTGTTTAGGGCGGGGGGCGAAGGGCGGCGGGAAAGGTGGAGGCGGAGCGGGGGTGGAGGGGCAGGCCGGTGGTAGCGGAGGGGATTGGTGGGCTGGGGGAGGGGGCGGGGAATAGCGGGTGGGGGGTGTTAGGGGCGGGGGCGAGGGGCGGGGGAGAGGGATGGTTACGTAATTTATAACTATGATAATTGTACTTATGTGTACCTGTGCCTGAATGAACTTATTTATTTTTTATTTATGAAGATATGGCCCTTGTTTACCCATTCAAATCTGAAAATATTTGGGATACGTCAAAAATCGCAATGAGAGCTTCTAGAGCAATCATTCTTCTATGTTTGTTGTTAGGTAATACACATATGCAACAGTTTTAGGTATCACAAGGGTATCTTGGTACAGACCTACAATCAAACTTCGACAACCTCTACTAGTGAGAACGGCGTGGATTTGAGAGGGACCGACCTCCCACATCTGAGTCATACGTCCTTCTATGACCTACGTCTCACCTGTTGGCACTATATAAGGCTCCATCCTGTCACTTCATCTCCATATTGTTTCATTCTATGGAACAATGCTCTTCTCCAGACTGAGAGACTGACCAAACTCAAAACTTTAAGGGTGATGGCTGATTTACATCGTCTTCATGTATCTACTGCTTTCTATGAATCTTTTCTGTACTTCGACTGAAAGAAGCCTAACTGTGTACGAAACGTTCGAAAATAAGATACCTAAACTGTTGCAATATGTGTCTTACCTAACAACCTGTCGTATTTATACATTTTAATGTTCATTTCTATGTTTGTTGAGATAAGATAAGATAAGATAAGATTTTGTTCGGATTTTTAACCCCGGAGGGCCTAGCCACCCAGGATAACCCAAGAAGTCAGTGCGTCCAACGAGGACTGGTCTAACTTATTTTCCATTGGGGTCCTTAATCTTGTCCCCCAGGAATGCGACCCGGGGCGGGGGGGGGCCCACACCAGTCGACTAACACCCAGTACCTATTTGCTGCTAGTGAACAGGACAACAGTGTAAGGAAACTTGTCGAAAATGTTTCCCCCCACCCGCCGGGAACGAACCCGGGCCCCCCGTGTGTGAAGCGGGTAGCCTTTAAGCCACCAGCCACCGGGCCAACCTATATATTATTTTTTCTGGTGAACCTTTTTATGTTTTCTATTTAATTATTAACACATCCCGGGTGTTAGTGGACTGGTGTGGGTGCATTCTGGGTGTTAGTGGACTGTGTGGGTCCGCATCCTGGGTGTTAGTGGACTGGTGTGGGGTTCACATCCTGGGTGTTAAGTGGACTGGTGTGGGGTGCATCCTAAGTGTTAGTGGACTGGTGGTGGGTGGCATCCGGTGTTAGTGGACTGGTGTGGGGTCGCATCCTGGGTGTTAGTGGAACTGGTTGTGGTGGCCATCCTGGGTGTTAGGTGGACTGTGTGGAGTGGCTCCCTGGGAGTTAGTGGACTGTGTGGGTGCATCCTGGGTGTTAGTGGACTGGTGTGGGTGGCATCTCTGGGTGTTCGTGGACTGGTGTGGGGTGGCATCCTGGGTGTTCAGAGTGGACGGTGTGGGGTGGGCATCCTGGGTGTTAGTGGACTGTGTGGGGTGGCACTCTTGGTGTTATTGGACTGGTGTGGGTGGCAATCCTGGGGGACAAGATTGAGGACTGTACAATGGAAATAAGACAGATAGTCCTTCGATGACCCACTGACTTTCTTCTGGTTATCCTGAGTGCTAACCAAACCCTTCCGGGGGTTAAAAAATCTGAAGGAAATCTTATCTAATACATAGTAGCGTATGTATAAAAACGTAGGATAACCCAAAAAAGTGGACAGAGGAACTTAACTTCCATTGTATGTCAAAGGCCCTAAAATCTGGAACACCCTACCTGAAAATTCTAAACTGCAGACACATTCATCACCTTCAAACCAACTATCAGAAAACAATCTTATCTCCCTGATACACGAACCCGTAACTAACACACAAATACCACACAAATAACACCTGGTGTTCCACACACACTCACTCACCCATTTGCTCTGGTGGCTCCTGTGCTACGCTCTCGGTTTCCCAACGGCGAGGTCCTGGGTTCGATTCCCAGCCAAGTAGAAAGCATTTGGGACGCGTGTTTTGTTTCCACCTGTTGTCTATGTTCCCCATCAGTAAAATGGGTAACTGGGTGTTAGTGGACTGGTGTGGGTCCGCATCCTGGGACACTGACCAAATTTGCCCAAATGCAGAGTATAACAAGGGAGTGTCTATATAGTAGTATGTCATTGGTTGTCACTAGACTGTATACCTTGTACATGTACTTGTAGTAAATAAAGATATTATTATTATTAAACAGAAATATTAATTGTTCAATCTTACAATAATGCTGTGATACTCCAATACGAAACTATGTACGTGCCCAAAACAAAAACATTCACATTGCTAACAACTCACAAACTAGTAGGTAGGTAAGGTTCGTCAGGAAACAGGACAAATGATTCCTTGACCGCGGGTCTTAGTCCCAGATGATGACGGCCCCTTTGGAAGCTTTTTGGTCCATCTGACCAGGCCTTCCGCTGGCTTACCGGTCCACCCCTTTAAAAATTATGGTCATTTATAACCGAACACAACTAGTATTAGTCACTTAGCCATAATTCCAACTTACCTCATAATTGGGGCCCTTTTTATTATTAACACAAATAATACCCCCCACCACCGCCATCCCTATCACACATAACAGCAACTATCTTCACTATATAACAGGGGGAGACCTATAACTAAAATAATTCTCTATCACTATATTACACAGCTTTATCACTATTCCTATAATGTACTTAAACATTCTTGTGGTGTATAAATAAATTTTTTCTTTGTTAAAACTTGTATCTCCCTAGCCTAGTTGTTAGCACATCGCTCTGAGAGTGATAAGACTCAGCGTTTGTGGTTCGAACCCCACTAGTACCTAGTAAGTACCTAGTTAGTGTATCCCACCCCAAGTTCACCAGCAAGATGGCAAGTTTCAATAGAAGATTGAGGATGTCTAATTCCTTGGGTAATACAACCCTCTCATGGAGACTACCAAGCCATTACGGGATTTGATATCCAGAACCATCGTTTCGTGAGACTCCTCGCACTTTTCGGTAAAGTAATGTGAAGTTCTGTAGCAGCGACGGGCTACTTCGGCGGGCCTCCAATACCGCAAAGGTCACGGTCGTAATTGTACTGCTGTCCTCATGAACCTCACTGTCATCTCTCTGTACGTCTCTCATGATAGAGTATTAATCTACCATAATGGTGGAGTGAACTTAACCGCTCCGCAAGAGTGGGTGAAGAAATACTACAAGAATAACCGTACCTTTTACAGAAAATTGGAAAGAAGATTTACAAGAGTAGAACAGGTAGGCGGTACCTCGCCACCATGCACTGGCCTTCATGGACTAACTGTCATTTCCCGTCTCAAGAGGCCAAAGACATCTGGCGCTGTTTCTATCATGAGAATGCAATATCTCCCAGATGTTAAAGCAATCAATATGGTCGACCAATGCTGACTGAATTTCGACAATGATATAGATACTTCCACCGACAATTTCCAAAAAAGTGTACTGCCGATCCGAGATTAAAAGTCATCTGCTGATATAAGGAAGATGGAATACGCCTGTTAAACGTCAACTGGACATAGAGACGCCCTCAGACCCACCACGAATAAATGATAAAGATTGAATTATCAGATAAAAAGGATCATAAAGTTAAATAAATAAATGATGTGTGCATGTGTTGTGTGTATGTGTGTGTGGTATGTGAGTGTGATGTGTGAGAGTGCGTGGTGTGTGTGTTTTGAGTCCTCCAAGAACTGAAGGGAGAGGTATAATTAGGATAAATTCAATAGTAGTCCAGAATTTCAATTATTTTTTTTTTTAATTTTTAAGTTAAGAATGTAATCAGGAGTCTATTATTATTATTTCCATGAGTTTTCCTGAAAATAAAAACTATAGAAAACAAATAAAAATAGTGGGAGTTTGGTATGAACAACACTGCAGTATCTTTTAATGAAGTACAGTGGGATCGAACCCCACTCAAGGTATTTTTTTATGAGGGGGTTCGAACCCCACTCAAGAAGGCATTTTTTATGTGTGGGTTCGAACCCCACTCAAGTATTTTTTTTATGAGTGGGTCGACCCCACTCAGGGTATTTTTTTTATGAGTGGGTTTCGAAACCCCACTCGCCAAGGTATTTTTTTGATGAGTGGGTTCGAACCACACTCCAGTGTATTTTTTTAATGAGTGGGTTCGAACCCCACTCAAGTATTTTTTTATGAGTGGTTCGAACCCCACTCAAGTATTTTTTTTATGTGTGGGATTCGAACCCCACTCAAGGTATTTTCTTTATAGTGGGTTCGAACCCTCACTCAAGGTAATTTTTTTTTTGATGTGTGGTTCGAACCCATCTCAAGGGCATTTTTATTATGTGTGGGTTCGAACCCCACTCAAGGTATTTTTTTATGTGTGGGTTCGAACCCCACGCAAAGGTTATTTTTTATGTGGGTTCGAACCCCACTCAAGGTAATTTTATTTATGTGTGGGTTCAACCCCACCTCCAAGGTATTTTTTTATGAGTGGGTTTCGAACCCCACTCAAGGTTTTTTTTTTATGAGTGGGTTTCGATAGCCCACTCAAGGTATTTTTTTTATGTGTGGGTTTCGAACCTCAACTCAAGGTATGGAGGTGTTTATGAGTGGGTTCGAACCCCACTCAAGGTATTTTTTTATGAGTGGGTTCGAACCCCACTCAAGTATTTTTATGAGTGGTTTCGAACCCAATCAAGGTATTTTTTTTATGTGTGGGTTTCGAAACCCCACCTCAAGGTATTTTTTATGAGTGGGTTCAAAACCCACTCAAGGTATTTTTTTATGAGTGGGTTTTGAACCCCACTCAAGTAATTTTTTTATGAGTGGTTCGAACCCCACTCAAGGTATTTTTTATGTTGTGGGTACGAACCCCACTCAAAGGTATTTTTTTTATGTGTGGGTTCGAACCCCACTCAAGGCATTTTTTATGTGTGGGTTCGAACCCCACTCAAGGTAATTTTTTTTTAGTGTGGGTTCGAACACCCACTCAAAGTATTTTTTATGTGGTGGGTTCGACCCCACTCAAGGTATTTTTTTATGAGTGGGTTCGAACCCCACTCAAGGTATTTTTTATGTGTGGATTCGAACCCCACTCAAGGTATTTTTTTATGAGTGGGTTCGAACCCCACTCAAGGTATTTTTTTATGTGTGGGTTCGAACCCAACTCAAGGCATTTTTTTATGTGTGGGTTCGAAGCCCACTCAAGGTATTTTTTTATGTGTGGGTTCGAACCCACTCAAGGTATTTTTTTATGTGTGGGTTCGAACCCCACTCAAGGTATTTTTTTATGTGTGGGTTCGAACCCCACTCAAGGTATTTTTTTATGAGGGGTTCGAACCCCACTCAAGGTATTTTTATGAGTGGGTTCGAACCCCACTCAAGGTATTTTTTTATGTGTGGGTTCGAACCCCACTCAAGGTATTTTTTATGAGTGGGTTCGAACCCCACTCAAGGTATTTTTTTATGAGTGGGTTCGAACCCCACTCAAGGTATTTTTTTATGAGTGGGTTCGAACCCCACTCAAGGTATTTTTTATGTGTGGGTTCGAACCCCACTCAAGGTATTTTTTATGAGTGGGTTCGAACCCCACTCAAGGTATTTTTTATGAGTGGGTTTGAACCCCACTCAAGGTATTTTTTGATGAGTGGGTTCGAACCCCACTCAAGGTATTTTTTTATGAGTGGGTTCGAACCCCACTCAAGGTATTTTTTGTGTGTGGGTTCGAACCCCACTCAAGGTATTTTTTTATGTGTGGGTTCGAACCCCACTCAAGGTATTTTTTATGCGTGGATTCGAACCCCACTCAAGGTATTTTTTAAGTGTGGATTCGAACTCAACTCAAGGTATTTTTTATGAGTGGGTTCGAACCCCACTCAAGGTATTTTTTTGTGTGGGTTCGAACCCCACTCAAGGTATTTTTTTATGTGTGGGTTCGAACCCCACTCAAGGTATTTTTTATGTGTGGATTCGAACCCCATTCAAGATATTTTTTTATGTGTGGATTCGAACCCCACTCAAGGAATTTTTCTATGAGTGGGTTCGAACCCCACTCAAGGTATTTTTTATGTGTGGGTTCGAACCCCACTCAAGGTATTTTTTTATGTGTGGGTTCGAACCCCACTCAAGGTATTTTTTATGTGTGGATTCGAACCCTACTCAAGGTATTTTTTTTGTGTGGATTCGAACCCCACTCAAGGTATTTTTTTATGAGTGGGTTCGAACCCCACTCAAGGTATTTTTTTATGTGTGGGTTCGAACCCCACTCAAGGTATTTTTTT
>NC_069491.1:23586862-23605934 GCF_026875155.1 Cherax quadricarinatus | reverse complement strand
CCTTTGGGCCCTGAGCACTTACTGAGTCCCTCTGAGTCCTTTGAGACCTTGGCCCTACTGATTTCCCTACTGAGTCCTTCTGAGTACCTGTGGGGCACTATGAGTCCCTACTGAGTCCCTTCTGGTACCTGCTGAGCCCCTACTGGTCCTACTGAGTCCCTTTGAGTACTGCTGAGCACCTACTGAGTCCCTACTGAGTACCTTCTGAGTACCTGCTGAGCACCTACTGAGTCCTTACTGAGTACCTTCTGAGTACCTGCTGAGCACCTACTGAGTCCCTACTGAGTACCTTCTGAGTACCTGCTGAGCACCTCCCCATGAGTCTCTGAACCTCTAGCCCTACTGAGTCCCTACTGAGCCCTTCTGAGTCCCTTTCTGAGTACCTACTGACACCTACTGAGTGCCTACTGAGTACCTACTGAGCACTTACTGAGTACCTTCTGAGTACCTACTGAACACCTACTGAGTGCCTACTGAGTACCTACTGAGCACTTACTGAGTACCTTCTGAGTACCTACTGAACACCTACTGAGTGCCTACTGAGTACCTACTGAGCACTTACTGAGTACCTTCTGAGTACCTACTGAACACCTACTGAGTGCCTACTGAGTACATAATGAGTCCCTACAGTTTACAATGTTGAACATCCAGTTAGTGATTCTCGGCATCAATCATGTTTTTAGTTTTTTCTTAAAAAGTTTTTTTTGTTTTTCACTATCTATAAGATTTTTTATGTTTTTCACATTATAAGATAGTTTACTATTGAAATTTGTTGATTCATAAAAAAAAATTTAGGGGGTTAACCGTATAAAAATTGTTTTCGACCAGTCAAAAAATATAGGGGGTTGAAATCATAAAAAATACTTGAGGGGGGTTTTCAAACCAATTCATAAAAAAATACCTTGAGTGGGTTCGAACCAAGTCATAAAAAATACTTGGTGGGGTTCGAACCCAAGTCATAAAAAATACCTTGAGTGGGTTCGAACCAAGTCAAAAAAAAATACCTTGGTGGGGTTCGAACCAAGTCATAAAAAATCCCTTGATTTGGGGTTCGAACCAAGTATAAAAAAATCCTTGAGTGGGGTTCAAACCCAAGTCATAAAAAATACCTTGAGTGGGGTTCGACCAAGTCAAAAAAAAATACCTTGAGTGGGGTTCGAACCAAGTCATAAAAAAATACTTGAGTGGGGTTCGAACCAAGTCAAAAAAAAATCCTTGGTGGGGTTCGAACCAAAGTCATAAAAAATACCTTGAGTGGGGTTCGAACCAAGTCATAAAAAATACCTTGAGTGGGGTTCGAACCAAGTCATAAAAAATTACCTTGAGTGGGGTTCGAACCAAGTCAAAAAAAATACCTTGAGGGGGGGGTTCAAACCCAAAGTCATAAAAATACCTTGAGTGGGGTTCGAACCAAGTCATAAAAAAAATCCCTTGAGTGGGGTTCGAACCAAGTCATAAAAAATACCTTGAGTGGGTTCGAAACCCATCAAAAAAAAAATCCCTTGAGTGGGGTTCAAACCCACTCTAAAAAAAATTACCTTGAGTGGGGTTCGAACCCACTCAAAAAAAATACCTTGAGTGGGTTCGAACCCAATCATAAAAAAATACCTTGAGGGGGGTTTCCGAACCATCATAAAAAATACCTTGAGTGGGTTCGAACCCACTCAAAAAAAATTCCTGAGTGGGGTTCAAACCCCATCATAAAAAAAACCTTGATGGGGTCGAACCAGTCATAAAAATACCTTGAGTGGGGTTCGAACCCACTCATAAAAAATACCTTGAGTGGGTTTCAAACCCACTCATAAAAAATACCTTGAGTGGGGTTCGAACCCACTCATAAAAAATACCTTGAGTGGGGTTCGAACCCAATCATAAAAAATACTTGAGTGGGTTCGAACCCACTCAATAAAAAAACCTTGAGTGGGGTTCGAACCAATCAAAAAAAATTTACCTTGAGTGGGGTTCGAACCCATCATAAAAAATACCTTGAGTGGGTTCGAACCCATCAAAAAAATACCTTGAGTGGGGGTTCGAACCATCATAAAAATACCTTGAGTGGGGTTCGAACCAGTCATAAAAAATACCTTGAGTGGGGTTCGAACCAATCAAAAAAATACCTTGAGTGGGGTTCGAACCAATCATAAAAAATACCTTGAGTGGGGTTCAAAACAATCATAAAAAATACCTTGAGTGGGGTTCGAACCCACTCATAAAAAATACTTGGGGGGGTTCGAACCCATTTCAAAAAATACCTTGAGTGGGGTTCGAACCCATCATAAAAAATACCTTGAGTGGGGTTCAAACCCCAAACTCTAAAAATCCCTTGAGTGGGGTTCGAACCCCATCATAAAAAATACCTTGAGGGGGGTTTCCCGCCCCCAAATCATAAAAAATACCTTGAGTGGGGTTCGAACCCACTCATAAAAAATACCTTGAGTGGGTTGGGAACCCACTCATAAAAAACCCCTTGTGGGGTTCGACCACCTAAAAAATACCTTGATGGGGTTCGAACCCCTCATAAAAAATACCTTGGTGGCTTCGAACCCACTCATAAAAAATACCTTGAGTGGGGTTCGAACCCACCATAAAAAATCCCTTGAGTGGGGTTTTCGAAACCCACTCATAAAAAATACCTTGAGTGGGTTCGAACCCCCCATAAAAAAATCCCTTGAGTGGGGGTTCGAACCCCCCAAAAAAATACCTTGAGTGGGGTTCGACCCACTCATAAAAAAAACCTTGAGTGGGGTTCGAACCCACTCATAAAAAATACCTTAAAGGGGGTTCAAACCCCACCCCAAAAAAATCCCTTAGTGGGGTTCGAACCCAAACATAAAAAAATACCTTGAGTGGGGTTCGAACCCACAAAAAAATACCTTGAATGGGGTTCGAACCCACTCATAAAAAAAACCTTGAGTGGGGTTCGAACCCACTCATAAAAAAAAACCTTGAGTGGGGTTCGAACCCACTCATAAAAAAACCTTGAGTGGGGTTCGAACCCACTCATAAAAAATACCTTGAGTGGGGTTCGAACCCACTCATAAAAAATACCTTGAGTGGGGTTCGAACCCACTCATAAAAAAAACCTTGAGTGGGGTTCAAACCCCACCAAAAAAAAAACCTTGTGTGGGGTTGAACCACACCAAAAAATACCTTGAGTGGGGTTCGAACCCATCAAAAAAAAATACCTTGAGTGGGGTCGAACCCCACCATAAAAAAAATACCTTTAGTGGGGTTCGAACCCCAAAAAAAATTACCTTGAGTGGGGTTCGAACAACAAAAAAATACTTTGAGTGGGGTTCGAACCAATCATTAAAATACCTTGAGTGGGGTTCGAACCACTCAAAAAAATACCTTGAGTGGGGTTCGAACCCACTCATAAAAATACTTGAGTGGGGTTCAAAATCCATCATAAAAAAATCTTGAGTGGGGTTCGAACCAATTCATAAAAAATACCTTGAGTGGGGTTCGAACCCACTCATAAAAAATACCTTGAGTGGGGTTCGAACCCACTCATAAAAAATACCTTGAGTGGGGTTCGAACCCACTCATAAAAAAATACCTTGAGTGGGGTTCGAACCACTCAAAAAAAAAATACCTTGAGAGGGGTTCAAACCCAAATTATAAAAAAATACCTTGAGTGGGGTTCGAACCAAGTCATAAAAAAATACCTTGAGTGGGGTTCGAACCCACTCATAAAAATACCTTGAGTGGGGTTCGAACCATCATAAAAAATACCTTGAGGGGGTTCGAACCCACTCATAAAAAAATACCTTGAGTGGGGTTCGAACCAAGTCATAAAAAAATACCTTGAGTGGGGTTCGAACCAAGTCATAAAAAGATACTTTGAGTGGGGTTCGAACCAAGTCATGAAAAAATACCTTGAGTGGGGTTCGAACCCACTTATAAAAAATACCTTGAGTGGGGTTCAAACCCCATCATAAAAAAATCCCTTGAGTGGGGTTCAAAACCAAGTCAAAAAAAAAATTTACCTTTGAGTGGGGTTCGAACCCACTCATAAAAAATACCTTGAGTGGGGTTCGAACCCACTCATAAAAAATACCTTCAGAGGGGTTCGAACCCACTCATAAAAAAATACATTGAGTGGGGTTCGAACCAAGTCATAAAAAAATACCTTGAGTGGGGTTCGAACCCACTCATAAAAAATACCTTGAGTGGGGTTCGAACCCACTCATAAAAAATACCTTGAGTGGGGTTCAAACCCACTCATAAAAAATACCTTGAGTGGGGTTCGAACCCACTCATAAAAAATACCTTGAGTGGGGTTCGAACCCACTCATAAAAAAATCCTTGAGTGGGGTTCGAACCCACTCTTAAAAAAATACCTTGAGTGGGGTTCGAACCCACTCATAAAAAAATACCTTGAGTGGGGTTCGAACCCACTCATAAAAAAATACCTTGAGTGGGGTTCGAACCCACACATAAAAAAATATCTTGAGTGGGGTTCGAATCCACACATAAAAAATACCTTGAGTGGGGTTCGAACCCACACATAAAAAAATACCTTGAGTGGGGTTCGAACCCACACAAAAAAATACCTTGAGTGGGGTTCGAACCCACTCATAAAAAATACCTTGAGTGGATTTTCGAATCCACACTTATAAAAATACCTTGGTGGGTTCGAATCCAACGCATAAATTATACCCTTGAGTGGGGTTCGAACCCACACATCAAATAATACCTTGAGTGGGGTGTCGAACCCCACACAATAAAAAATACCTTGAGTGGGGTTCGAACCCACTCATAAAAAAAATCCTTGAGTGGGGTTCGACCCGCTTCATAAATAAAAATACCTTGAGTGGGGTTCAAAAACCACTCATTTAAAAATACCTTGCGTGGGTTTGAACCCACTCATTAAAAAAATACATTGAGTGGGGTTCGAACCCACACATAAAAAAATACCTTGAGTGGGGTTCGAACCCACTCAATAAAAAAATACCTTGAGTGGGGTTCGAACCCACTCATAAAAAATACTTTGAGTGGGTTTGAACCCACTCATAAAAAAATACCTGGAGTGAGGTTTTCGAACCACATAAAAAAAATACCTTGAGGGGGCTTAGAACCCCACCTCATTAAAAATACCTTGAGTGGGGGTTCGAACCCCACTCATTAAAAAATACTTTGAGTGGGGTCGAACCCACACAATAAAAAAATACTTGAGTGGGGTTCGAACCCTCACATAAAAAATACATTTGAGTGCGGTTCGAACACACAAACATGATAGAAAAATACCTTGAGTGGGGTTCGAACCCACACAATGAAAAAAATGCCTTGAGTTGGGTTCGACCCACACATAAAAAATTACCTTGAGTGGGTTCGAACCAACTCATAAAAAAATACCGTGAGGGGGTTTCGAATCCACACATAAAAAAATACCTTGAGTGGGGTTCGAACCCATCATAAAAAAATACCTTGAGTGGGTTCGAACCCACTTCATAAAAAAATACCTGAGGTGGGGTTGGAACCCACTCATAAAAATATACCTTGAGTGGGGTTCGAACCCACTCATAAAAAGATTACCCTTGAGTGGGTTCGAACCCACTCATAAAAAAAATACCTTAAGTGGGTTCGAACCCACACATTAAAAAATACCCTTGAAGTGGGGTTCGAACCCACTATATAAAAATACTTGAGTGGGGTTCGAACCCACAGCTCACTCATAAAAGATACTGCTGTGTTGTCATACCAAAACCTCACTATTTTTATTTGTTTTCTATAGTTTATTTTTAGGAAACTCCATGGAAATAATAATAATACGACTCTGATTACAATTCTTAATTAAAATAAAATAAAAAATAATTGAAATCTGACTACTATTGAATTTATCCTAATTATAACCTCGTCCCCTTCAGTTCTTGGAGTCTTCAAAACACCACACACACGCAACACACTCATACACACACACATACACACACACATACACACACAACATGCACAACATCATTTATTTTTATTTAAACTTTATGTCTTTTTATTCTGATAATTCGATCTTTATCATTTTTTCGTGGTGGGGGTCTGAGGGCAGTCTCTATGTCCAGTTGACGTTTAACAGGCGTATCCATCTTCCTTATATCAGCCGATGAATTTTATCACAGGATGCAGTACATTTTTTGGAATTGTCGGTGGAAGTATCTTTATCATTGTCGAATTCAGTCATGCATTGAGTCGACCATATTGATTGCTTTAACATCTGGGAGAGATTGCAATTTTCATGTAGAACTGGCCAGATGTCACTTTGGCCTCCTTGAGACGGGAACTGACAGTTAGGTCCATGGAAGGCCAGTGCATGGTGGCGCAGGTACAGCCTATGTTTTACTCTTGTATGTTCTTTTCAATTTTACTGTAACAGTACGGGATATTTTTTTCCTTGTAGTATTTCTTCACCACTCTGCGGGCGTTAAGTTCACTACCACCATTAAGGTATGTTTAATTACTCTATCTGGAGAGACGTACAGGAGGATGCAGTGAGGTTAATGAGACAGGCAGTACATTCGACCAGGACCTCGCTTGGGTATTGGAAGGCCGCGAAGTAGCCCGTCGCTGCTACAGGGACTTCACATTACTTTTACCGAAGGTGCGAGGAGTCTCACGAACGATGGTCTGGATATCAAATCCCGAACAATGGCTTGGTAGTCTCCATGAGAGGGTGATATACACAAGGAATTCGACATCCTCATCTTCTTGACACTTGCCATTCTTGCTCGGTGAATTGGAGGGATACACTAATAGGTATACTAGGTTACTAGTGGGGTTCGAACCACAACGCTGAGTCTTATCCACTCTCAGGCGATGTGCTAACAACTAGGCTAGGGAGATACAAGTTTTAACAAAGAAAAAAATCTATTTATACACCACAAGAAATGTTAAGTTACATTATAAGGTTAGTGATTTAAAGCTGTGTAATATCAGTGATAGAGAATTATTTAGTTATAGTGTGTTAGTTGTGGAAGATAGTGCCTGTTATGTAGTGTAGGGATGGGCGGGTTGGGGGTATTATTTTGTGTTGAATAATATTAAAAGGGCCCCAATTATGAGGTAAGTTGGAATTTGGCTAAGTGACTAAATACTTAGTTTGTGTTGGTTATAAATGACATAATTTTAAAGGGGTGGACCGGTTTAAGCCCACGGAGGCTCGGTCAGATGACCAAAAAGCTCCAAAAGGCGGGGTCATCATCTGACTAAGACCGCGTCAGAATACATTTGTCCTGTTTTCTGACGAACTTACCTACTTCTAGTTTGTGAGTGTAGCAATGTGAATGTTTTGTTTTGGCACGTACATTTAGTTTCAGTATTGGAGTTATCAACAGCATTCATTTTGTATGATTGACATTAATTTTCTGTTAATAATTATAAGGTCTTATTTACTACAAGTACATGTCAAAGGTTATACAGTCCTAGCTGACAACAATGACATAACTTACTATAAAAGAAAACTCCCTTGTTATGCTCTGCATTTTCGGCAAATTAGGTCGGTGTGTCACAGGATGCGACCCACACCAGTCCACTAACACCCAGGTACCCATTTTTACTGATGGGGGACATAGACAACAGGTGGAAACAAAAACGTTCCAATGTTGCTACTCTGGCTGGGAATCGTAACCCAGACACCTCGCCGTGGGAAACGAGAGCGTAGCCTCCAGAGCAAATGGGTTACCCTGTAGTGAGTGTGTGTGAACCACCTCGCAGTCCCCCGTGGTATTTGTGTGGTATTTGTGTTAGTTTGTTGGACGGGGTGTTATCAGGGGAGATAAGATGTTTTCTGATAGTAGTTTTGAATAGTGTTTGTATGTGTCTGCAGTTTTAGAATTTTCAGGTAGGTGTGTTCCAGATTTAGGGACTTTGACATACCAATGAAGTAAGTTTATCTGTCCGACTTTTTTGGGTTATCCTAGTTTTTATACATACGCTAATATGTATTAGATAAGATTTCTTCAGTATTTTTTAACCCCGGAGGGTTAGTCACTCTGGATAACCCAAAGAAAGTCAGTGGGTCATCTCAGGCTGGCTGGTCTATTTCCATTGTGGTCACTCAATCTTGTCCCCCGGATGTCACCAACACCAGTCCCACTAACACCCAGGGATGCCACCCACACCAGTCCACTAACACCCAGGTTGCCACCCACACCAGTCCACTGGTCACCCAGGGATGCCACCCACACCGTCCCTAAACACCCAGGATTGCCACACACCAGTCACTAACACCAAGGATTCACCCACTCCAGTCCACTAACACCCAGGATGCCACTCCACCAGGTCCACTAACACCCAGGATTGCCACCCACACCAGTCCTAATAACACCAGGATGCGACCCACACCAGTCCACTAACACCCAGGATGCGAAAACCACACCAGTCCACTAACACCCAGGATGCCACCCCACACCAGTCCACGAACTCTTAGGATGCCTCCCACACCAGTCCACTATCAACCAGGATGGACCCACACCAGTCCACTAACACCAGGATGCGACCCACTCAGTCCACTAACACCCAGGAATGCCACCCACACCAGTCCATAACACCCGGGGATGTGTTTATAATAACATAGAAACATAAAAAAGGTACACCAGAAAAAATAATATATAGGTGGCCCGGTGTGGCCTGTGTGGCTCTTAAAGCTCCCGTTCACACACGGAGGCCCGGGTTCGATTCCCGGCGGGTGGAAACAATTTCGACACGTTTTCCTAACACGTTGTCCGGTTCACTAGCAGAAAATAGGTACCTGGGTTGTTAGTCGACTGGAGTCGGTCGCATCCTGGAGGACAAGATTAAGACCCCAATGGGTAAATAGTTAGACAAGTCCTCGATGGACGCACTGACTTTCTTGGGCGTTATCCTGGG
Source organism: Cherax quadricarinatus (assembly GCF_026875155.1). NCBI lineage: Eukaryota > Metazoa > Arthropoda > Malacostraca > Decapoda > Parastacidae > Cherax > Cherax quadricarinatus. The sequence continues at coordinate 23,597,075 of NC_069491.1, read as the reverse complement.
TGGCTAGCCACTCGGGGTTAAAAATCCGAACATAATTCTGTCTTATCTTATCTTATCTTAAACAAACATAGAATGAAAATTAAAAATGGTATAAAAGATACCGACCAGGTGTTAGGGTAGTCACATATGCAACAGTTAGGTATACTTTATTTCACGAAACGTTTCGCTAACACAGTAGGCTTCTTCAGTTCGAGTACAGAAAAGTTGATAGAAGCAGAAGATAAGATTATTTGAAGACGATGTAATCAGTCCATCACCCTTAAAGTTTTGAGGTGGTCAGTCTCTCAGTCTGGAGAAGAGCATTGTTCCATAGAATGAAACAATATGGAGATGAAGTGACAGGATGGAGCCTTATATAGTGCCAACAGGTGAGACGTAGTCGTCACTTAGAAGACGTAAGAAACTCAGATGCTGGGAGGTCAGGGGTCCCTCTCAAATCAGACGTTCTCACTAGTAGAGGTTGTCGAAGTTGATTGTAGGTCTTGTACCAAGTTTATCCTTGTGATACCTAACTGTTGCATTTGTGTCTACCTAACACAAAACATAGAAGAATGATTGCTCTAGAAGCTCTCATTGCGATTTTTGACGTATCCCAAATATTTTCAGATTTGAATGGGTAAACAAGGGCCATATCTTCATAAATAAAAAATAAATAAGTTCATTCAGGCACAGGTACACATAAGTACAATTATCATTAGTATAAATTACGTAACATCCCCTCTCCCGACCTCGCCCCCGCCCATAACACCCCGCACCGCATTTCCCCGCCCCTCCCCCAGCCCACCAATTCCCTCCGCCTTACCACCGCCTGCCCCTCCACCCCCCGCTCCGCCTCACCTCTCCCGCGCCCTTCGCCCCCGCCCCTAAACACCCGCACCAGCCATTACGCCCCCTCCCCCAGCCCACCAATCATCTACGCCTACCACGCCCACCCCTCCACCCCCCGCTCCTCCCACCACCTCTCCCGCCCCTCGCACCCGCCCCCATAACTCCCCGCCTCCCGCATCCCCGCCCACTCCCCCAGACCACATCATCTCCGCCTACCACCTCCCGCCCCCACCCCCCGCTCCTACACCACCTCTCCCCCCGCCTCGCCCCGCCCCTAACACCCGCCACCCTCTGGGTTCCCAGCCCACCTCCCCAAGACCACCAATCCCCTCAGCCGTAATCCCCACCACCAGCCCCTCCCACCCCCCGCTCCTCCACCCACATCTCCCCGCCCCTAGCCCCCCGCCCCTAACACCCGCCACCCGCATTCCCCGCCCCCTCCCCCAGCCCACCAATCCCCTCAGCCTTCCACCGCCCCGCCCTCCACCCCCCGCTCCTCCACCACCTCTCCGCTCCTCGATCATCGATAATTCAACAAGTTCACACACACAATCAACAAGTACACACCACCACCACTCAACAAGTGCACAAACCACACTCAACAAGTGACACACACCACAATCATACAAGTCACACACAAACTCAACAAGTACACACACCACACTCAAAAGTGCACCACACCACCACTCAACAAGTAACAACCACACTCAACAAGTACCATACACCACACTCAACAAGTGCACACACCACACTCAACAAGTACACACACCACACTCAACAAGTGCACACACCACACTCAACAAGTACACACACCACACTCAACAAGTGCACACACCAACTCAACAAGTACACACACCACATCAACAAGGACACACACCACACTCAACAAGTACACACACCACATCAAACAAGTAACACACCACACTCAAAACAAGTGCACACACCACACTCAACAAGTGACACACACCACATCAACAAGTACACACACCATCTCTACAAGTACCACCAAACCACAAACTCAACACGGTGCATCACCACACTCAACAAGTACACCACACCCACTCAACAAGTACACACACCACACTATCAAAGTGCACACACCACACTCATCAAGTACACACACCACACTCAACAAGTACACACCACCACATCAACAAGTGCAACACCACCACTCAAACAGTGCACACACCACACTCAACAAGTGCCACACACCACACTCAAAGTGCACACACCACACTCAACAAGTACCACACACACACTCAACAAGTGGCACACACCACACTCAACCAAGTGCAACACCACACTCAACAAAAGTACACACACCCTCACTCAACAAGTACACACACCACTCTCAACAAGTGCACAAAACCACTCAACAATTTACACACAACCACACTCAACAAGTGCATCACCACACTAAAAAGTGCACACACACACTCAAACGTACACAACCACAAATCACAAGGCACACACCACACTCTAAAGTACACACACCACACTCAACAAGTACACACACCACGCTCACAAGTACAGCACACCACACTCAAACAAGTCACACAACACACTCAACAATGTGCACACACCTCACTCAACAAGTGACAACACCACACTCAACAAGTACACACACACACTCAACAAGTACACACACCACACTCAACAAGTACACACACCACACTCAACAAGTGCACACACCACACTCAACAAGTGCACACACCACACTCAACAAGTGCACACACCACACTCAACAAGTACACACACCACACTCAACAAGTGCACACACCACACTCAACAAGTGCACACACCACACTCAACAAGTGCACACACCACACTATCACGACGGTCTAGAGTTGAGACTCTCTGACCGCGGGTTTAACCTAGCTGGTCTAGTGGCTAACACGACGGTCTGGAGTTGTGAGTCTCTCTGACCGCGGGTTTAAGCTAGCTGGTCTAGTGGCTAACACGACGGTCTGGAGATGTGAGACTCTCTGACCGCGGGGTTTAATGCTAGCCGGTCTAGTGGCTAACACGACGGTCTGGAGTTCTGAGACTCTCTGACCGCGGGTTTAAGCTAGCTGGTCTAGTGGCTAACACGACGGTCTGGAGTTCTGAGAATCTTGACCGGGGTTTAATGCTAGCTGGTCTAGTGGCTTAAACACGACGGTCTGGAGTTGTGAGGAATCTCTGCCGCGGGTTTAAGCTAGCTTGTCTAGTGCTAACACGACGGTCTGGAGTTGATGTCGTCTCTCTGACCGCGGGTTTAGCTAGTGGTCTGGTGGCTAACACGACGGTCTGGAGTGGTGAGACTCTCTGGACCGCGGGTTTAAGCTAGTGTGGTCTAGTGGCTAACACGACCGGTCTGAGTTGTGAGTCTCTCTGACGCGGGTTTTAGCTTGCTGGTATAGTGGCTAACACGACGGTCTGGAGGTTCTGAGTCTCCCTGTACCGCGGGTTTAAGTCTGCTGGTCTTGTGGCTAACCAACGGACGGTCTGGAGTTATGAGTCTCTCTGACCGCGAGGTTTAAAGCTAGCTGGTATAGTGGCTAAAACGACGGTCTGGAGGTTGTGAGACTCTCTGACGCGGGTTTAAGCTAGCTGGTCTAGTGGCTAACACGACGGTCTGGAGTTGTGTGTCTCTCTGACCGCGGGTTTAAGCTAGCTGGTCTAGTGGCTAACACGACGGTCTGGAGTGTGAGTCTCTCTGACCGCGGGTTTAAGCTAGCTGGGTCTATGGCTAACACGACGGTCTGGAGTTGGTGAGACTCTCTGGACCGGCGGTTTAAGATAGCTGGTTAGTGGATAACTCGCGGTCTGGTGTTTGTGAGAATCTCTGACCGCGGGTTTTAACTAGCTTGTCTAGTGGCTTACACGACGGTCTGGATGTTGGAGACTCTCTGACCGAGGGTTTTTTAAGCTAGCTGGTCTAGTGGACTAACACGACGGTCTGAGTTTGTGAGGTCTCTCTGACGCGGGTTTAAGATAGTGGTCTCTCTAGTGGCTACACCCGACGGTCTGGAGTTTGTGAGTCTCTCTGACCGCGGGTTTTAGCTAGCTGGTAAGTGGATAAACACGACGGTCTGGAGTTGTGAGTCTTCTGACCGCGGGTTTATTGCTTGCTGGTATAGTGGCTAACACGACGGTCTGGAGTTTTGAGTCTCTCTGACCCGCGGCGGTTTTTGCTAGTGGTCTAGTGGCTAATCACGACGGGTTGGAGTTGTGGATCTCTCTGACCGAGGGTTTTAGCATTGCTGCGTCTTCTAGTGGACTATGACCGACGGTCTGGAGAGTTGTGAGACTCTCTGCCACGGGTTTATGCTAGTGGTCTGTGGCTAAAAGACGCGGTTCTGGAGTTGTGAGACTCTCTGAGCGCGGTTTAATCCCGGACGGGATTATAGGGTTATAAAGTTTGTTTACATAATAATTTACATCAGACGTTTTCAATCATATTCTTCAAAAAGTACAACAAAACAGCTGTTTTAAATCGCTCTATAAATATATTTCAACTCACAATAATTACTACAATAAATCATTAACATAGTAAATAAACACACATCAAAAAAAATTACTTCTATACCATATATATGCTAAAATAAATTCTAGTGAACAACATTTTGGAACCAACAATAATTAAATCATCAATAACATAGCTTAAAAATACTAACAGAAATCTTATCTCTTATTGCAATGGTGTGAACCTGTAACTGAGTTACCTTCTGAGTACCTGCTGAGCACCTACTGAGTCCTACTGAGTACCTTCTGGAGTACCTGCTGAGCACTACTGAGTACCTATGACGTACCTTCTGAGTACCGGTGAGCACCTACTGAGTCCTACTGAGTAACTGATGAGTACCTGCTGAGCACTATTGAGTCCTACTGTAGTACTTCTGAGTACCTGCTGTGCACTACTGAGTCCCTAACTGGTACCCCTTCTGAGTACCTGCTGAGCACCTACTGAAGTCTTATGTGTACGTTCTGAGTACCTGCTGAGCACCTACTGAGTCCCTACTGAGTTCTTCTGAGTACCTGCGGAGCACTACTGAGTCCCTACTGCAGTACTTATGTGTAACTGCTGAGCACCTGAATGTGTCCCTACTGAGTTCCTTCTGAAGTACCTGCTGAGCACCTATGCAGAGCCCTACTGTGTACCTTCTGAGTAGTAACCTGCTGAGCACCTACTGAGTACCTACTGAGTACCTTCTGAGTACCTGCTGCCAGCACCCTACTGAGGAAAATCCCTACTGATGGTACCTTCTGAGTAACTGCTAGGAGCACCCTACTGGAGTCCTTACTGAGTACCTTCTGGTACTGCTTGAGCACCTACTGAGTCCCTACTGAGTACCCTTTGAGTACTGCTTTGTGAGCACTCCTACTGAGTCCTACTGAGTACCTTTGAGTACATGCTGAGCACCTTACGGAGTCCCTACTGAGTACTGTCTGAGCACCTTCTGGAGACAGAGCACCTACTGGGTACCTGCCTGAAGCACCTTCTGAGTACCTGCTGAGCACGTACTGATTCCCTACTGGTACCTCCTGAGTACCTGCTGTGCACCTTACTGAGTCCCTACTGAGTACTTCTGAGTACTGCTGAGCACCTACTGAGTCCCTACTGAGTACCTTCTGAGATACCTGCTGAGCACTACTGAGTCCCTACTGAGTACCTTTCGAGTACTGCTGAGCACCTTCTGGTCCATCGGAGTACCTTTGTACCGCTGAGCACCTACTGAAGGTCCCTACTGAGTACCTTCTGATAACCTGCTGAGCACTTACTGAGTCCCTACTGAGTACTCCTGAGTACTGCTGAGAACTACTGAGTCCATACTGAGTACTTCTGTGTACATGCTGGCACCATACTGTGTCTCTATGAGTACCTTCTGAGTACCTGTGGAGCACCTACTGAGATCCCTACTGAGTACCTCCTGTGTACCTGATTGATAAGAACTACTGAGTCCCTACTGAGTTACCTTCTGAGTACCTGCTGAGCACCTAATGAGTCCCTACTGAGTACCTTTGAGTACCTGCTGGGAGCACCTACTGAGGTCCTATGAGTACCTTCTGGTGTACCTGCTGAGCACTACTGAGTCCCTACTGAGTACCTTCTGAGTACCTGCTGAGACTACTGAGTCCTACTGAGTAACCTCTGAGTACCTGCTGTAGCACCTACTGAGTACTATGAGTACCTTCTGGGAAAAAAGTACCTGCTGAGCACCTACTGTGTCCCATACTGAGTACCTTTCTGAGTACCTGCTGAGCACCTACTGAGTCCCTACTGAGTACCTTCTGAGTTCCTGCTGAGCACCTACTGAGTCCCTACTGAGTATCTTCTGAGTACCTGCTGAGCACCTACTGAGTCCCTTCTGAGTATTCCTGAGTAACCTGCTGAGGAAAACTGAGTGACCTACTGAGTTACTCTTCTGAGTACTGCTGAGAACCTACTGAGTCCCTACTAAGTACCTTCTGAGTACCTACTGAGTCCCTACTGAGTACCTTCTGAGTACCTGCTGAGCACCTATTGAGCAGAGCACCTACTGAGTACCTGCTGAGCACCTACTGAGCAGAGCACCTACTGAGTACCTACTGAGCACTTACTGAGTACCTTCTGAGTACCTACTGAACACCTACTGAGTGCCTACTGAGTACCTACTGAGCACTTACTGAGTAAATTCTGAGTACCTGCTGAGCACCTACTGAGTCCCTACTGAGTACCTTCTGAGTACCTACTGAGTCCCTACTGAGTACCTTCTGAGTACCTACTGAGTACCTCTGAGTACCTTTCTGAGTCCCTACTGAGTCTTCTGAGTACTACTGGAGTACTTCTGAGTACTCTGAGTGCCTTCTGAGTCCATACTGGTACCTTCTGAGTCCTACTGAGTACCTTCTGAGTACTACTGAGTACCTTCTGAGTACTGATTTGAGCACCTACTGAGTCCCTACGGAGTAACTTCTGAGTACCGACTGAGTCCCTACTGAGTACCTTTCTGAGTACCTACTGAGAGGAATACCTTCTGAGTACCTACTGAGTACCTTCTGAGTACCTACTGATAACACTGCTGAGCACTTACAGGAGTACCTGCTGAGCACCTACTGAGTGCTACTGAGTACATAATGAGAACTTACTTGAGTACCTTCTGAGTACCTGCCTGTGCACATACTGAGTGCTACTGGAGAGTACCTATGAGCCACTTACTGAGTACCTTCTGAGTACCTGCTGAGACTTACTGAGTATGCCTATGAGTACCTACTGAGCACTTACTCGAGTTACCTTCTGAGTACCTTCTGTGCACGCTACTGGAGAGCCTTCTGTGTATCTACTGACGCACTTACTGGAGTACCTTTCTGAGTACCTGCTGAGCACCTACTGAGTGGGGCCTACTGAGTACACTGAAGCAATTACTGAGTACCTTCTGAGTACCTTGCTGAGCACCTACTGAGTGACTACTGAGTACCTACTGAGCAATTATGAGTACCTTGCTTAGTACATGCCTGAGCACCTACTGAGTGCTTAACTGAGTACCTACTGAGCACTGTACTGCGTACATCTTCTGAGTACTGCTGAGGCACCTACTGCTAAGTGCCTACTGAGTACTACTGAGCACTTACTGCGTACCTTCTGAGTACCTGCTGAGCACCTACTGAGTGCCTACTGAGTACCTACTGAGCACTTACTGAGTACCTTCTGAGTACCTGCTGAGCACCTACTGAGTGCCTACTGAGTACCTACTGAGCACTTACTGAGTACCTTCTGAGTACCTGCTGAAGCACCTATGAGTGCCACTGAGTACCTACTGAGCACTTTACTGAGTACTTCTGAGTACCTGCTGAGCACCTAGAGTGCCTACTGAGTACATAATGAGCATTACTGAGACCTCCTTGAGTCCTACTGAAACACCTACTGAGTGACTACTTAGTACCTACTGCGCACTTACTGAGTACCTCTGAGTTTCCTACTGATACCTTCTGGAGTGCCTACTGAGTACCTACTGAGCACTTACTGAGTACTGTTGAGTAACTGCTGGCACCTTACTGAGTGCCTACTGAGTACCTACTGAGCACTTACTGAGTACCTTCTGAGTACCTACTGAACACCTACTGAGTGCCTACTGAGTACCTACTGAGAACTTACTGAGTACCTTCTGGTACTACTGAAAACACCTACTGAGTGCCTACTGAGTAACATTAATGAGTACATAAGGTTACAATGTTGAACATTCAGTTATGTGATTCTCGGCCATCAATCTGTTTTTAGTTTTTCCTTAAATGTTATTATATTAGTAGACTGTTTTTTTCGTATCTATCAGATATTCTCTATGATTTTTCACACATTATTAAGAAAATTATGGTTTTACCAAGTATTAGGCGGACTTGTAATAGTCGTTTGCATAAAAAAAATACCTTGAGTGGGGTTCGAAAACCAAGTCATAAAAAAATACCTCTGTAGTGGGGTTTCGAACCAAGTCATAAAAAATTCCTTGAGTGGGTTCGTATACCCAAGTCATAAAAAATACCGTGATTGCGGGTTAGAACCAAGTCATAAAAAAATGCATTGAGTGGGGTTCGAAACCAGTCATAAAAAAATACCTTGTGTGGGGATTCGAACCCACTCATAAAAAATACCTTTGAGTTGGGTTCGAAACCCACTTCATAAAAAATTACCTTGACGAAAAAGGGTTCGAAACCCCACTCCATAAAAAAATACCTTTAGTGGGGTTCGAACCCACTTCATAAAAAAAAAATACCTTGAGTGGGGTTAGAAACCCACTCATAAAAAAACACCCTTGAGTGGGGTTCGAATCCACTCAAAAACAATACTTGAGTGGGTTCGAACCCACTCATAAAAAATACCTTGAGAGTGGGGTTCGAACCAAGTCATAAAAAAATACCTTGAGTGGGGTTCGAACCAAGTCATAAAAAATACCTTGAGTGGGGTTCGAACCCACTCATAAAAAATACCTTGAGTGGGGTTCGAAACCCATAATAAAAAATACCTTCCAGAGGGGTTCGAACCACTCATCAAAAATACCTTGAGGAGGGGTTCGAACCAAGTCTTAAAAATACCTTATAAGTGGGGTTCGAACCCACTCATAAAAAATACCTTGAGTGGGGTTCGAACCCACTCATTAAAAAATACCTTGAGAGGGGTACGAACCACTCATAAAAAATTACTTGAGTGGGGTTGACCCACTCATAAAAAATACCTTGAGTGGGGTTCGAAACACTCATTAAAAAAATAATTGAGTGGGGTTCGAACCCACTCATAAAAAATACCTTGAGTGAGGTTCGATCCCACTCATAAAATACCTTGAGTTGGGGGTTCGAACCACTCATAAAAAAATACCTGAGTGGGCGTTCGAACCCACTCATAAAAAATACCCTTGAGTGGGGTTCGAACCCACTCATAAAAATACATTGAGTGGGGTTCGAAACCCACTCAGAAAAAAATACCTTGTGTGGGGTTCGACCCACTCATAAAAAAATACCTTGAGTGGGGTTCGAACCACTCATATATAAAATACCTTCAGAGGGGGTTCGAACCCACTCATAAAAAAATACCTTGAGTGGGGTTCGAACCAAGTCATAAAAAAATACCTTGAGTGGGGTTCGAACCCACTCATAAAAAATACCTTGAGTGGGGTTCGAACCCACTCATAAAAAATACCTTGAGTGGGGTTCGAACCCACTCATAAAAAAATACTTGAGTGGGGTTCGAACCCACTCATAAAAAAATACCTTGAGTGGGGTTCGAACCCACTCATAAAAAAATACCTTGAGTGGGGTTCGAACCCACTCATAAAAAATACCTTGAGTGGGGTTCGAACCCACACATAAAAAAATACCTTGAGTGGGGTTCGAACCCACACAAAAAATACCTTGAGTGGGGTTCGAACCCTCATAAAAAATACCTTGAGTGGGGTTCGAACCCACACATAAAAAATACCTTGAGTGGGGTTCGAACCCACTCAAAAAAATACCTTGAGTGGGGTTCGAACACACACAAAAAATACCTTGAGTGGGGTTCGAACCCACTCATAAAAAATACCTTGAGTGGGGCTCGAACCCACACATAAAAAAATACCTTGTGTGGGGTTCGAACCCACACATAAAAAATACCTTGAGTGGGGTTCGAACCCACACAAAAAAATACCTTGAGTGGGGTTCGAACCCACTCATAAAAAAATACCTTGAGTGGGGTTCGAACCCACACATAAAAAAAACACCTTGAGTGGGGTTCGAACCCATACATAAAAAAATACCTTGAGTGGGGTTCGAACCCACACATAAAAAGATACCTTGAGTGGGGTTCGAACCCACACATAAAAAATACCTTGAGTGGGGTTCGAACCCAACATGAAAAAACCCCTTGGTGGGGTGCCCCATCATAAAAAAAAATTAC
>NC_069491.1:23557888-23586362 GCF_026875155.1 Cherax quadricarinatus | reverse complement strand
GTTCGAATCCACACAAAAAAATACTGAGTGGGGTTCGAATTAACCCATAAAAATACCTTGAGTGGGGTTCGAACCCACACATAAAAAAATACCTTTAGTGGGGTTCGAACCCACACATAAAAAAATACCTTGAGTGGGGTTCGAACCCACACATTAAAAAATACCTTGAGTGGGGTTCGAACCCACACATAAAAAAATACCTTGAGTGGGGTTCGAACCCACACATAAAAAAATACCTTGAGTGGGGTTCGAACCCACACAAAAAATAACTGGGAGTGGGGTTCGAACCCACTCATAAAAAAATACCTTGAGTGGGGTTCGAACCCACACATAAAAAAATACTTTGAGTGGGGTTCGAACCAACACAAAAAAATACCTTGAGTGGGGTTCGAACCCACACATAAAAAAATACCTTGAGTGGGGTTCGAACCCACACATAAAAAAATACCTTGAGTGGGGTTCGAACCAACTCATAAAAAAATACCTTGGGTGAGGTTCGAAACCATCTCATTAAAAAAATAACCTAGAGTGGGGTTCGAACCCACTCATAAAAAATACCTTGAGTGGGGTTCGAAACCCACTCATAAAATAATTACCTTGAGTGGTTCGAACCCACTCATTACAAAAAAATCCTTGGAGTGGTGTTCGAACCCACTCATACAAAAAATACCTTGAGTGGGGTTCGAACCCACTCATAAAAAATACCTTGAGTGGGGTTCGAACCCACACAAAAAAATACCTTGAGTGGGGTTCGAACCCACACATAAAAAAATACCTTGAGTGGGGTTCGAACCCACACAAAAAAATACCTTGAGTGGGGTTCGAACCCACTCATAAAAATACCTTGAGTGGGGTTCGGAAACCCACACATTAAAAAAATACCTTGGTGGGGTTCGAGACCACACAAAAAATACCTTGGTGGGTTCGAACACACACAAAAAATACCTTGAGTGGGGTTCGAACCCACTCATAAAAATACTTGAGTGGGGCTCGAACCCACACATAAAAAAATACCTTGTGTGGGGTTCGAACCCACACATAAAAAATACCTTGAGTGGGGTTCGAACCCACACAAAAAAATACCTTGAGTGGGGTTCGAACCCACTCATAAAAAATACCTTGAGTGGGGTTCGACCCCCACACTTAAAAAAACACTCCTTGGAGTAGGGGTTCGAACCCATACATAAAAAATTACCTTGTTGAGTGGGGTTCGAACCCACACATAAAAGATACCTTCGAGTGGGGTTCGAACCCACACATAAAAAATACCTTGAGTGGGGTTCGAACCCACACATGAAAAAATACCTTGAGTGGGGTTCGATCCCACTCATAAAAAAATACCTTGAGTGGGGTTCGAACCCACACATAAAAAAATACCTTGAGTGGGGTTCGAACCCAAACATAAAAAAATACCTTGAGTGGGGTTCGAGCCCACACATAAAAAAATTACTTGAGTGGGTTTGAACCCACTCATAAAAAAATACCTTGAGTGGGGTTCGAACCTACACATAAAAAAATACCTTGAGTGGGGTTCGAACCCACACATAAAAAAATACCTTGAGTGGGGTTCGAACCCACACCACACATTAAAAAAATACTTGAGTTGGGGTTCGAACCCACTAATAAAAAAATTACCTCAGTGGGGTTCGAATTCACACATAAATAAATACTTGAGTGGGGTTCGAATCCACACAAAAATAATACCTTGAGTGGGGTTCGGTTTCGAATCCACACATAAAAAAATACCTTGAGTGGGGTTCCAACCCACACATAAAAAAATACCTTGAGTGGGGTTCGAACCCACTCATAAAAAAATACTCTTCAGTTGGGGTTCGAATCCACACATAAAAATTACTTGAGTGGGGTTCGGAATCAACACAAAAAAATTACCATGTGTGGGGTTCGAATCCACAACATAAAAAAAATACTGAGTGGGGTTCGAACCCTGCACATAAATAATACGTTGAGTGGGCGTTCGAATATCCAATCATAAAAAAATACCTTGAGTGGGGTTCGAACCCACACATTATAAAAATACTTGGGTGGGGTTCGAAACCCACACATAAAAAAATACACTTGAGGAGGGGTTCGAACACACACGTAAAAAAATACCTTGTGCGTGGGGTTCGAACCCACACCAAAAAAATACCCTTTGAGTGGGGTTCGAACCCACTATAAAAAATACCTTGAGATGGGGTTCGAATCCCACACATAAAAAAAATACCTTGAGTTGGTTCGAAATCCACAATAAAAATTACCTTGGTGGGGTTCGAAACCCACACATAAAAAAATATCTTGAGTGGGGTTCGAACCCAACATAAAAAAAAAATACCTTGAGTGGGCGTTCGAACCCACTCATAAAAAAATGCCTTGGTGGGGTTCGAATCCACACAAAAAAAAATACCTTGAAGTGGGGTTCGATTCCACACATAATAAATTTACCTTGTGTGGGTTTCAAAACCCACACATAAAAAAAATTCCTGAGTGGGCGTTTCGAACCCACACAATAATAAAATTCCTTGAGTGGGGGTTCGAAACCCACTTCATTGAAAAATTCCTTGAGTTGGGTTCGAATCCACACATAAAAAATATTCTTGAGTGGGGTTCGAATCCACACATAAAAAATACCTTGAGTGGGGTTCGAACAACACATAAAAAAATTACCTTGAGTTGGGGTTCGAACCACACAAAAAAATACCTTGGTGGCAGTTTCGAACACACTCTTAAAAAAAATACCTTGGTGGAGTTCAATCCACACTTAAAAAAATACCTTGAGTGGGGTTCGGGAATTCCAGCATAATAAAAAAATACCTTGAGTGGGGTTCGAACACACACATAAAAAAATACCTTGAGTGGGGTTCGAACCCACACATAAAAAAATACCTTGAGTGGGGTTCGAACCCACTCATAAAAAAATACCTTGAGTGGGGTTCGAACCCACACTCATCAAAAAAATTACCTTGAGTGGGTTCAAACCCACTCATAAAAAATCCCGTGAGTGGAGGTTCGAACCCACTCATAAAAAATACCTTGAGTGGGGTTCGAACCCACACATAAAAAAATACCTTGAGTGGGGTTCGAACCCACTCATAAAAAAATACCTTGAGTGGGGTTCGAACCCACTCATAAAAAATACCTTGAGTGGGGTTCGAACCCACTCATAAAAAAATACCTTGAGTGGGGTTCGAACCCACACATTAAAAAAGAAACCTTGGTTGGGGTTCGAAACCCACTCATAAAAATACGTTGAGTGGGGTTTCGAAACCCACTCATATAAAAAAAAAACCTTGAGGTGGGTTCTGAACCCACACATAAAAAAATCCTTGAGTGTGGGGTTCGAACCCACCACATAAAAAAAATACCTTGAGTGGGGTTCGAACCCACACATAAAAAAAATACCTTGAGTGGGCTTCGAACCCCACACATAAAAAATGCCTTGAAAGTTGGGTTCGACCCACACATAAAAAAATACCTTGAGTGGGGTTCGAACCCACTCATAAAAAAATACCTTGAGTGGGGTTCGAATCCACACATAAAAAAATACCTTGAGTGGGGTTCGAACCCACTCATAAAAAAATACCTTGAGTGGGGTTCTAACCCACTCATAAAAAATACCCTGAGTGGGGTTCGAACCCACTCATCAAAAAATACCTTGAGTGGGGCTCGAACCCACACATAAAAAATACCTTGAGTGGGGTTCGAACCCACACAAAAAAATACCTTGAGTGGGGTTCGAACCCACTCATAAAAAATACCTTGAGTGGGGTTCGAACCCACACATAAAAAAACACCTTGAGTGGGGTTCGAACCCACACATAAAAAAATACCTTGAGTGGGGTTCGAACTTACACATAAAAAGATACCTTGAGTGGGGTTCGAACCCACACATAAAAAATACCTTGAGTGGGGTTCGAACCCACACACTGAAAAAATACATTGAGTGGGTTTTCGAACCCATCATAAACAAAAGTACCTTGAGTGGGGTTTCGAACCACTCATAAAAAAAATACCTTGTAGTGGGTTCGAACCCAACATAAAAATATTACCTTGAGTGGGGTTCGAAAACCCACACATAAAAAAAATTACTGAGTGGGTTCGAACCACTTCATAAAAAAATACCTTGAGTGGGGTTTCGAAACCTACACATAAAAAATACCTTGGTGGGGTTCGAACCCAACATAAAAAATAAACTCCATTGAGTGGGGTTCGAACCCCACATTAAAAAAAATACCGTGAGAAAATGGGGTTTCGACCCACTCATAAAAAATTACCTTCAGTGGGGTTCGAAATCCACACATAAATAAATACCTTGAGTGCTCGTTCCGACATCCACACTAAAAAATACTTTGAGTGGTGTGTTCGAATCCACACATAAAAAATCCCTTTGAGTGGGACGTTCGAACCCACACATAAAAAAATACCTTGATAGGGGTTCGAACCCACTCATAAAAAAATACTTCAGTGGGGTTCGAACCAACATAAAAAAATACATTGAGGTGGGGTTCGAATCCCCACACAAAAAATACCTTGAGTGGGTTCGAATTCCACCACATAAAAAAATACCTTGTAGTGGGGTTCGAACCCCCACAATAAAAAAATAGTTGAGTGGGGTTCGAACCCACACATAAAAAAATACCTTGAGTGGGGTTCGAACCCACCACATAAAAAAATCCTTGAGTGGGGGTCGAACCCACTCATAGAAAAATTCTTGAGTGGGGTTCGGAATCCACACATTTAAAAAATGATCTTGAAGTGGGGTTCGGAATCCCACATAAAAAATACTTGAGTGGGGTTCGAACCCACACATAAAAAAAAAATACCTTGAGTGGGGTTCGAACCCACACAAAAAAATACCTTGCAAGTGGGGTTCGAACCCACTCATAAAAAATACCTTGAGTTTGAGTTCGAATCACACTTAAAAAATACTTGTGGGGTTCGAATCCCACGCATAAAAATACCTTGAGTGGGGTTCGAACCCACACATAAAAAAATACCTTGAGTGGGGTTCGAATCCACACACACAAAAAATACCTTGATTGGGGTTCGAACCCACTCATAAAAAAAATTCCTGAGTGGGGTTTCGAACCCACTCATCAAAAAAAATACTTGAGTGGGGTTCCAAACCGATCATAAAAAATACCTTGGGTGGGGTTCGAACCACACTCATAAAAAAAATACCTTGAGTGGGGTTCGCACCCACACATAAAAAAAAATACCTTGAGTGGGGTTCGGAACCCCACTCATAAAAAAGACTTGAGGGGGGTTCGAACCCACTCATAAAAATATACCTTGAGTGGGGTTCGAATCCCACTCATAAAAAATACCTTGAGTGGGGTTCCGAACCACACATAAGAAGTACCTTGAGTGGGTTCGAACCCACTCATAAAAAAATACGTTGAGTGGGGTTCGAACCATCACTCATAAAAAATACCTTGGTGGGGTTCGACCCACACATAAAAAAATACCTTGAGAAGTGGGGTTCGAACCCACACATTAAAAAAATTACCTGAGTGGGGTTCGAACCCCACACATAAAAAAATAACTTGAGTGGGCTGCGAACCACACATAAAAAAAATGCCTTTGAGTGGTTCGGACCCACACATAAAAAAAATACCTTGAGTGCGGGTTCCGAAACCACTTCATAAAAAAATACCTTGAGTGGGGTTCGAAGTCCAACATAAAAATATACCTTGAGTGGGTTCGACCCACTCATAAAAAAATACCTTAGTGGGGTTCTAACCCACTTCATAAAAAATACCCTGAGTGGGGTTCGAAAAACCCACTCATCAAAAAATACCTTGAGTGGGGCCGAACCCTCACATAAAAAAATACTTTGAGTGGGGTTCGAACCCACCAAACACATACCTTGCGTGGGGTTTCGAACCCACTCATAAAAAAATTACCATTTCACGCCTCCGCGCCCCCCGCCCTTTTCCTACAACCCCACACATCAAAAAAACACCTTGGCCTATGGGGTTCGAACCCACCACATAAAAAAAAATCCCTTGAGTGGGGTTCGAACTTGCACATAAAAGATACCCTTGAGTGGGGTTCGACACCCTCCACCCATAAACCCCAATACTTGAGCTGGGAGATATCCAACCCACACATGAAAAACCACCTAGACCGCTGGGTTCTTCCTCCCCTCCACTCATAAAAAGTACCTTGAGGGGGTTCGAACACCACACATAAAAAAATACCTTGAGTGGGGTTCGACACCCAACACATAAAAAACTAACTAATCGTGGCGGTTCGACACCCACACATAAAAACACTTAACTTGACCCGCTGCGCTTTGAACCCACTCTTAAAAAAATAACTTGAGTGGGGTTTCGAACCTACCACATAAAAAAATACCTCCTGCACGTGGGCCGTTCGAACCCCACCTAAAAAACAAATACTTGTGTTGCTTGTTCGAACCCACACATAAAAAAATACTTGAGTTGGGTTCGAATACCCACTCATGAAAAAATACCTTCTGTGGGGTTCGAATCCACACATAAAAAAATACTTGACGTGCGGTATCGAATCCACACAATACAAAATACCATGAGTGGGGTTCGAATCCACACATAAAAAAATACCTTGAGTGGGGTTCGAACCCACACATAAAAAAATACCTTGACTGGGGTTCGAACCCACTCATAAAAAAATACCTTCAGTGGGGTTCGAATCCACACATAAAAAAATCCTTGAGTGGGGGTTCGAATCCACACAAAAAAAAATACCTTGATGGGGTTCGAATCCACACATAAAAAACTACCTTGGGGGGGGGAGTGGGGTTTCGAAACCCTCACATAAAAAAATACGTTGAGTGGGGTTCGAACCCACACATAAAAAAATACCTTGAGTGGGGTTCGAACCCACACATTAAAAAATACCTTGAGTGGGGTTCGAACCCACACATAAAAAAATACCTTGAGTGGGGTTCGAACCCACACATAAAAAAATACCTTGAGTGGGGTTCGAACCCACACATAAAAAAATACCTTGAGTGGGTTCGAACCCACTCATAAAAAAATTACCTTGAGTGGGGTTCGATCCACACATGAAAAAAATACTGAGTGGGGTTTCAAACCACACATAAAAAATACCTTAGTGGGCGTTCGAACCCACACATAAAAAAAATACCTTGAGTTGGGGTCGAAACCCCACACATAAAAAATACCTTGTGTGGGGTTCGAACCCACTTCATAAAAAAAATACCTTGAGTGGGGTTCGAATCACACAAAAAAAATACCTTGAGTGGGGTTCGAATCCACACATAAAAAATACCTTGAGTGGGGTTCGAACCCACACATTAAAAAATACCTCGAGTGGGGTTCGAACCCACACATAAAAAAATACCTTGAGTTGGGTTCGAACCCACACATAAAAAAATACCTTGAGTGGGGTTCGAACCCACACATAAAAAAATACCTTGAGTGGGGTTCGAACCCACACATAAAAAAATGCCTTGAGTGGGGTTCGAACCCACACATAAAAAAATACCTTGAGTGGGGTTCGAACCCACTCATAGAAAAATACCTTGAGTGGGGTTCGAATCCACACATAAAAAAATATCTTGAGTGGGGTTCGAATCCACACATAAAAAATACCTTGAGTGGGGTTCGAACCCGCACATAAAAAAATACCTTGAGTGGGGTTCGAACCCACACAAAAAAATACCTTGAGTGGGGTTCGAACCCACTCATAAAAAATACCTTGAGTGGAGTTCGAATCCACACTTAAAAAATACCTTGAGTGGGGTTCGAATCCACGCATAAAAAATACCTTGAGTGGCGTTCGAACCCACACATAAAAAAATAACCTTTTGAAAAGTGGGTGGGTTCGAACCACAATAAAAAAATACTTGAGTGGGTTCGACCCACTCATAAAAAAATACTTGAGTGGGGTCGAACCCACTCATAATAAAATACCTGAGTGGGGTTCAACCCATCATAAAAAATACCTTGAGTGGGTTTTGAACCACTCATAAGGAAAAAATTACACTTGAGTGGGGTTCGAACCACACATAAAAAAAATACCTTGGAGTGGGGTTCTCGAACCCACTCATAAAAAATACCTTGAGTGGGTTTTCGAACCCACTCATAAAAAAAAATACCTTGAGTGGGGTTCGAACCCACTCATAAAAAAATACCTTGCCGTGAGGTTCGAACCCACATAAAAAATACCTTGAGTGGGGTTCGAACCCACTCATAAAAATTACTTGAGTGGGGTTCGAACCCACTCATAAAAAAATACCTTGAGTGGGGTTCGAACCCACACATAAAAAAATACCTTGAGTGGGGTTCGAACCCACACATAAAAAAATACCTTGAGTGGGGTTCGAACCCTCACATAAAAAAATACCTTGAGTGGGGTTCGAACCCACACATAAAAAATGCCCTTGAGTTGGGTTCGAACCACACATAAAAATACCTTTAGGGGGTTCGACCACTCATTAAAAAAATACCTGAGTGGGGTTCGAATCCACACATAAAAAAAATACTTGAGTGGGTTCGAAACCATCATAAAAAAATACCTTGAGTGGGGTTCGAACCCACTCATAAAAAAATACCCTGAGTGGGGTTCGAACCCACTCATAAAAAAATACCTTGAGTGGGGTTCGAAACCCACTCATAAAAAAATACCCTGAGAGGTGTTCGATGTGTGTGTGCCACCAAACCCTACAATAGTGGGGTTCCGCAACCCCACCACAATTTAAAAACCATTTGATTTTCCGGTTCGAACCCACTCCTACCAACCAAACAATACCTTGACGCCCGACGCCTGTTCGAACCCACAGTCCACACATAAACAGATACTTCAGTGTTGTCCTACCAAAAATCCCTAGTTTTTATATGTTTTCTATAGTTTTTTTTATTCCAGGAAACTTCCCTGACATATAAAAACTAATAGCACACTTGCCCTCTCTCACCCCCACTCCCATCCCCCTCCCAACAGCCCTGCTTCACCTCCTTTACAAAAATAAAAAAAAAAATAATTCCACCCATGTAACTCCACTACATCCTAACGAATATCCTAATTATAACCTCGTCCCCTTCAGTTCTTGGATGACTCAAAACACACACACACGCACACACAACACATACACCTCACAACCTACACAAAACATACACACACTACTCCATGCAACATCATTCTATTTATGTAAACTTTATGTCCTTTTTATTGATAATTAAGATCTTTATTCATTTTCGTGGTGGGTTGAGGGCGTTCTCTTGTCCAATCCGCTTGGTCGATTAATCAGGACTTATCCCATTAAACCTCCCTATAACAGCAGATGACTTTTAATCACGGATCGCAGTTACACTTTTTTGGAAAATTGTCCGGTGGAAGTATCTTATCATTGTGAATTCAGTCAAGCATTGAGTCGACATATTGTTGCTTTAAACATCTGGGAGATATTGCATTTCTTGTAGAACCAGCGCCAGATGTCTTTGGCCTCTCTTGAGAGGGAACTTAAAAGACTCCTAACAGAGACACTATCTCCCCTCACCATTACAGTAAGGCCATGTGCCCCCCATTTTAGCCATCTGCCTTACACTCCCCCCGCTCCACACCCCTGAGTTCTCTCCTTCCCTCACCTCGCCCTCACAAGTCAATATTCCAAATTTTTACCAGAAACCACGGTACGGTTATTCTTTGTAGTATTTATTACCACTCTTCCGGAGGCAGGTAAGTTCACTACCACCATTATGGTAGATTAATACTCTATCATGAGAGAGTACAGAGAAGATGCAGTGAGGTTCATGAGACAGCAGTACAAAATAGGACGTGACCTTTTGGAATTGGAGGCCCGCGCTAAGTGCCCGTCTCTGCTACAGCCTCACATACTTTACGAAATTTCGAGTCTACACACTCCCTCATTAATTCACACCCCACCCTCCACAATTCAATTACTACACCCCTCTCACTTTATCATCACCCACTAAACCACACCACACCACACACAATCCAATCCACAATATTATCCCAATTTCTTTACCCCACCATTGACCACCACTTACCACTCCTTTAACTCCCACAAACCCTCATCTACAACAACCACAAATCCCTTCATAATACCCACCAAATTCATTTTATCAACCCTATACAAAACCACACCCAAGCCCACCACACATAAATCTACCCACACTACATAAACTACCATTCATCTTAAATCTATCAAACCTCATTTCTCCACAATATAAATCTACAAATTAATATAAATTCTATTTATAACTTGCATATAGTTCTGTTATAGTACGTTCTATAGGTGAAGTCTGCCCCCCTATGGGGGTATAATTTTTGATAAAAAAAAATTTCCCCACTCTATGATACTCCCCCCCATCACGTCTCGCCAACCTCCCTAATTTCCTTAAGTGACCAAACATCCTCGTAATATATCCTTATAAACATGACCCCATCATTTTTTTAAACGGGGTTGACCGCGGTAAGCCAGCCCGGAAGGCCTCGGTCAGATGACCCAACAAAGCTCCAAAGGCGGGTTCATCACCCCCTCTGCCCCACCCTACAGACGCCCCGCTAACGGAAACTTTTGTTCCTTGATTTCTGACGAACCCTTACCCACATCATAACTTTGTGAGTTGTCTCAGCAATGTGAATGTTTTGTTTTGCCAACAGCCGTAATAGTTTCAGTATTGGGAGTATCACAGCACTTTTCCAATTGTTAAAGATTGCACATTAATCTTACTGTTAATAATAATAATATCTTTATTTACTACAAGTAAAGTACAAAGAGTCTCCACGTCCCTAAGCTTTGACAAACACCTGACACTACTATATATAGAAACTCCTGTTATGCTCTGCATTTAGGCACAAATTTAGGTCGTCTGTGACAGGAATGCGACCCCCCCCAGTCCCACTAAACCACCCAGCGTACCCAATTTTACTGCCCACTGGGCGCCCCATACATAGGACAACAGGTGGAAACAAACACGTCCAATGTTTTCTACTTGGCTGGGAATCGAACCAGGACCCTCGCCGTGTGGAAACGACGAGCGTAGCCACCAGAGCACAGAGCAAATGGACGGTGTGAGTGTGTGTGAACCACCTGGTGGTATTTGAGTGGTATTTGTGTAGTTAGTTGACGGGGTGTATCAGGGAGATAAGATGTTTTCTCGGTAGTAGTTTTGAAAGGTGATGAATGTGTCTGCAGTTTTAGAATTTTCAGGTAGGGTGTCAGATTTTAGGGCCTTTGACATTACAATGGAATTAAGTACTCTGTCGACTTTTTTGGTTATTCCTACGTTTTTTATACATACGCTACTATGTATTAGATAAGATTGCCGTCAGATTTATTATCCCCGGAGGGTTTAGCACTCAGGATAAACCCAAAAAGAAAGTCACGTGGGTCATCGAGGACGTCTGTCATATTTCCATTGTGGTCCTCAATCTTGGACACCGGATGCCACCCACACCAGTCCACTAAACCAAGGATGCCACCCACACCAGTTCCACTACACACCAGGAGATGGCCACCCACACCACAGTCACTGACACCCAGGATGCCACCCACACCGTCCAATAACACCCAGGATGCCACCCACACCAGTCCAACTAACACCAAGGATGCACCCACCCACACCAGTCACTAACACCCTACCGTTGCCACTACACCAGTCACTAACACCCAGGATGCCCACCCACACCAGTCCACTATCAACCAGGATGCGACCCCAAACACCAGTCCACTAACACCCCAGGATGTGCGACCCACACCAGTCCACTAACACCCAAGGATGCCACCCACACCAGTCCACTAACACTTAGGATGCACCCAACCAGTCCACTAACACCCTGGCTTGTGACCCACCCAGTCCACTAACACCAGGATGCGACCCACACCAGTCCACTAACAACCCCAGATGCCACCCAACCAGTCCATAACACCGGGATGTGGTTAATAATAAACATAGAAACATAAAAAGGTTACTCCAGAAAAATAAATATATAGGTGGACGGTGCCTGGTGGGCTAAAGCTCCCGCTTCAAACACGGAGGGCCCGGGTTCGATTCCCGGCGGGTGGAAACATTTTCGACAACGTTTCCTCACCACCTGTTCACCTAGCAGCAAATAGGTTACCAGGGTGTTAGTCAGGACTGGTGGGGAGGGTCGCATCCTGGGGACAAGATTAAGGACCCCAATGGAAATAAGTTAGACAGTCCTCGATGACGCACTGACTTTCTTGGGTTATCCTGGGTGGCTAGCCCTCCGGGGTTAAAAATCCGAACAAAATCTTATCTTATCTTATCTTATCTCTAACAAACATTAGAAGAAACATTAAAATGGTATAAAATACCGACAGGTTGTTAGGTAAGACACATATGCAACAGTTAGGTATCTTTATTTCGAAACGTTTCGCCTACACAGTAGGCTTCTTCAGTCGAGTACAGAAAAGTTGATAGAAGCAGAAGATACTTGAAGACGATGTAATCAGTCCATCACCCTTAAAGTTTTGCGGTGTCAGTCTCTCAGTCTGGAGAGAAGAGCATTGTTCCATAGAATGAAACAATATGGAGATGAAGTGACAGGATGGTGCCTTATATAGTGCCAACAGGTGAGACGTAGGTCACTAGAGACGTAAGAACTCAGATTCTGGGAGGTCAAGGTCCTTCAAATCCAGCGTTCTCACTAGTAGGGGTTGTCGAAGTTGATTGTAGGTCTGTACCAAGCTACCCTTGTGATACCTTAACTGTTGATATGTGTCTTACCTAACAACAAAACATAGAAGAATGATTTGCTCTAGAAGCCTCTCATTGCGATTTTTGACGTATCAATTTTTTCAGATTTGAATGGGTAAACAAGGGCCATATCTTCATAAATAAAAAATAAATAAGTTCATTCAGGCACAGGTACACATAAGTACAATTATCATAGTATAAATTTACGTAAATCCCCTCTCCTCAGCCCCTCGCCACCCCGCCCCTAACACCGACACCCGACAGTCCCGCCCCCTCCCCCTAGCCCACCAATCCCTCAGCCTACCACCGCCTGCCCCTCCACCCCCCGCTCCACCTCACCTCTACCGCGCCCTTCGCCCCCGCCCCTAACACCCCCGCCACCAGCTTACCGCCCCTCCCCAAGCCCCACCAATCTTATCTCCGCTACCACCGCCCCCCACCCTCCACCCCCCGCTCTACACCACCTCTCCACCGCCCCTCGCCCCCCGCCCTAAACCCGCCACCCGCATTCCCCCGCCCCCTCCCCCAGTCCAACCAATAATCTCCGCCCCTACCACCTCCCGCCACTTCCACCCCCCGCTCCTACACCACTACTCCCCCGCCCCTCGCCCCCGCCCCTAAACCCCGCCACTAGCATTCCCCGCCCCCTCCCCAAGCCCACCAATCCCCTCGGCCTACCACACCAGCCCCCTCCACCCCCCGCTCCTACAACCACATCTCCCCGCCCTAGCCCCCCACCGCCCCTAACACCCCGCCACCCGCATTCCCCGGCCCCTTCCCCCAGCCCACCAATCCCATCCGGCCTACCACCTCCCGCCCCTACACCCCCCCGCTCCTCTCCACTCTCCCCCGCCTCGCCCCCGCCTCTAACACCAGCCACCCGCATTCCCCGCCCCCTCCCCCCAGCCCACATCCCTCCGGCCTACCACCGCCCGCCCATCACCACCCCCGCCTTCCTCCACACCTCTCCGCTCCTCGATCCCCTCGATCATTCAACAACGTGCACACACCACACTCATCAAGTGCACACACCACACTCAAACAAGTTGCACACACCACACTCATACAAGACACACACCACACTCAACAAAGTGCACACACCACACTCAAACAAGTGACACACACCACACTCAACAGTACACCACACCACACTCAACAAGTACACACACCACACTCAACAAGTGCACCACACACTCAACAAGTGCACACACCCACACTCAAAACAAAGTACACCACCACCACACTCAACAAAGTACACACAACCTACACTCAACAAGTGCACACACCACACTCACCAAGGACAACGACACCACACAACAACAAGTACACACACCACACTCAACAAGTGGGCACCCACATCACACAACAAGTACCCAACACCACACTCAACAAGTACACGCGCACGCACACTCCAACAAAAGGTACACACACCACACGCAACAAGTGCACACACCACACTCAACAAGTACACACACACCCTACAGCACACACAACAAGTACACACACCACCTCAACCAGTACACACACCACACACCACAAGTACACACACCACACTCAACAAGTGCACACACCACAGCGACAAGCAAGTGCACACACAACACTTCACACAAGTACTCACACCACACTCAACAAAGTAGAACCAACCACAACTCAACAAGTGCACACACACCAAACACAACACGTACCCACACCCACTCAACAAGTACACATCCACCGACACTCAACAAGTGCCACACACCACACTCAACACGTACAACACACCACCTCAACAAGTACACAACCCACAACTCAACAAGTGCACTCACCACACTCACAAGTGCACACACCACACTCAACACGTGCAGCACTAACCCACACCTCATCAAGAGCCAAGCACAATACCGACCCTCAACAAGTACAACACAACAACACTCAACCAATGGCCCACACCCACTCAACAAGTGCACACACAACAACTCAACAAGTACACAGCAACCACACTCGAGAACAAGTTACACACACCACCCTCAAAACTAAGTGCACACACCACACTCAACAATACAACACACCACACTCAACAAGTGCACACACCACACTCAAAAAGTGCACACACCCCAATCAACAAGTACACACACCCACCTCAACAAGTGCACACAAACCCACTCACAAGTACACACCCCAACCCTCAACAAGTAACAAACACAACCACACATCAACAAGTACAACACACCACAACTCAATCAAGGTACAACACACCGCACACACAAGCAAGTGCACGCACCACACTCAAAACAAGTGCACACACCACACTCAATACAATACACACACCACTCACAACAAGGGGTACACAACACCACACTCAACAAGTACACCAAAAACACACCCACTCAACAAGTGCACACTCCACACTGACCAAGTGCACACACCACACTCAACAAGTGCACACACCACACTCAACAAGTACACACACACACTCAACAAGTGCACCACACCACACTCAACAGTGCACTCACCCAGCCACACTCAACAAGTGCAACACACCACACTATCACGGACGGTTCTAGAGTTGAGACACTCTGACCTGCGGGTTTTAACCTAGCTGGTCTAGTGCAAACCCGACGGTCAAGAGTTGTGAGTCTCTCTGACCGCGGTATTAAGCGAGCAGGTCTTAGTGGCTAACTCGACTGGGATCTGAGATGAGACTCTCGTGACCGCGGGTTTAAGCTAGCTGGTCTAGTGGCTAACACGACGCAGGATTCTGAGACTCTCTGACCGCGGTTTAAGCTAGCTGGTCTAATGGCAAACAGCGACGGTCTGGGAGTACTGAGATCTCCAGACCGCGGGTTTAGAGCAATCTGGGGTCAAGTGGCTAACACGACCGGTCTGGAGTTTAGCATCTCTGACCGCGGGTTCTTTAAGCTAGCTGGTCTATGGCTACCACGACGGTCTGAGTTGTGAGACTCTCTGACCGCGGTTTTAAGCAAGCGTGGTCTAGTGGCTAAAGAACACCGGTCTGGAGTATTAGTGAGACTCTCTGCCCCGCGGGTTTAACCTAGCAGGTCAAGTGGCTAACACGACGGTCTGGAGTTGTGATTCTCTCTGAGACCGCGGGGTTTTTACGCTGCTGGCTGGTCTATGCTAACACGAGCGGACTGGAGTTCTGAGTCTCCCTAACCCTGGATTAAGCTAGCTGGTCTAGTGGCTAACACGACGGACTGGTAGTTTATGAGTCTCTCACTGACTCGCGGTTTATACGCTAGCTGGTCCTGTGGCTAACACGACGGTCTGGAGTTGTGAGACTGGCTCTGACGCGCGGGTTTAAGCTAGCTGGTCTAGTTGCTGAAACACGGACGGTCTGGAGTTGTGAGTCTCTACGATGGACCGCGGTTTTAATGCTAGCTGGTCTAGTGTCTAAACACGACGGTCTGGAGTTTGTGTACTCTCAACCCGCGGGTTTAAGCAAAGCTTGTCAGTGGCTAACACACGAGTCTGGATTTTGATGAAGACTCTCTTGAACCGCGGGTTTAGCTAGCTGGTCTAGTGGGCTACACGACGACTGGAGTTGTGAGAAAAAAACTCTCTGACCGCGTGTTTAAGCTAGCTTTGTCTAGTGGCAAACACGACGGACCTGGAGTTTTGAGACGTCTGATGACCGCGGGTTTAAGCTAGCTGGTCTAGTGGCTAACACGACGGTCTGGAGTTTGTGAGTCTCTCTGAGACGGCGGGCGGGCTTAAGCTAGCTTTGTGGCTAGTGGCTAACACGACGGTCCTGGAGTTGTGAGTCTCTCTGAACTCGTCTCTGACCGCGGTTTAAGCTAGCTGGTTCTAGTGGCTAACACGCGGTCTGGAGATGTGAGACTCTCTGACCGCGGGTTTAAGGGGCGAAGGGCGGGGATGGGTCTATTGGCTAACACGAACGGTCGGCTGGTAGTTATGACGTGACTCCTTAAGGGCGGGCGCCGGGGTGGATAAGCTAGTCTGTCTAGTGCTAACACGCCGGACTGGAGTTGTGAGACTCACTGACCACGGGTTTAAGCTAGGCAGGTCTAGTGGTAAGACCGACGGTCAGGAGTTGTGAGACTCTGGCAGGTACCGCGGGTTAAAAACCCGTCCGGGTTAATGTGGTGTTATAAAGTTTGTTTACATAATAATTTA
Source organism: Cherax quadricarinatus (assembly GCF_026875155.1). NCBI lineage: Eukaryota > Metazoa > Arthropoda > Malacostraca > Decapoda > Parastacidae > Cherax > Cherax quadricarinatus. The sequence goes on along the minus strand of NC_069491.1, from coordinate 23,569,539 downwards.
CCATCAGAGATCAATACAAGTTTCTTCACAAAGTACAAGCGAGCAGTTAACTCGCCTGCTCATAACATCTTAAGGAGGGGACAACTCACAATAATTACTACAATAAATATTAACACTAGTAAAATTAAACACACATCAAAAATTAACTTTATAAGCATATATAACTGCAAAAAATAAATTCTAGTGACAACATATTGGAACCAACAATAATTGGGGGAGTAGAGAGAGAACGTGACCGACTGCGTCTGGCCCGTACGGGGGGGGGGGGGGGGGGGGGGGGGGGTTGGGGGGGGGAGAGAGGGGGGGGGGGGGGGGGGGATGGGGGGGGGGGGGGGGGGGGAGGGTGGTGGGGGGGGGGGGGGGTGGGTGGGGGACTGGGGGGGAGGGGTAGGGGGGGGGTGGACGGGGAAGGATTATATAATAGGGGTGCGGGGGAATATGAGTAATATTGGCTACGGGCTGGCTATGTTACTGGCTGTGTAAGGTGTTGTGGGTGATGGCTATGGGGGGGGTTGTGAGGCGTGTGAGTGGGGATGGATTGGGTGTCTGTTCTTTACGCTGGCACGACGGGTGGGGGGGCGGGACCGACAGTGGATAGATAGGTCACGCCTCATTCTAAGGGGGCAACTCATCTACTGGCCAATTCTAGCTCGAGAACATAAAAAAGGGAACGCACAATCTGTTGGGCTTCTACTGGGGTTGACATACTGTCAAGAGAGACTTTAAAAGACTGTTCAAACATGCGGTACTGTCAAGCACTGGTCACTGGGTCAAATTACTTCTATAGCTATGCGAGGGGGTCACACGGGTCAAAGACTTGGATAACTGGGCAACACACCACGTAACAAACATCCCTACAAGTCGTACTATCCACTGTGCCTGTGATCAATCCTGGTCATAAGTCGTAAATCTTCCCTCACTGTTCACTTTGACTGTTTGCTTGTGCGTCACTCTACTGGCAGCATCAGTTACATAATGAAAGGGGGTGGTTTAGGCTAAGAGGCGTATCAACTGTCTTGGTGCGATCAAACACAAGCCCAGTGGCACCACAGCCACTCAATCAGGCGCAGGCCTGAGATACTTTTTACCGTACGTGTACACAGCCCTAGCGCATCTTATAGGGGCCCATAATGTAGAAAATTATGGACTGCTGAAAAGTCATGGTCACCTTACACTTAGTAAACACAAAGTAGCAAGGATTTGAAGAGTTTGCTTGGGTACCCTTACACTAACAGCATTGAGTTATATTATATGTAAGAGTCTAACAAACGTAATGTCTATCTCTTAACGATGGGAAATAAAAGAGAATTATTTCTCGATATATAGAGAGAGCAAGAGAGAAGAGTAGAGAGAGTAGAGAGAGAGAGAGGAGAAGAAGCGAGAGATAGAGAGAGAGATGAGAGGAGAGAGCAATGATTCAGTTCAGTAAAATTCCAGCACTATACAGTAGAGGGGTAAACCTGGCAGACCCTCCAACACTCATGGTGTTACGTGTCGTGTAGGTGTTCTATGTGGCGTGTGGGTGAGTAGTTTACTGGTGTAGTGGGTGCTAGTTGGCGGGTAGGGGGGTAAGGGTGTAGTGGGCGTGGGTGGTGTGGTAAGGGGTGGTGAGTGGGGGTGCTATGCGTGGTGGTGGGAAGGGGGTGTAGGGGGGTGTGCAGTGGGCGGGTAGGGTTAATGGGTGTATGTCGGCTAGTGGGCGTGTTATTGGGGTGTAGTGGGTGTGCTAGTGGCGTGGTTAAGTGTGTCGATGGGATTTGGGCGTGCTAGTGAGGCGTGTGGGTGTGTTATTGGTGAGTGGTGTCTAGTGGGCGTGTGGTATTTAATGGGAGTAAGTGGGTGTGCTAGTGGGCGTTTAGGGTGGGTTTAATGGGTTGTAGTGGCGTGCTAGTGCGTGGTGGGATATGGTCTTGGTGCGAGGCCGGGGGAAGGGCTAGGGACTGGTGGTGGGTGTGCTAGTGGTGTGATGTGTGTCTAGTGGGCGTGGGGGAGTGCGTGGGGGGCGTGGGTAGGTGTGCTAATGGGCGTGTGTGTGGCTATGGGCATGGTGGTTGGCTAGATGGCGGTGCTAGTGAGCGTGTGGGTGGGCGTAGTGCGTTGCAAGGGGACGTGGTGGGTGGTGCGTAGTGGGCGGGTGGGTTGCTAGTGGGCGTGCTAGTGGACGTCGGTGGTGGTGCGAAGAGGGTTGTGGTGTGCTAGTGGGTGGTGGTGGGGCTATGGCCGTGGATGCTAGTAGTCGTGGTGGTGTTGCTAGTGGGCGGTGGGTGGGAGTCTAGTGAGCGTGTTGGTGTGCTAGGGTGGAGGTGAGGTGGACTATGGGCACGGTGGGAATGCTAGTGAGCGGGGTTGTGGCTAGTGGTAGTGGTGTGCAAGTGGGCGTGGTTGGGGTGTGCTAGTGAGCGTGGTGGTTGCGATGGCACGGTGGGAAGGCTAGTAGCATGGTGGTGTGGCTAGTGGGTAGTGGGGTGTGCTAGTGGGCGTGCAGTGAGCGTGGGGGGTAGTGCTAGTGGGGGTGAGGGTGTGGGCTATGAGCGTGTGGTGTCTAGTGGGCACGTGGATGCTAGTGAGCGTGGTGGTGGTCTATTGGGGGAGGGGGGTGTTCGAGGGCGTGGTGGGTGTGCTAGAAGAGCGTGTGGGTGTGCTATGGGCACGGGGTGGGAATGGCTAGGAGCGTGGGGTGTGCAGTGGGCGTGGTGAGTGTGCTAAAGGCGTGTGGGTTAAGCGTGTGTTGTCTAGTGGAGTGGGGTGGCTAGTTGGGAGTGGCGGTGGTGGCTAGTGGGCACGGTGTAAGCTAGCGAGGCGTGGTGGGTGGGCTAGTGCTGTGTTGGGAGTGCTATGGGCGTGGTGTGCTAGTGGGCGTGGTGGTGGTCTAGTGGGCGTGGTGGGGTGCCAGTGCGTGGTGTGTGCTAGGTGTCGGTGTGCAATGGGCGGGGTGGGTGTCTAGTGGGCGGGTGGGTGTGCTATGGGCGGTGGTGGGTGTCTAGTGCGTGGTGTCTAATGGGCGTGGCGTGAAGGCACCGTTGTGTACCACCAGGTGAAGCACCAAGTGAAAGCACCAGTTGAGCACCAGGTGAAGCACAGGTGAAACACAGTGAAGCACCAGGGTAAACACCAGGTGAAGCCACCATGTGAACACCAGGTGAAGCACCAGGTGGAACACCAGGTAAGCCCATGGAAGCCCCCAGTGAAGCACCAGTGAAACACCAGTGAAGCACCAGAAACACAGGAAGCACCATGTTAAGCACCAGGTGAAGCACCAGTGAAACACAAGGAAGCACACACAAGGTGAAACACTGTGAAGCACCCACAAGTGAAAGTGACACCACATGTGAAGCCCAGGTGAAGCACACACCCAGTGAAGCAACCAGGTGAAACACCAGGTGAACACACACCAGGTCAGAACACACCAGTGAACACCGGTGAAACACACACAATGAAGCACCAGGTGAAGCAATCAGGTGGGAATCACACACCAGGTGAAGAACACACCAGGAGGACGCATCATGAATCACACTACCAGGTGAAGCCCACAACCAGGTTGCTCACATCATAAGCACACACCAGTGAATCACACACCAGGTGAGGCACACATCAGGTGAAGCACAACCAGGTGAATTCACACACCAGTGAGCTCACATCATTTGTAGCACACACCAGGTGAAGCACACACCAGGTGAAGCACACACCAGGTGAAGCACACACCAGGTGAAGCACACACCAGGTGAAGCACACACCAGGTGAAGCACACACCAGTGAGCACACAGCAGGATGAAGCACACACCAGTGAAGCACAACACCAGGTGAAGCACACACCAGGTGGAAGCACATCATCAGGTAAGCACACACCAGCCAAGATACATGAGGGCTAAGATGGATGGAGGGGTTGTACTGGAAAACTTCATGTGCCAACACGTTAGGGACACTTCATGAGAGAGAGGAAGGATGAACCAGCAGGCGGGACTTAGAATTCACCTTCTTAGGGCAGATATCGAGGCATGCACAATGAAAGACCACTTGTGCCAGTTCCATGTGGTGATTATCGTCGAATACCAGTTAGAGCTACAAGTAGGGAGAAGCAGGAAACAGGACGAATAAGCCAAACTTACAAGAAATGGTGACCGACACAGAATGAGGAACACCTTACGGTTCAGTGGGACAGAGAACTGGCATGGAAAGCCATTAAGAGATGAGGGAATATGGATTCAACCAAATGCAAGGAGGCTGGAGTAGGTTTGTACCAAGGTAACAGATTAATGAAAAAGCCGGATGACCAGGGTTTACCCAAAGGTGAGGAGGCAAAAAACCAATTGGTGCTAGGGAATGGAAAAATATAGAAGGCACAGGTGGACCAGGAAGAAAGGTCGTATCAGTCGTAGGAGCCAAAACGAATATGCCACAGATAAGATGGTGAGGCCCAAAGACAAGTAAATATGACATACAGCGAGAAGCAAATCTGACCCGAAACAGTTGCGTACAGCCACATCAGTGGAAAATTAAGTCAAGGACAGTAATCAGCTCAGAGGAGGAGGAGAGACAACAAGAAATGACCGTGAAGTATGTGAAGAACTCAACAAAGATCAAAGAAGATGTTCACAGAGGAACAGAAGGACTCCAAAAGTGACGATAGTGGGCACACCACCTGTGCTGACACGTGCACAACAACCGAGGAAGGAAGTGAAGAGGCTTCTGAGTTAGCAAATACCGCAAAGCAATGGGGCCAATAACAGCTCCCCCTGGGTCCTGAATAGGGAGCAGAGGTGCTATGGTACCCCTAAAAACAATATTCAAAACATCTATCCAAACAGGGTATTGCCTGAGGCATGGAAGACAACAAATTGACTCCCTAATCTTTAAAAAAGGAGAGCAGACAAGAATACACCCCCCCACCCCCCCCACCAGCATTAAACTTCAGACCAGTGTCACTGACATGTATAGTATGCAAAATCATGGGGAGAAGTTATCAGGAGGAAGAGGGTGGAACCCCTATAAAGGAATGAATCTCAACAACACAGCCAACATGGTTGCAGGACGGGAAATCCTGTTCACGAAACCTACTGAGTTCGATACATGTGACAAGCAGTAAGACAAAGAGAGAGGGTGGGTGGGATTGCATTTTCTTGGACTAGCAAGAAGGCGTTTTGACACATTCACACAGGGAGATGGAGTGCAAAAACTGAGAACCAAGCAGGGATAACAGGGAAGGGCATCCTACAATGGATCAGGGAAATACATGTCTAGGAAGACAGCAGCCGGATTCATGGTACGGGCGGAGTGACAGCGTGGCACCTTGTGGGACCAGCCTGGTACCCACAGGGGAAGTCCGAGACGAGTGCTGGGTGCTGGTATTTGTGAACGACATGAAAAAAAACGGAAGGAATAGACTCTGAGTGACCCTGTTTTAAGAATACAGTTGAAGTTGATGAGAAAATTCACTCGATCGAAAACCAGGCAGGAACGACAAAGGGATCTGACAGTCTGGCAGACCTGGTCCAGAAATAGGGCGCCTGAGTGCAATCTCCACCAAGTCAAGTCATAAGAATGGGGGAAGGCAAAGAACCGGCAGACGGTGTACAGTCCTAGGGGGTCAGACTACAAACCACTCAAGAAAAAAGATCTGGGGAGTATAACACCAGCACATCCTCCTGAAAGCGCACATCAACCATTAACTGCGGCCCGCATATGGGCCCTAGCAAACCTCAGAACAGCATGCCGCCATCTTATTAAGGATCATTCAGGACCCTGTACACCGTGTATGTAGGCCCATATTGGGGTATGCGGCTACCAGTTTGAACCCACACCTAGCCAAGCACGTGAAGAAACAAGAGAAAGTGCAAAGGATTCAACAAAGACAAGTCCCATACAAGAGGTATGTCCCTATCGAGGAGAGTTTAAGGAAATCACCTGACGACACTGAGGACAGGAAAGATTGTGGTCAGGATACGAACATGACATATTACTGGAAAGGAATTGGACAAGGGGGACAAAGACAGGATTGTTCCTGAATTGGACACAGTAAACAAGGGGACACAGTTGGAAGCAGAAGACAAACAGATGAAATCACAGGGATGTTAGAAGTATTCTTTCATCCACAGAGTAGCATAATTGAATAGTGTGGAAGCGATGTAGTGAGGCAGGATCCATACACAGCTTTAGGGTAATATTTTTTCCCAATATTTTTGGGAATCTTCCCAAATATTTTTGGGTAAATTCTTACCAAATTTTTTTGGGTAATATTCTTACCAATATTCGGTAATATTCTTACAATTTTTTGGGAAATATTTTTCCCAAATATTTTTGGTAAATTCTTACCAATATTCGGTAATATTCTTCCCAAAATTTTCTTGGTAATATTCTTCCCATATTCTTGTAAAATTCTTACCAATTTTTTGGGAAATATTCTTCCCAATATAATTTCTTCCAACATTAATTTTCTTACCAATTTTTCCCCTATTCTTCCCAATTTTTGGGGAAATATTCTTACCAATATTCTTGGGTAATATTTTTTCCCAAAGTTCTTACCAATATTGTTGTAATATTAACTTTCGCAAAGCTTTTGGTCTTGACAGTTCCCAAATGTTTCCGGATTCTACAAACTTTTTGCAAGTTTTACTGACGTGACTGTCATGTCCAGAGCAGACGAATCTCTTTGACATGATCTTCATGGGACCGGGAAAGGAACTGGCCCCCTGCAACCACACAGGGGTTTTTCCCAGTTGACTTGGTCCCTATAACGCTGTTAAATTTTAGAAACTTGGGGACTGGGGAAAGGCCACGGCTTCCTCGCCCAATCAAAAGGGCCCAGGTGTTTAAGGAAATCAGTCCCCAATTTGAAAAGAGTTGGAAACACAACACACAACCCCAACACACACAACACACACCCCCCACACACAACCACCCCACACACACAGGAAAAATTTAGAAGTATTCAGCACATGGCGGGAACATTCGTCAAAACCCGGGAATTGGATTCGTGTCCCCTCTAAATTGTCCCATTGTCCCAGGCCCAATGACAAGGGCTAACAATTTCCCTGGACAGACATGAACAAAATACCAGGTATAAAAGGAAGCAATAGAGAGAGAGAGGAAGAGAGAAAAGGGAAGAGAGAGAGAGAGAGAAGAGAGAAATATGAAAAAAAGAAAACGATAGAGAAAAAAAAATAAAGAAAATAGAAAAAGGGGCAGGGGTAAGGGCCGCGGGAAGCAGACCAGAGGGAAGCCAACTTAGCCCACTTCAAAAATACGTCGCCCTGGCAAGATTTTTGCCCAAGAGGAAAAAATGGTCAAGAACAGTGACCAGTGTAAAGGGTCTAAGGGAACAGTACCACATGAAATGGTCAAGGAAACATGCCAAACAGGTAAATTTAATGGAACAGTGCCCAACATGAAAATGGTCTAATGGAACAGTGCCAACATGAAATGCTAAGGGAACGGCCAACGTGAAAATGGTCAATGAACTGCCAACATGAAATGGTCAAGGGAACAGTGACCACAGTGAAATGGTCTAAGGGAAGGACCAAAATTAAATGGTCAAGGAAATTGACCAAACAGTAAAATGGTCTAAGGGAACTGACCAAAGTGTAAATGGTCTAATAAACATGACCAACAGTAAAATGGTCAAATTAAACGTGACCTGTAAAGGTCAAAGGGAACAGTGACCAACAGTGTAAATGTCTAATAAAAATGACCGTAAATGGTTTAAATGGAACAGTGCCCAAACAGCGAAAATGGTCTAATAAAACATGGACCAACATGTAAATGGTCTAATGGAAAGGACCAGTTAAAGGTTAAGGGAACAGTGACCAACTGTAAATGGTCTAATGGAAAGTGACCAACGTGTAATGGTCTAATGGAACAGGCCCAAACAGTGTAAATGGTCAAAGGGAACAGTGACCAACAGTGAAAGGCAATAAAACAGGACCAGTGTAAAGGGTCTAATGGAACAGTGCCCAAACAGTGAAAAAGGGTCTAAGGAACGTGACCAACTGGAAAATGGTTACGGGAACAGTGACCAACATGTAAATGGTTAGGGAACATGACCAACGTGTAAAGGGTCTACTGGAACAGTGAAAACAGTGAAAAGGGGTCTAATGAACGTGAAAACGGGGAAAACCCACCAGCAGGGGGAACAGGGGAGAAAGTGAGAAAAGGAGAGGGTGGGGGAAAAAACGGGGGAAAAAATAGCAGGGAAAGAGATGGGAGAAGGTAGAGGGAAAAAAGGGAAGAGAACAGGGAAAGATGGCGAGAAAGAGGAGAGGGGGGAAGATAGAAATAAAGGGGAATGAGGAAAATGAAGAGAGAGAAAAAATTTGGGATGCTGGTTCAATGTTTTGTCAAATTGTTTTTTTGCTGCTGTTTTACTGTTTTAGTGTTGCTTTCCCTGTTGTGTCGTTACTTTTTCCGTTGGAAATTTTTGCGTCCTGCTCTTGCTGTCACTGTTACTGCTGTTATTTTGCTGTCATGTTGCTGCTGTCAATTTTCTTTTACTATTACTGTCACTGTGCTGTTACGTCAGCAGTCATTTTGCGTCGTCACCTCTGCGCAACAGTATACATATTAAATTTTTTAAAAAGGGATGTGCTTTAAAGCAGGCTGTTGGTGCTAGCAAAACACAAGCCAAGGTTGCACCACACCAGGCTCACAGGGCTGGCCTGAGATACTTGTTACCTTCCTTTAAACAGCCCGGGGGTCTCTGTAATTTCCATATATAAAAATAAGACGCTGAAAAAAGGGGGGGGGGGGGGGGCCCCTTAATTAGTAAAAAACAAATATAAGGATGTTGAAGATCTTGGGGGCCCCTTTCACTAACACTTATATATTTAGTATAAAAGATCTCAAACTTAATGTATATTTATTACATGGTAAAAAAAAATTTTTTTTCGAAAATATGAGAAGAGAGAGAGAGAGAGAGAGAGAGAGAGAAGAGAGAGAGAGAAGAGAGAGAGAGAGAGAGAGAGAGAGAGAGAGAGGCAAGATTAGGTCAGTAAATTCCAGCAATTACATAGAGGGGGAAAACCTGGCAGGGCCCACCAACACCATGGTTTACTGGGGGTGGGATGTGCTATGGGCGTGGGGGGTGGTTAATGGGGTTTGTGGGTGTGTAGTCGTGGGAGGTGTTAATGGGGTTTTTGGGCGTGGGGGGTGTTTAATGGTGTAGTGGGGGGCTAGTGGGGGTGGTGGGGTTAATGGTTGTAGTGGGTGTGCAGTGGGCGGGGGAGGTGTTAAAGGGTAGTGGGGGTGCTAGGGGCGTGTTAATTGGGGGTTTTTGGGGTGTCTAGGGGCGTGGAGGTGTGTTAATGGGTGTAGTGGGGGGGTGCTAGTGGGGGGTGGGGGTGTTATGGTGTTTGGGGGTTGGATGGGCGTGGGGGTGTTAAAGGGTGTATGGGTGCTAGTGGGGTGGTAGGTGTGTTAAAGGTGTAAAATGGGGGTGCAGTGGGCGTGGGGTGCTAGTGGGGGGGTGGGGGCTAGTGGCGCGGGGAATGCTATGAAGGGGGGTGGTGTCAGTGGGGGTTGTGTGTGCTAGTGGGGGTGGTGGAGTGCTGGGGGCGTGGGGAGGTTTGTAATGGGGGTGGTGGTGTGCTAGTGGGCATGGTGGTTTTGTAGTGGGCGGGCTAGGAGCGTGGTGGGTGTGCTATGGGGGGTGAAGTGAGCGGGGTGGGTGTCTAGTGGGGGTGGTGGGTGTGCATGGGGTGCTAGTGAGCGGGTGGGTGTGCTAGTGGGAGTGGTGGGGGTTTTGGGAGTGGTGGGTGGGCTAGTGGCGCGGTGGGAGTGCTATGAGCGTGGTGGGTGTCTAGTGGGGGGGTGGAGTGCTATGAGGGGGTGGGGTCGTGGGTGAGGTGGGGTGCTAGTGGGCACGGTGGGAATGAGTGAGCGTGGTGGGTGTGCTAGGGGTGAGGTGGGGGTGCTAGTGGGGGTGGGGGGTGTGTAGTGAGCGTGGGGGTGTGCTAGTGGGGAGGTGGGAAGCTGTGACTGGTGGGTGTGCTAGTGGGGGAGGTGGGTGGCTATGGGCGTGCTAGTACGTGGTGGGTGTGCTAGTGGTGAGGTGGGTGTGTATGAGCGTGGTGGGTGCTAGTGGGCCGTGGGAATGCTAGTGAGCGTGGTGGGGGTGCTAGTGGGGGGGTGGGGGTGTAGTGGCGTGGGGTGGCTATGAGCGTGGGGGGTGTGCAGTGGGCACGGTGGGAATGCTAGTGAGCGGGGGGGGTCTATGGGCGTGGGGGGTGTGCTAATGGGGGGTGGGGTGAAGGGCGTGGTGGGTGGCTAGTGGGCGGGGGGGGTGCTTGTGGGCGGGAGGGTGTGCTAATGGGCACGGTTGGAATGCTAGTGACGTGGGGGGTGTGCTAGTGGGCGTGGTGGGGTGCTAGTGGGCTGGTGTGCATGGGCGTGGTGGGGGGCTAGTGGCGTGGGTGGGGGTGTATGGGCGTGGTGGGGGGTGCTATGGGCGTGGGGTGCTAATGGGGGTGGTGGGTGTGCAGTGGGCGTGGTGGGGGTGCTAGTGGGGGTGTGGGTGTGCTATGGGGCGTGGTGTGCAAGGGGGTGGGGGATCCCTGTGTGACCACCAGTGAAACACCAGTGAAGCACCATGAAGCACCAGGGGGAAGACCAGTGAAACAAAGGGAACACCCGGTGAAACACCGGGGAAGCACCCTGGAAGCACCGGTGAAGCACCAGGGAAACACCAGGGGAAGCACCATTGAAGCACCAGGTGAAGCCCCGGGGAAAACCAGGTGAAGAACCGGTAAAAACCAGGGGAACACCAAGTAAGCACCAGGTAAGCACCAGGTGAAACACCAGGTGAACACACACAAAGGGAAACACCAGGTAAGCACAACCCAAGGGGGAAGGAACACAAGGTAAGCACCCGGTGAAGCACACACCCGGTGAAGCCCCCGGGGAAACACCAGGGAAGCACACCCGGTGAGAACCCACCAGGGGAACACCAGGTGAAAAAACACACAAGGGGGAAACACCCGGGAAGCCCAGGTGAATCACACACCGGTGAAGAAAACACCAGGTGAAGCATCAGGGGAATCACACACCAGGGGGAACAACACCAGGGGAGGCACACATCAGGTAAACACACACCAGGTGAAACAACCCCCCAGGTGAGGCACACCTCAGGTGAAGCCACACCAGGTGAATCACACACCAGGTAGGCACACATCAGGGGAAGCACACACCAGGGGAATCAACACCAGGGGAAGCACAAAACCAGGGGAAGCACACACCGGTGAAGCACACCAAGGTGAAGCAACACCAGGGGAACACCCATGAAAGCACACACAGGGGAAGCACACACCAGGTGAAGCACAACCAGGTGAAGCACACCCAGGGGAAGCCACACAGGGGGAAGCCACCCGGCCCGATACAGGGGGCTAAGTATGGAGGTGGACTGGAAAAATTCAGTGCCAAAACGTAAGGGGACCTACTGGAGAGAGGGAGGATGAACCGCAAGGCTGGGCTTAGTATTCACCTTCAGAGGCGATATCGAGGACATCACTATAAAGACCCCCTTGGGGGCCCGTGACCCCTGTGGTTTTTAAAACTTCGAACACATAAGCTACAATGGAGGGAGAAGCAGGAAGGGCCCGGACGAATGAAAACCAAAACACAAGAAAAGGGGAACCAGGAAAAAAGGGGAACTACCTGAAAGGGGG
>NC_069491.1:23539250-23557388 GCF_026875155.1 Cherax quadricarinatus | reverse complement strand
GCGTGTTTCCACTAGACCAGCTAGCTTAAACCCCCCGTCAGAGAGCTCAAACTCCAGCCCGGTGTTACCACTAGACCAGTTTGCTTAAACCCCGGGTCAGAGAGCTCAAACTCCAGACCGTGTGTTAGCCACAGACCAGCAAACTTAAACCCGGGGTCAGAAGAGCTCAAAAACTCCAGACCTGTTTTAAACACTAGCCCAGCTATTAAACCCGCGGTCAAGAGCTCAAAACCCCAAACCCGCGTTTTAAAACCACTAGCCAGCTGTTTAAAAACCCGGGGTCAGAGAGCTCAAAAAACTCCAGACCGTCGTTTTTTCCACTAGCCCACTATTTAAAACCCGGGGTCAGAGAGCCCAAAACTCCAGACCGTCGTGTTAACCACTAGACCAGCAGTTTAAAAACCCGCGGTCAGAGAGCTAAAACTCCAGACCTTTGTTCCACAAACCCGCTAGTTTAAAAAACCCGCGGTAGGAGCTCAACTCCGACCGTCGTTTTAAACCACTAACCAGCTAGCCACAAAAATTATCCAACTAGGATATTTCAACCTTCCATGGTGTAGAAATATACCTATTGGAAAAAATCTTTTTGGGGCCCTAGCTGGTCTAGTGGTTTAACGCGAGGGGGCGGGAAATTTTAAACCCCTATGAGCGCGGGTTCAATCCCGCCGGGGGTATGGTAGGGGTTTCATCCCTTCAAAACTACTGTTAGAAAACATCTTATCTCCCTGAACACCCCGCAACCCAAACTACACAAATACCACACAATACCCCCTGTGGTTACACACACTCACCACCCATTTGCTTGGTGGCTACGCTCTCGTTTCCCACGGCGAGGGGCGGGTTTTGATTCCCAGCCAGGTAGAAACATTGGACGTGTTTGTTTCCACCTGTTGTCTATGTTCCCCCATCAGTAAAAGGGTCCGGGGTTAGTGGACTGGTGTGGGTCGCATCCCGGGACACTGACCCAATTTCCCGAAATGCAGGCAAAAAAAGGGGTTTTTTAAAGTGTATGCATTGTTTCAGCTAGGCTGTATCCTTTTTAATGTACTTTTAGTAAAAAAAGAAAATTTTTTATTATTTAAAAAAAATATTTTGTCAATCTTTCAATGAATGCTGTGATACTCCAATACTGAAACTATGTACTGTGCCAAAACAAAAACATTCACATTGCTACACTCACAAACTAGTAGGTAGGTAAGGTTCGTCAGGAAACAGGACAAATGTTTCCTGACGCGGGTCTTAGTCAGATGATGACCCGCCTTTGGAGCTTTTGGTCATCTGACCGAGGCCTTCCGCTGGCTTACCGGTCCACCCCTTTAAAATTATGGTCATTTATAACCGAACACAAACTAGTATTTAGTCACTTAGCCATAATTCCAACTTACCTCATAATTGGGGCCCTTTTATTATTAACACAAATAATACCCCCCACCCGCCATCCCTATCACTACATAACAGCACTATCTTCACTATATAACACGACTATAACTAAATAATTCTCTATCACTATATTACACAGCTTTATCACTATTCCTATAATGTACTTAACATTCTTGTGGTGTATAAATAGATTTTTTTCTTTGTTAAAACTTGTATCTCCCTAGCCTAGTTGTTAGCACATCGCTCTGAGAGTGATAAGACTCAGCGTTGTGGGTTCGAACCCCACTAGTACCTAGTAGTACCTAGTTAGTGTATCCTCCCAAGTTCTCCAGCAAGATGGTAAATGAAGAGAAGAGTGAGGATATCGAATGCCTTGGTGTGTATAACCCTCTCATGGAGACTACCAAGCCATTGTCGGGATTCGATATCGAGAGCATCCGTTCGTGAGACTCCTCGCACTTTCGGTGTAAAGTTTGTGAAGTCTGTTGTAGCACGTAGCGACAGCTACTTCGCGAGCCTCCCAATACACAAAGGTCACGGTCGTGTTGTACTGCTGTCTCTCATGAACCTCACGGCATCTCTCTGTACGTCTCCATGATAGAGGATTAATCTACCTAATAATGGTGGTAGTCAACTTACCGCCCCACAGAGTGGTGAAGAAATACTACAAGAAATAACCGTTCCTGTTACAGAAAATTGATAAGACTTCAATGAGTTAGACAGGAAGGCGGATACCTGCGCCCCTACCATGCACTGGCCTTCATGGACATAAACTGTCCAGTTCTGGTCTCATGGAGGCCAAAAGACATCTGGCGCTGGGTCTACATGGAATGCAATATCTCCCAGATGTTTTTTAAAGCACATCAATATGGTCGGACTCAATGCTGACTGAAATTCGACAATGATATTAGATACTTCCACGACAATTTCCAAAAAGTGTACTGACAGAACCGATATTAAAAGTCATCTGGCTGATATTAAGGAAGATGGATACGCCTGTTTAAAACGTCAACTGGACATTGAGACGCCTCAAGACCACTCACGAAAAAATGATAAGTCTGAAATTATCCGATAAAAGGTCATAAAAGTTAATTATCAAGAATGATGGGAGTATGGGTGTGTGTGTCGTGTATGTGTGTGTGGTATGTATGTGTGGTCCCGTGTATGTGTGTGTGTGTGTGTGCGTGGTGTGTGTGTATTTTTTTATGAGTGGGTTTCGATCACCACTCAAGGTATTGTTTTATGTGGTGGGTTCGAACCCAACTCATGTTTATTTTTTTATGTGTAGGTTCGAATCCCACTCAAGCGTATGTTTTTTTGTGTGGGTTCGAATCCCAGTCAAGGTTATTTTTTTTTGCTGTCGGGTTCGAACCCCACCAAGGTATTTTTTTATGTGTGGGTTCGAACCCCTCTCAAGGATTTTTTTATGTTGGATTCGAACCCCACTCAAGGTATTTTTTTATGAGTGGGTTCGAACCCCACTCAAGGTATTTTTTTATGTGTGGGTTCGAACCCAACTCAAGGCATTTTTTTATGTGTGGGTTCGAACCCCACTCAAGGTATTTTTTATGTGTGGTTCGAACCCCACTCAAGGCATTTTTTTATGTGTGGGTTCGAACCCCACTCAAGGTATTTTTTTATGTGTGGGTTCGAACCCCACTCAAGGTATTTTTTTATGAGTGGGTTCGAACCCCACTCAAGGTATTTTTATGAGTGGGGTTCGAAGCCACTCAAGGTATTTTTTTATGTGTGGTTCGAACCTCACTCAAGGTATTTTTTTATGAGTGGGTTCGAACCCCACTCAAGGTATTTTTTTATGAGTGGGTTCGAACCCCACTCAAGGTATTTTTTATGAGTGGGTTCGAACCCCACTCAAGGTATTTTTTTATGTGTGGGTTCGAACCCCACTCAAGGTATTTTTTTATGAGTGGGTTCAAACCCCACTCAAGGTATTTTTTATGAGTGGGTTTGAACCCCACTCAAGGTATTTTTTATGAGGGTTCGAACCCCACTCAAGGTATTTTTTTATGTGTGGGTTCGAACCCCACTCAAGGTATTTTTTATGTGTGGGTTCGAACCCCACTCAAGGTATTTTTATGTGTGGGTTCGAACCCCACTCAAGGTATTTTTTATGCGTGGATTCGAACCCCACTCAAGGTATTTTTTAAGTGTGGATTCGAACTCCACTCAAGGTATTTTTTATGAGTGGGTTCGAACCCCACTCAAGGTATTTTTTTGTGTGGGTTCGAACACCACTCAAGGTATTTTTTTATGTGCGGGTTCGAACCCCACTCAAGGTATTTTTTATGTGTGGATTCGAAATCCACTCAAGATATTTTTTTATGTGTGGATTCGAACCCCACTCAAGGTATTTTTTGTGTGGGTTCGAACCCCACTCAAGGTATTTTTTTATGAGTGGGTTCGAACCCCACTCAAGGTATTTTTTATGTGTGGGTTCGAACCCCACTCAAGGTATTTTTTATGTGTGGGTTCGAACCCCACTCAAGGTATTTTTTTATGTGTGGGTTCGAACCCCACTCAAGGCATTTTTTTATGTGTGGGTTCGAACCCCACTCAAGGTATTTTTTTATGTGTGGGTTCGAACCCCACTCAAGGTATTTTTTTATGTGTGGTTCGAACCCCACCGCAAGTATTTATATTGTGGTTCGAACCCAACTCAAGTAATTTTTATGTGTGTTCGAACCCCACTCAAGGTAGTTTTTAATGTTGGTTCGACCCCCACTCAAGTAATTTTTTATTGTGATTCGAACCCCACTCAAGGTATTTTTTTTGTGTGGATTCGAACCCCACTCAAGGTATTTTTATGAGTGGTTAGAACCCCACTCCAAGTATTTTTTGTGTTGGTTCGAACCCCCCACTCAAGGTATTTTTTTTATGTGAGGGTTCGAACCCCACTCAAGGTATTTTATATGTTGATTCGAACCCCACTCAAGGTATTTTTTTTATGTTGGTTTCGAACCCCACCAAGGTATTATTTTTGATGTGGGTTCGAACCCCCACTCAATGTATTTTTTTGTGTGGGTTCGAAACCCCACTCAGGTATGTTTTTATGTGTGTGTTCGAACCCCACGCAAGGTATGTTTATGTGTGTTCGAATCCACTCAAGGTATTTTTAAATGTTGTTCGAACCCCACTCAAGTATTTTTTATGTTGGTTCGATACCCCACTCAACGTATTTTTTTATTGTTGGGCGAACCCCACTCAATATTTTTTTAAAATGTGGGTGGATTCGAACCCCACTCAAGGTATTTTTTGTTGTGATTCGACCCCACTCACGGTATTTTTTTAGGTGTGGTTAAACCCCAATGAAGTATTTTTTTAATGAGTGGGTTCGAACCCCAGTCAAGGTATTTTTTTATGTGCGGGTTTCGAACCCCACTCAAGGTATTTTTTTTATGTGGGATTCGATACCCCACTCAAGATATTTTTTTATGGTGATTCTAACCCCCTCAAGTATTTTTCTATAGTGTTCGAACCCCCACTCAAGGTATTTTTTTAGTGTGGGTTTTGGAACCCCACTCAAGGCATTTTTTTTATGTGTGGGTTCCGAACCCACTCAATGTATTTTTTTTATGGTGTTCAACCCCAACAAGTATTTTTTTTGTGTGTTCAACCCAACTCATGTATTTTTTATGTGTGGGGTTCGAACCCCACTCAAGGGTGTTTTTAGTTGTGTTCGAACCCACCAAGTATTTTTTATGTGTGGATTCTAACCCCCACTCAAGTATTTTTGTGTGATTCGAACCCCACTCCAAGTATTTTTTTTATGAGTGGTTAGAACCCCACTCAAGTATTTTTTTGTGTGTGGGTCGAACCCCACTCAGGTATTTTTGATGTGTGTTCGAACCCCACTCAATATTTTTTCTATTTTGGATTGTCGAACCCCACTCAAGGTATTTTTTTAGTGTGATTCGTACCCCACCAAGTATTATTTTATGATGGGTTCAACCCTCACTCAGTATTTTTGTGTGGTCGAACCCTCCACTCCGGTTTATTTTTTTTATGGGTGTGTTCGAACCCAACTCAAGGTATTGTTTATTGTGGGTTACGAAATCCACTCAAGGGTATTTTTTAAGTGTGGTTCGAACCCCCTCTCAAGGTAGTTTTTTTAATGTGTGGGTTCGAACCCCACTCAACGTATTTTTTATGTGTGGGTCGAACCCCACTCAAGTATTTTTTTTATGTGTATTCGAACCCCACTCAAGGTATTTGTTGTGTGGATTCGAACCCCCACTCTAGGTATTTTTTTATGTGTGGGAATTCGAACCCCACTGAAGTATTTTTTTATGATGGTTCGACCCCTCAATATTTTTTTATGTTGGTTCGAACCCCACCAAGTATTTTTTTATTGGATTCGAACCCCACTCATGGTAGTTTTTTGTGTGATTCGAACCGCACTCAAGATTTTTTTAATTGAGGATTCGAACACCCACTGAAGTATTTTTTTAGAGTGGTTCGAACCTCCACTCTAGGTATTTTTTTATGGGTGGGTTCCGAACCCCACTCAAGTATTTTTTTATGTGTGGGATCGAACCCCACTCAAGATTTTTTATGTGTAGTTCGAACCCCACTCAAGTATTTTTGGTGATGAGTGGTTCAACCCACACATTAATTTTTTTATTGTGGTTTCAAACCCCACTCAAGGTATTTTTTTATTGTGGGGTTCGAACCCCACTCAGTATTTTTCATGTTGGGTTTCGAACCCACAAGGTACTTTTTTAGGATGGGTTCAACCCCAATCAAAGGTATTTTTTTCATGTGTGGTTTCGAACCCCACTCAATATTTTATGTGTGGTTCGAACCCCACCAAGGATCTTTTTATTGGGTTCGAACCCACCAAGGATTTTTGATGTTGGTCGAACCCAACGCAAGGTTTTTTATGTGGTGGGTTCGAACCCCAATCAAGTATTTTTTTATGAGTGGTTCGAACCCCACTCATAGGATTTTTTGGTGGTTCAACCCACTCAAGTAATTTTTTAAATGTGTGGGGTTTCGACCCCACTCTGGGATGTTTTTATGAGTGTGGGATTACGAACCCCACTCAGGTTATTTTTATGAGTGGTTAAACCCCACTTCAGGTATGTTTTATGAGATGGGTTCGAACCCCACTACCAGTATTTTTTTGATGTGTGGATTCGAACCCCCACTCAAGGTATTTTTTATAGTGGGTTCCCGATCCCCACTCAAGTATTTTTTTATGGTGGTTCGAACCCAACTCAAGGCCATTTTTATAGTGTGGGTTCAACCCACCAAGTATTTTTTTATGTTGGTTCGAACCCACTCAAGGTATTGTTTATGTGTGGTTTCGAACCCCTCTCAAGGTAGTTTTTTATGGGGTGGGTTCGAACCCCAGTCAAGTATTTTTTATAGTGGTTCGTACCCCACTCAAGTATTTTTATAGTGGGTTCGAACCTCCCACCAAGTAATTTTTTATGTGGTTCGAACCCCACTAAATGTATTTTTTTATATAGTGGTACACACCACTCGGTATTTTTTATGAGTGGTTCGAACCCCCGCAAGTATTTTTTTATTGTGTGGTTCGAACCCACTCAATATTTTTGTATGTGTGGTTTCGAACCCCACTCAGGGTATTTTTTATGAGTGGTTCCGAACCCCACCAAGGTATTTTTTTATGATGGGTTGAAGCCCCACTCAGGTATTTTTTTGATATGGTTTCAACCCCACTCAAGTATTTGTATGAGTGGTCGAACCCCACTCAAGTATTTTTTTTGTGTGTGGGTTCGAACCCCATCAAGGTAGTTTTTTATGTGTGGTCGAACCCCACACAAGTATTTTTTATGCGTGGATTCGAACCCTCACTCAAGGTATTTTTTAAGTGTGGATGATTACTCAAAACTTCAAGGTATGTTTTATGATGGTTCAACCCCACTCAATATTTTTTTGTGTTTCGAACCCCACGCAATAGTTTTATTTATGTGGGCGTACACCAACTCCAAGATTTGTATGTGTGGATTCGAAACCCCATTCAAGATATTTTTTTTGTGTGATTCGAACCCCACTCAAGGAATTTTTCATAGAGTGGGTGCGAACCCCACCAGTATTTTTTATGTGTGGTTCGAACCCACTCAAGTATTGTTTTATGTGTGGGTTCGAACCCCACCAAGTATTATTTTATGTTGAGTCGAACCCTACTCAAAGGTATTTTTTTGTGTGATTCGAACCCACTCAAGTATTATTTTTTATGAGTGGGGTTCGAACCCCACTCAAGTATTTTTTTATGTTGGGTTTCGAACCCACTCAAGTATTTTTTTATTTGTGAGTTCAACCCCCCTCAAGGAATTTTATGTTTGAGTCTGAACCCCACTCAAGGTATTTTGTTATGTGTGGATTCGAACCCCACTCAAGTATTTTTTATGAGTGGTTTCGAACCCACTCATGGTATTTTTGTGGGTTCGAACCCAATCATGTATTTTTTTTGTGTGGTTCAACCCCAACTCAAGGTATTTTTTATTGGGTTCCGAACCCCAACTCTAGTATTTTTTGAATGTGTGTTCGATCCCCACTCAAGGTATTTTTTTATGGGGGTCGAACCCCACTCAACTATTTTTTTATTGGGTCGAACCCCCTCAAGGATTTTTTTTATGTGTGTGGATTCGGAACCCCACACAAGTATTTTTTTGGTGGATTTCGAACCCCCACCAAGGATTTTTTTATATGAGTGGTTCGAACCACCCCTCAAGGTATTTTTTTGTGTGGTTCGAACCCCCTCATGGTATTTTATTGTGGTTCGAGCCCCACTCAAGGTATTTTTATAGTGTTCGAACACCACTCAGGTATTTTTTTTAGTTGGAGTCGAACCCCCGCTAGGTATTTTTTTATGAGTGGGTTTCGACCCCTAACTCAAGGTATTTTTTTATGTTGTTCGAACCCAACGCAAGGCATTTTTTATGTGTGGTTTTTTCCCCGAACCCACTCAAGTATTTTTTAGTGTGGTTCGAACCCCACTCCAAGGTATTTTTTTATTGGGGTTTCGAACCCCACTCAGGTATTTGTTTTATGTGTGGATTCAAGCCCACTCAAGTAGTTTTTTATGAGTGTTTCGAACCACCCCTCCCAGATTTTTTTATGGTGGGTTCCAACCCAACTCAAGCATTTTTTATGTTGGGTTCAGATCCCACTCAAGTATTTTTTTTATTGTGGTTCGAACACCACTCAAGTATTTTTTTATTGTGGTTCAACCCCACTCAGTATTTTTTTATTGTGGATTCGAACCCCACTCAAGGAGTGTTTTAGGAGGTTCGAACCCTCTCAAGGTATTTTTTTATGTGGGTTCAAACCCAACTCACATTTTTTATGTGGGGTTCGTAGCCCACTCAAGGTATTTTTTTATTGTGGGATTCAACCCCACTCAAGGTATTTTTTTATGTTGGGTTCGAACCCCACTCAAGTATTTTTATGTGTGGTCGAACCCCACATCAAGTATGTTTTTTATGATGGGTCGAACCCACTCATGTATTTTTTATATGAGTGTTCGAACCACCCACCACTCAAGTATTTTTTTATGTGTGGTTCGAACCCCAACTCAATGAGTTTTTTTAAGAGTGGTCAACCCATCTCATGGATTTTTTTAATGAATGGTTCAACCACTCAAGTATTTTTTTTTACGATGGTTCGAACCCCACGCAAGTATTGTTTTTTAGTGTGGGTTCGAACCCCACTCAAGTATTTGTTATGAGTGGTTCGAACCCCACTCAAGTATTTTTATGAGTGTTTGAACCCCCTCAAGGTATTTTTTTGATATGGTTCGAAAACCACTCAAGGTATTTTGTATGAGTGGGTTCGAACCCACTCAAGTTATTTTTTGTGTGAGTTTCGAACCCCCACTCAAGTATATTTTTTATGTGTGGTTCGAACCCCACTCAAGTATTTTTTATGCTGATTCGAACCCCACTCCCAGTTATTTTGTAAGTGTGATTCGAACTCACTCAATAATTTTTTTATGAAATGGTTTCGACCCCCACTCAAGTATTTTTTTGTGTGGGTTCGAACCCCCACTCAAGTAATTTTTATGGTGGTTCGAACCCCCACTCAAGTATTTTTAATTGTGGATTCGAACCTCACCACTCAAGATATTTTTTTACGTGTGGATTGAACCCCACTCAAGAATTTTTCTATGAGTGGGTTCGAAACCCCACTCAAGTATGTTTTTTATGTGTGGGTTCGAACCCACTCAAGGTATTTTTGTATGTTGGGTTCGAACCCCACTCAAGTATTTTTTAGTTGTGGATTCGAACCCCAACCTCAAGGATTTTTTTTTGTGTTGTGTATTAGAACCCCACTCAAGTATTTGATTTATGATGGGTTCGAACCCCACTCAGTATTTTTTTTTATGGTGGGATCAACCCCACTCATTAATTTTTTTATGTTGGTTCGAACCCCACTCAAGGTATTTTTTATGGGATTTCCGAACCCCACTCAAGTATTATTTTATGTGTGGATTCGAACCCCACTCATGGTATTGTTTTAGGAGTGGGTTCGAACCCCCAAATCCAACTGGTATTTTATGTTGGGGTTCGAACCCCCACTCAAGTATTTTTTTTATGTGTGGGTGCAACCCACTCAGGTATTTTTTTTATGTGTGGGTGTCGAACCCCACTCAAGGTTTTTTTTAATGTGGTTTTCGAACCCCACTCAAAAGTTTTTTTTATGTGTGGTTCGACCCCCACTCAACGTATTTTTTTATGTGTGTTCGAAACCCCACTCAAGGTAATTTTTTATGTGGTGGATTCGAACCCCACACAAGGTATGTTTGTGTGGATTCGGAACCCCACTCAAGGTATTTTTTTGTGTGGATTCAACCCACTGAAGGTATTTTTTTATGAGATGGGTTTCGAACTCCCACCAGTATTTTAGTTTATGTGTGGTTCGAACCCCACTCAAGGTATTTTTTTTATTGTGGATTCGAACACCCACTCAAGGTGATTTTTTTATGTGTGGTTCGAAACCCCACTCAATGTATTTTTTTATGTGTAGGTTCGAACCCCTCTCATGTATTTTTTATTGAGTGGTTCGAACCCACTCAAGTAATTTTTTTTTGATGGTTCGAACCCGCCACTCAGGTATTTTTTTTTATGTGTGGTTCGAAACCCCCCTCAAGGTATTTTTTTATGTGTGGGTTCGAACCCACTCAGGTACTTTTTTTATGAGTGGGTTCGAACCCCACTCAAGGTATTTTTCATGTGTGGGTTCGAACCCCACTCAAGTATTTTTTATGCGGGTTCGAAACCCACTCAAGGTAAAACTTTTTATTGTGGATCGAACCCCACTCAAGGTATTTTTTTAATTGTGTGGGTTCGAACCCCCTCAAGGTGTTTTTTTTTATTGTGGTTCGAACCCCAACAAGGTATTTTTTTATGAGTGGTTCGAACCCCTCTCAGTAATTTTTTTGTTGGGTTCGAACCCCTACTCCAAGTATTTTTTTATGTGTGGGTTCGAGCCCCACTCAAGTATTTTTTGATGATGGGTTCGAACCCACTCTAGGTATTTTTAATGAGGGTTAGAACCCACTCAAGTATTTTTTATGAGTGGGTTTCGAACCCCACTCAAGGTATTTTTTATGTTGGATCGAACCCCACTCAAGGTATTTTTATATGAGTGGTTCGAACCCCACTCTAGGTATTTTTATGTGTGGTTCGAACCCAACTCAGGCATTTTTTATGTGTTGGGTTCGAAGCCCACTCAAGGTATTTTTATGTGTGGGTTTCGAATCACCCACTCAAGGATTTTTTATATGTGTGGGTTTCGAACCCCACTCAAGGTATAGTTTTATGTGTGTTTCGAAACCCACTCAAGTATTTTTTTAGAGTGGGTTCGAACCCCACTCAAGGTATTTTTTATGAGTGGGTTCGAACCCCACTCAGGTATTTTTTTATGTGTGGTCGAACCCACTCAAGTTATTTTTTTTACGAGTGGTTCGAACCACACTCAAGGTATTTTTTTAGAGTGGGTTTCGAACCCCACTCAAGGTATTTGTTTATGAGTGGTTCAACCAACTCTCTCTCGTATTTTTTTTATTTGGATTCGAACCCCACTCAGGTATTTTTTATGATGGTTCGAACCCCACTCAAGGTATTTGTTATGAGTGGGATTGAACCCCACTCAAGGTATTTTTTTGATGAGTGGTTCCCGAACCCCACTCAAGTATTTTTTATGAGGGTTACCGAACCCCCTCAAGTATTTTGTGTGTGTGGTTCGAACCCCCACTTCAAGGTAGTTGTTTAGGGTGGTTCGAACCCCACTCAAGTATGTTTTATGCGTGGATTCGAACCCCACTCAATGATTTTGAAGTGTGATCGAACTCCAACTCAAAGATTTTTTTATGAGGGGTTCGAACCCCACTCAAGGTATTTTTTTTTGTGTGTTCGAACCCCACTCAAGGTATTTTTTTATGTGTGGGTTCGAACCCCACTCAAGGTATTTTTTTATGTGTGATTTCGAACCCCCACTCAAGATATTTTTTATTGGGCTTCGAACCCCACTCAAAGAATTTTTCTAATGAGGGGTTCGAACCCCACTCAAAGTAATGTTGTTATGTTGGTTCGAACCCCACTCAAGTTTATTTTTTTTCATGTTGGTCGAACCCCACTCAAGGTATTTTATGGTGATTCGAATCCCTACTCAAGGTATTATTGTTTGTGGTGGATTCGAACCCCACTCAGTATTTTTTATGATGGGGTTCGACCCACCTCAAGGTATTTTTTATGTGTGGGTTTCGAAACCCCCACGCAAGTATTTGTTATAGTGGTTCGAACCCCACTCAAGTATTTTTTAGTTGATTCGAACCCCCTCAAGGTAATTTTTTTATGTGTGGATTCGAACCCCACTCAAGTATTTTTTATGAGTGGTTCGAACCCCACTCAAGGTTTTTTGTGTGGTTCGAACACACTCAAGGTACTTTTTTTTATGTGTGGTACGAACCCCCACTCGAGGTCATTTTTTTATTTGGGTTTCGAACCCCAACTCAAGTATTTTGTAATGTGTGGGTTCGAACCCCACTCAAGTATTTTTTTATGTGTGGGTTCGAAACCCCATCAAACGTATTTTTTATTGTGGTTTCGAACCCCACTCAAGGTATTTTTTTTAGTGTGTGATATTCAACCCCTCACAAGATATTTTTTGTGTTGATTCGAACCCCACTCAAGTATTTTTTTTATGAGTGGTTCGAACCCCACTCAAGGTAGTTTTTTGTGTGGTCGAACCCCACCCAGGTATTTTTGTATTTGGGTACGTACCCCACTCAAGGTATTTTTTTAATGAGTGGGTTCATACCCCACTCAGGTATTTTTTATGAGTGGTATACCCCACTCAAGGATTTTTTTAAATGATGGTTCGAACCCCACGCATGGTTTTTTTATGTTATTTCGAACCCCAAACAAGGTATATTTTTGGAGGTTCGAATCCCCACTCAAGTATTTTTTTTATGTGTGGTTCGAACCCGAACTCAAGCATTTTTTTAATGTGGTTCGAAGCCCACTCAATTTTTTTAAGTGTGGGTTCGAACCTCCACTCAAGGTATTTTTTTTTTTTTTTTTGTTTTATGTGTGTGGGTTCGAACCCCACTCAAGGTATTTTTTTATTGTTTCAACCCCACTCAAGTAATTGTTTTATGAGTTGTTCTAACCCACTCAAGGATTTTTATGAGTGGGGTTCGAACCCCTCAAGGTATTTTTTTATGTGGTTCGAACCCCACTCATGGTATTTTTTTATGAGTGGTTCCGACCCCACTCAAGGTATTTTTTTTTATGAAGTGGCGATCCCCACTCAAGTATTTTTTATGAGTTGGTTCGAACCCCTCTCAAGGTATTTTTATGTGTGGTTCGAACCCCAACAAGGTATTTTTTGTTATGATTGGGTTCGAACCCCACTCAAGGTATTTTTTTATGAGTGGGTTTGAACCCCACTCAAGGATTTTTTTTGATGAGTAGGTTCGAACCCACTCAAGTATTTTTTATGAGTGGTTCGAACCCCACACATGGTATTTTGTGTGTGTGGTTCGAACCCACTCAAGGGATTTTTTATGTGGTGGTTCGAACCCCACTCAAGTATTTTTATGCGTGAATTCGAACCCAACTCAAGTATTTTTTTAAGTGTGATTCCGAACTCAACTCAAGTCTTTTTTATGAGTGGCTTCGAACCCCACTCAAGGTATTTTTTCGTGTGGGTTCGAACCCCACTCAAGATTTTTTTTACATGTTGGTTTCGAACCCCACTCAAGGTATTTTTTATGTGGGATTCCGAACCCCACTCAAGAATAGTTTTTATGTGTGGATTCGAACCCCCACTCAAGGAATTTTTCAATGAGTTTCGAACCCCCTCAAGGAATTTTTTATGTTGGTCGAACCCCATCTCATGGTATTTTTTATGTTTGGGTCGAACCCAACCCCACTCAAGGTATTTTTTATGTGTGGATATTCGACCCACTCAAGGTGTTTTTTTTGTTGAATTCCGAACCCCCTAAGGTATTTTTTTATGAGTGGGTTCGAACGCCCACTCAGGTATTTTTTTTATGGTGGTTCGAACCCCACGCAAGGTATTTTTTATGTGTGGTTCGAACCCCACTCAAGGAAATTGTTTATGTGTGGCTTCGAACCCCACTCAAGTATTTTTTATGTGTGGTTTCGAACCCCACTAAGTATTTTTAGATGGTGCGAACCCCACACATGGTATTTTTTTGTGTGGTTCGAACCCCACTCAAGGTATTTTTTTTATGTGTGGTTTGAACCCCACTCAAGGTATTTTTTTATGTGTGGTTCGAACCCCACTCAAGTATTTTTTAAGTGGGTTCGAACCCCACTCAAGTATTTTTTATGTTTGGGTTCGAACCCCACTCAACGTATTTGTTTATGGTGGTTCGGAACACCACTCAATCTTTTTTTTATGGTGGTGGATTCGAACCCAACACAAGGTATTTTTCGTGTGGATTCGTAAAAACCCCACTCAAGGTATTTTTTTGTGTGGATTCGAACCCCACGGAAAAAGTAATTTTTTTAAGAGTGGGTTCGAACCCCACTCAAGTATTTTTTTATGTTGTGGGTCGAACCCCACGCAGGTATTTTTTTATTGTGGATTCGAAACCCCACTCAAGGTAATTTTTTGTGTGATTCGAAAACCCCACTCAAGGTATTTTTTTATGTTGATTCGAACCCCAGAGGAATTTTTTTATGGAGTGGGTTCGAACCCCACTCAGGTCTTTTTTTATGTGGGGGTTTCGACCCCACTCAAGATTTTTTTATGTGTGTTTTCGAACCCCACTCAGGTATTTTTTTATTGTAGGTTCGAACCCACTCAAGTATTTTTTTATGGAGTGGTTCGAACCCACTCAGTAATTTTTTTATGGGGGCTCGAACCCCACTCAAGGTATTTTTTTTGTGTGGGGTTCGAACCCCACTCAAGTATATTTTTTTTATTTGTGGTTCGAACCCCCACTCAAGGTAGTTTTTAGACACAGATCGAACCCCACTTCAAGGTATTTTTTCATGTTTGGGTCGAACCCCACGCAAGTATTTTTTATTTTGGGTTCGAACCCCACTCAAGTAATCTTTTTTATGTGTGGTTCGAAACCCCACTCAAGTATTTCTTATGTATGGGTTCGAACCCCACTCAAGTTTTTTTTTATGGTGGGTTCGAACCCACTCAGGTAATTTTGTATGATGGTCGAACACCACCTCAAGGTTATTGTTTTTGTGTGGGTTCGAACCCAACTCAAGTATTTTTTATGTGTGGGGTCGAACCCACACAAGGTATTTTTTTATTGTGGGTTTCGAGCCCCACTCAAGTATTTTTATGAGTGGTGCGAAACCCACTCAAGTATTTTTTTTGTTGTTCATATACCCCCTCAAGGTATTTTTTGTGTGGGTTCGAACCCCACTCAAGGTATTTTTTATTTGGGTTGAACCCCCTCAGTATTTTTTATGATGGGTTCGAACCCCACGCAAGTATTTGGTGTGTGGTGCGAACCCCATCAATATGTTTTTTTATGGTTGGTTTCGAACCTCCTCTTACAAGATTTTTTTTAAGTTGGGTTCGACCCCAACTCAAGTATTTTTTTATATGGGTTCGAACCCCACTCAAGTATTTTTTTGTGGTGGTTCGAACCCACCCAAGGTATTTTTATGTGTGGTTTCGAACCCCCTTCAGGTATTTTTAATGATGGGTTCGAACCCCACTCAGGGTATTGTTTTTATGAGTGGTTAGAACCCCACTCAAGTATTTTTTATGAGGGGTTCCCCCACTCAAGTATTTTATGTTGATTCGAACCCCACTCAAGGTAGTTTTTTATTGAGTGGGTTCGAACCCCACTCAAGTATTTTTTAAGTGTGGTTTCGAACCCATAACTCATGGCATTTTTTAGTTGGGTTCGATCCACTCAAGGTATTTTTTTATGTGTGGTTCGAACCCCACTCAAGTAATTGTTTTTATGTTGGTTCGAACCCACTCAAGGTATTTTTTTATGTGTGGGTTCGAACCACTCAAGGTATTTTATGAGTGGTCGAACCCCACTCAAGGTAATGTTTTATGAGTGGTTCGAACCCCACTCAAGGTAGTTTTTTGATTGTGTGGTTCGAACCCCACTCAAGTATTGTTTTTATGAGTGGGTTTCGAACCCACTCAAGGATTTGTTTATGAGTGGGTTCGAACCCCCACCTAGGATTTTTTTATGATTGGGTCGAACCCCACTCAATAGTTTTGTTATGTGTCGAACCCACACAAGTATTTTTTTTATGAGTGGGTCGAACCTACACTCAGTATTTTTATATGGGTTGAACCACTCTAGGTATTATTTTTTTTTTTTTGATGAGTGGTTCAGAAACCCTCCAAGGTATTTTTTTATGAGTGGTTTGCGAACCCCCACTCACGGTATTTTTTGTGGTGGGTTCGAACCCCACTCAAGGTATTTTTTTCATGTGTGATTCGAACCCCACTCAAGGTATTTTTTTATGAGTGGGTTCGAACCCACTCAAGGTATTTTTTTATGTGTGGGTTCGAACCCAACTCAAGGCATTTTTTTATGTGTGGGTTCGATCCCACTCAAGGTATTTTTTTATGTGTGGGTTCGAACCCCACTCAAGGTATTTTTTTATGTGTGGGTTCGAACCCCACTCAAGGTATTTTTTTATGTGTGGGTTCGAACCCCACTCAAGGTATTTTTTTATGAGTGGGTTCGAACCCCACTCAAGGTATTTTTTATGAGTGGGTTCGAACCCCACTCAAGTATTTTTTTTATTGTGGGTTCGAACCCCACTCAAGGTATTTTTTTATGAGTGGGGTTTTTGAACCCCCCTCAAGGTATTTTTTTATGAGTGGGTTCGAACCCCACTCAAGGTATTTTTTATGAGTGGGTTCGAACCCCACTCAAGGTATTTTTTTATGTGTGGGTTCGAACCCCACTCAAGGTATTTTTTTATGAGTGGGTTCGAACCCCACTCAAGGTATTTTTTATGAGTGGGTTTGAACCCCACTCAAGGTATTTTTTTGATGAGTGGGTTCGAACCCCACTCAAGGTATTTTTTTATGAGTGGGTTCGAACCCCACTCAAGGTATTTTTTTGTGTGGGTTCGAACCCCACTCAAGGTATTTTTTTATGTGTGGGTTCGAACCCCACTCAAGGTATTTTTTATGCGTGGATTCGAACCCCACTCAAGGTATTTTTTAAGTGTGGATTCGAACTCAACTCAAGGTATTTTTTATGAGTGGGTTCGAACCCCACTCAAGGTATTTTTTTTGTGTGGGTTCGAACCCCACTCAAGGTATTTTTTTATGTGTGGGTTCGAACCCCACTCAAGGTATTTTTTATGTGTGGATTCGAACCCCACTCAAGATATTTTTTTATGTGTGGATTCGAACCCCACTCAAGGAATTTTTCTATGAGTGGGTTCGAACCCCACTCAAGGTATTTTTTTATGTGTGGGTTTGAACCCCACTCAAAGGTATTTTTTATTGTGGGTTCGAACCCCACTCAAGGTATTTTTTATGTGTGGATTCGAACCCTACTCAAGGTATTTTTTTGTGTGGATTCGAACCCCACTCAAGGTATTTTTTTATGAGTGGGTTCGAACCCCACTCAAGGTATTTTTTTATGTGTGGGTTCGAACCCCACTCAAGGTATTTTTTTATGTGGGGGTTCGAACCCCACTCAAGGTATTTTTATGTGTGGATTCGAACCCCACTCAAGGTATTTTTTTATGTGTGGGTTCGAACCCCACTCAAGGTATTTTTTTATGAGTGGGTTCGAACCCCACTCAAGGTATTTTTTGTGTGGGTTCGAACCCCACTCAAGGTAATTTTTTATGTGTGGGTTCGAACCCCACTCAAGGTATTTTTTTATGTGTGGGTTCGAACCCCACTCAAGGTATTTTTTAATGTGTGGGGGTTTGAACCCCACTCAAGGTATTTTTTATGTGTGGGTTCGAACCCCACTCAACGTATTTTTTTATGTGTGGGTTCGAACCCCACTCAAGGTATTTTTTTATGTGTGTTGATTCGAACCCCACACAAGGTATTTTTTTGTGTGGATTCGAACCCCAATCAAGGTATTTTTTTATGAGTGTGTTCGAACCCCACTCAAGGTATTTTTTTGTGTGGGTTCGAACCCCACTCAAGGTATTTTTTAGTGTGGGGTTCGAGCCCCACTCAAAGGGATTTTTTTTTGAGTGGGGTTTGAACCCCCCCAGGGTATTTTTTAGAGTGGGTTTTGGGAACCCCACTCAAGGGATTTTT
>NC_069491.1:23519082-23538750 GCF_026875155.1 Cherax quadricarinatus | reverse complement strand
CTTGAGTGGGGTTGAACCCACTAAAAAAAAAAATTTGGGGGGTTTCGAACCCACTCAAAAAAAATACCTTAGTGGGGTTCGAACCCACCATAAAAAATACCTTAAAGGGGGTTCGAACCCCACAAAAAAAAATGCCTTGAGTGGGGTTCAACCCCATCATAAAAAAAACTTGAGGGGGGGCGAACCCACCATAAAAAAACCTGGGGGGGTTTGAACCCCCCAATAAAAAATACCTTGAGGGGGGTTCGAACCCACCATAAAAAATCCCTTGGTTTGGGTTCGAACCACTCATAAAAAATCCTTGAGTGGGGTTCAAACCCCAGTCATAAAAAATACCTTGGTGGGGTTCGAACCAACTCATAAAAAATCCCTTGAGGGGGTTGAACCCATAAAAAAAAAATACCTTAGGGGGGTTCAACCCCCACAAAAAAAAATACCTTGAGTGGGTTTCGAACCCACACAAAAAAAATACCTTAGTGGGTTCGAACCCACAAAAAAATACTTGAGGGGGGTCAAACCCACACATAAAAATACTTGAGTGGGGTTGAACCCAACTCATAAAAAAAATACTTGAGTGGGGTTCAAACCCACCCTTCATAAAAAATACCTTGAGTAGGGTTCGAACCCACTCATAAAAAAATACTTGGAGTGAGGTTCGAACCCACTCATAAAAAAGACCTTGAGGGGGGTACGAACCCCACTCATAAAAATACCTTGAGTGGGGTTCGAAACCTCCAACTCATAAAAAAAATACCTTGAGTGGGGTTCGAACCCACTCATAAAAAAATACCTTGAGTGGGGTTCGAACCCACTCATAAATAAATACCTTGAGTGGGGTTCGAACCCACTCATAAAAAAATACCTTGAGTGGGGTTCGAACACCACACAAAAAATACCTTGAGTGGGGTCGAACCCACTCATAAAAAATACCATTGAGTGGGGCCTTGAACCCAACATAAAAATACCTTGTGTGGGGTTCGAAACACACATAAAAAATACTTGAGGGGGGTGGGGTTCGAACCCACACAAAAAATTCCTTGAGTGGGGTTCGGAACCACTCATAAAAAAATACCTTGAGTGTGGTTCGAAACCACACATAAAAAAAACACTTGGTGGGTTTCGAAACACCACAATAAAAAAATACCTTGAGTGGGCAGATATCAAGCAACCCACAACATTGATACAAAGGATACCTTGCCTGTGAGGGTTCGAACCCACAACATGGAAAAAAATACCTTGAGTGGGGTTCGAACCCACTCATAAAATATTATACCTTGAGAGGGGTTCGAACCCACACATAAAAAATACCTTGGAGTGGCGTTTCGAACCCACACATGTAAAAATACCTTGATGGGGTTTCGAACCCATCATAAAAAAATACCTTGAGTGGGGGTTCGAAACACACATCAAAAAATACCTTGAGTGGGGTTCGAACCCACACATAAAAAAAAAATACCTTGAGTGGGGTTCGAACCACACATAAAAAAATTACTTGAGCGGCGTTCAACCCACTCATAAAAAAATACCTTGAGTTGGTTTCAACCTCCCATACACATAAAAAAATACCTTGAGTGGGGTTCGAACCCAAATAAAAAAATACCTTGGTGGGGTGTTCGAACCCAATCATAAAAAAATACCTTGAGTGGGGAATCGAACCCACCTCATAAAAAAATACCTTCAGGAGGGGTTCGAATCCACACATAAAAAAATCCTTGAGTGGGGTTTCGAATCCAAAACCAACAAAAATATACCTTGAGTAGGGGTTTCGGAATCCAATCACATAAAAAAAATACTTGAGTGGGGTTCCGAAACCCACACATAAAAATACCCTTGAGTGGGGTTGAAACACACATAAAAAAATACCTTGAGTGGGGTTCGAACCCACACATAAAAAAATACCTTGAGTGGGGTTCGAACCCACACATAAAAAAATACCTTGAGTGGGGTTCGAACACACACATAAAAAAATACCTTGAGTGGGGTTCGAACCCACACAAAAAATACCTTGAGTGGGGTTCGAACCCACTCATAAAAAAATACCTTGAGTGGGGTTCGAATCCACACATAAAAAAATACCTTGATTGGGGTTCGAATCCACACATAAAAAATACCTTGAGTGGGGTTCGATACCCACAATAAAAAAAAATACCTTGGAGTGGGGTTCGAACCCACACATTAAAAAAAATACCTTGAGTGGGGTTCGAACCCACTCATAAAAATACCTTGAGTGAGGATCGAACCCACTCATAAAAAATACCTTGAGTGGGGTTCGAACCCACTCATAAAAAATACCTTGAGTGGGGTTCGAACCCACTCATAAAAAATACCTTGAGTGGGGTTCGAACCCACTCATAAAAAAAATACCTTGAGTGGGGTATCGAACACAACTTCATAAAAATACTTGAGTGGGGTTCGAACCCACTCATAAAAAACTACTTGAGTGATGGGTTCGAAACCCACACATAAAAAAATACCTTGAGTGGGGTTCGAACCCACACTAAAAAAATACCTTGAGTGGGGTTCGAAACCACACAAAAAAATACCTTGAGTGGGGTTCGAACCCACTCATAAAAAATACCTTGGTGGGGTCGAAACCCACACATAAAAATACCTTGAGTGGGGGTTCGAACCCACACAAAAAAAATACCTTGATTGGGCGTTCGAACACATACAAAAATACTTTGAGTGCGGGTTCGAACCCACTCATAAAAATACCTTGAGTGGGGCTCGAACCCACACATAAAAAAATACTTGTGTGGGGTTCGAAACCCAACATAAAAAATACTTGAGTGGGGTTCGAACCACACAAAAAAAAAATACCTTGAGTGGGGTTCGAACCCACTCATAAAAAAATACCTTGAGTGGGGTTCGAACCCACACATAAAAAAACACCTTGAGTGGGGTTCGAACCCATACATAAAAAAATACCTTGAGTGGGGTTCGAACCCACACATAAAAAGATACCTTGAGTGGGGTTCGAACCCACACATAAAAAATTACCATGAGGGGTTGGGGGTTTCGAACCCCCCCACACATGAAAATACTTGAGTGGGGTTCGATCCCACTCATAAAAAAATACCTTGAGTGGGGTTCGAACCCACACATAAAAAAATACCTTGAGTGGGGTTCGAACCCACACATAAAAAAATACCTTGAGTGGGGTTCGAGCCCACACATAAAAAAATTACTTGAGTGGGTTCGAACCCACTCATAAAAAAATACCTTGAGTGGGGTTCGAACCTACACATAAAAATACCTTGAGTGGGGTTCGAACCCACACATAAAAAAATACCTTGAGTGGGGTTCGAACCCACACATAAAAAAATACCTTGAGTGGGGTTCGAACCCACTCATAAAAAAATACCTTCAGTGGGGTTCGAATCCACACATAAAAAAATACCTTGAGTGGGGTTCGAATCCACACAAAAAAATACCTTGAGTGGGGTCGAATCCCACACATAAAAAATTTACTTGATGTGGGTTCGAACCCACACATAAAAAAATACCTTGAGTGGGGTTCGAACCCACTCTTAAAAAAATACCTTCAGTGGGGTTCGAATCCACACAAAAAAATACCTTGAGTGGGGTTCGAATCCACAAAAAAAATACCTTGTGTGGGTTCGAATCCACACACATAAAAAAATACCTTGAGTGGCGGGTTCGAACCACACATAAAAAAAATACTTAGTGGGGTTCGAACCCACACATAAAAAAATACCTTGAGTGGGGTTCGAACCCACACATAAAAAAATACCTTGAGTGGGGTTCGAACCCACACAAAAAATACCTTGAGTGGGGTTCGAAACCCAACATAAAAAAAATACCTTGAGTGGGGTTCGAATCCACACTTAAAAAATACCTTGGAGTGGGGTTCGAACCCACCACATTAAAAAAATACCCTGAGTGGGCGTTCGAACCCACACATAAAACAAAATTACCTTGAGTGGGGTTCGAACCCATCATAAAAATTACCTTGAGGTGGGGTTACGAATCCACACCAAAAAAAATACCTTGAGTGGGGTTTCGAATCCACACATTAAAAATTAACTTGAGTGGGGTTCGAACCCACACAAAAAAAAATACCTTGAGTGGGGTTCGACCACACATAAAAAAAAAATACTTGAGTGTGGGTTCGAACCCAACTTCATAAAGAAAAAATACCTTCACGTGGGGTTCGAATCCACACAAAAAAAATACCTTGGAGTGGGGTTCGAATCCACACAAAAAAATACTACCTTGTTGGGGTTCGAATTCACAAATAAAAAAAATACCTTGAGTGGGGTCGAACCCACACATAAAAAAATACGTTGGAGTGGGGTTCGAACCACAAATAAAAAATACCTTGCAGTGGGGTTCAAAACCACAACATAAAAAAATACCTGAGTGGGGTTAGAACCCACACAAAAAATACCTTGAGTGGGGTTCGAACCCACTCATAAAAAAATACCTTGAGTGGGGTTCGAATCCACACTTAAAAAATACCTTGAGTGGGGGTTCGAATCCACACATTAATAAATACCTTGTGTGGGGTTCGAACCCCACATAAAAAAAATACCTTGAGTGGGGTTGAACCCACACATAAAAAAATACCTTGAGTGGGGTTCGAACCCACTCATAAAAAAATACTTGAGTGGGGTTCGAATCCACACAAAAAAAATACCTGAGTGGGGTTCGAATCACACATAAAAAATACCTTGAGTGGGGTTCGATACCCACACATAAAAAATACTTGAGTGGGGTTCGAACCACACATGAAAAAAAATACCTTGATGTGGGGTCTCGAACCCATCTCATAGAAAATTCCTTGGGTGGGGTTCGAATCCACACATCGACAAAAAATATCTTGGAGTGGGGGTTCGAATTCCACACATAAAAAAATACCATTGAGTGGGGTTCGAACCCACACATAAAAAAAAAAATACCTTGAGTGGGGTTCGAACCACAAAAAAATACCTTGAGATGGGGTTCGAAACCCATATAAAAAATACCTTGGAGTTGAGTTCGAATCCACCACTTAAAAAATACCTTGAGTGGTGTTCGAATCCACGCATTAAAAAATACCTTGAGTGGGGTTTTCGGAAACACAACATAAAAAAATACCTTGAGTGGGGTTCGAACCCACACACAAAAAAATACCTGAGTGGGGTTCGAACCACTCATAAAAAAATACCTTGAGTGGGGTTCGACCCACTCATCAAAAAAAATACCTTGGAGTGGGGTTCAAACCCACTCATAAAAAATACTTGAGTGGGGTTCGAACCCAATCATAAAAAAAAATACTTGAGTGGGGTTCTAACCCACACTAACAAAATACCTGAGTGGGGTCGAACCCACTCATAATAAAAAAATACTTGAGTGGGGTTTAACCCACTCATAAAAAAATACCTTGAGTGGGGTTCGAACCCACTCATAAAAAAATACCTTGAGTGGGGTTCGAACCCACACATAAAAAAATACCTTGAGTGGGGTTCGAAAAACCCACTCATAAAAAAATACCTTGAGTGGGGATTCGAACCCACTTCATAAAAAATACCTGAGTGGGGTTCGAACAACACATAAAAAAAATACCTTGAGTGGGTTTCGAAACCCACACATAAAAAATACCTTGAGTGGGGTTCGAACCCACACATAAAAAAATACCTTGAGTGGGCTTCGAACCCATACATAAAAAAATGCCTTGAGTTGGGTTCGAACCCACACATAAAAAAATACCTTGAGTGGGGTTCGAACCCTCACATAAAAAAATACCTTGAGTGGGGTTCGAATCCACACATAAAAAAATACCTTGAGTGGGGTTCGAACCCACTCATAAAAAATACCTTGAGTGGG
Source organism: Cherax quadricarinatus (assembly GCF_026875155.1). Lineage (NCBI taxonomy): Eukaryota > Metazoa > Arthropoda > Malacostraca > Decapoda > Parastacidae > Cherax > Cherax quadricarinatus. The sequence goes on along the minus strand of NC_069491.1, from coordinate 23,532,921 downwards.
GTTCTAACCCACTCATAAAAAATACCCTGAGTGGGGTTCGAACCCACTCATTAAAAAATACCTTGAGTGGGGCTCGAACCCACACATAAAAAATACCTTGAGTGGGGTTCGAACCCACACAAAAAAATACCTTGAGTGGGGTTCGAACCCACTCTAAAAATACCTTGATTGGGTTCGAATCCACACAAAAAAAATACCTTGTGGGGGGTTCGAATCCACACACAAAAAAAAAATACCTTAGTGGGGTTCGAACCCACACAAAAAAAATACGTTGAGTGGGGTTCAAAACCCACAAAAAAAAAATACCTGAGGGGGGGTTTCGAACCCCACATAAAAAATCCTTGAGTGGGGTTCAAACCCCCACACAAAAAAAAATCCCTTGATGGGGTTCGAACCCACAAAAAAAAAATACCTTGAGTGGGGTTCGAATCCACACAAAAAATACCTTGAGTGGGGTTCGAATCCACACATTAAAAAAATACCTTGAGTGGGGTTCGAACCCACACATAAAAAAATCCCTGAGTGGGGTTTTCGAATCCACAAAAAAAAAATCCCTTGAGGGGGGTTGAACCCACACTAAAAAATACCTTGGTGGGTTCAAACCCCACACATAAAAAAATACCTTGAGGGGGGTTCAAAAGTTCGAACCACACACATAAAAAAATACCTTGAGTGGGGTTCGAACACACACATAAAAAAATACCTTGAGTGGGGTTCGAACCCACACAAAAAATACCTTGAGTGGGGTTAGAACCCACTCAAAAAAATACCTTGAGTGGGGTTCGAATCAACACATAAAAAAATACCTTGAGTGGGGTTCGAATCCACACATAAAAAAATACCTTGAGTGGGGTTCGAACCCACACATAAAAAAATACCTTGAGTGGGGTTCGAACCCACACATAAAAAAATACCTTGAGTGGGGTTCTAACCCACTCATAAAAAAATACCTTGAGTGGGGTTCGAATCCACACAAAAAAAATACCTTGAGTGGGGTTCGAATCCACACATAAAAAATACCTTGAGTGGGGTTCGAACCCACACATTAAAAAATACCTTGAGTGGGGTTCGAAAACCCACACAAAAAAAATACCTTGAGTGGGTTTTCGAACCCACACATAAAAAAATACCTTGAGTGGGGTTCGAACCCACACATAAAAAAATACCTTGAGTGGGGTTCGAACCCACACATAAAAAAATGCCTTGAGTGGGGTTCGAACCCACACATAAAAAAATACCTTGAGTGGGGTTCGAACCCACTCATAGAAAAATACCTTGAGTGGGGTTCGAATCCACACATAAAAAAATATCTTGAGTGGGGTTCGAATCCACACATAAAAAATACCTTGAGTGGGGTTCGAACCCGCACATAAAAAAATACCTTGAGTGGGGTTCGAACCCACACAAAAAAAAAATAACCTGACGTGGGGTTCGAACCCCCCCCCCCCCCCCCCACTCATAAAATACCTTGAGTGGAATTCGAATCCACCACTTAAAAAAATTAACCTTGAGTGGGGTTCGAATCCACGCATAAAAAATACCTTGAGTGGGGTTCGAACCCACACATAAAAAAATACCTTGAGTGGGGTTCGTACCCACACATAAAAATACCATGAGTGGGGTTCGAACCCAATCATTTAAAATTACCTTGGTGGGGTTCAAACCCACTCATAAAAAATACTTGAGTGGGGTTTGAAAACCCACTCATAAAAAAAAATACCTTGAGTGGGGTTCGAACCCACACAGAAAAAAATACCTGAGTGGGGTTCGACCCACTATAAATAAATACCCTTGAGTGGGTTTAGGGTTCGAACCCACTCATAAAAAAATACTTGAGGGGCGTTCGAACCCACTCATAAAAAAAAATACTTGAGTGTGGATTCGAACCCACACATAAAAAAATACCTTGAGTGGGCTTCGAACCCACTCATTAAAAAAATCCTTGAGTGGGGTTCGAACCAACTCATAAAAAAATACCTTCGCGAGTGGGGTTCGAAACCCACATAAAAAAATCCTTGAGTGGGTTCGACCCACACATAAAAAATTACCTTGGAGTGGGGTTCGAACCCCACACATAAAAAAATACCTTGAGTGGGGTTCGAACCCACACCATAAAAAATGCCTTGAGTTGGGTTCGACCACACCTAAAAAAATACCTTGAGGGGTTTCGACCCACTCTTAAAAAAATACCTTGAGTGGGGGTTCGAATCCACACCTAAAAAAATACCTTTGAGTGGGTTTCGAAACCCCCTCATAAAAAACTTACCTTCGAGTGGGGTTCGAACCCACTCAAAAAAAATGACCCCTGAGTGGGGTTCGACCCACTATAAAAAATACCTTGAGTGGGGTTCGAACCCACTCATAAAAAAATACCCTGAGTGGGGTTCGAACCCAACTCATAAAAAATACCTTGAGGTGAGGGTTCGAACCCACTCATAAAAAAAATACCCTGAGTGGGGTTCGAACCCACACATAAAAAAACCTGGGTGGGGTTCGACCCACTCATAAAAAAATACCTGAAAGTGGGGTTCGAACCACAGTCAATCAATAAAAGATTGACTGCAGTGTTGTCATACCAAAAATCACTATTTTTTATTTGTTTTCTATAGTTTTTTTTTTCAGGAAACTCATGGAAATAATAATAATAGATCCACCTGATTACATTCTTAATTAAAAATAAAAAAAAATAATTGAAATCTGACTACTATTGAATTTATCCTAATTATAACCTGTTCCCCTTCAGTTCTCTGGAGGATCAAAAACACACACACCCACGCCACACACACACTACACACACACATTACACCTCATACACACCACACACATGCAACATCATTTATATATTAACTTTTTGTCTTTTTATTGATAAATTCAGAACTTTATCATTTTCGTTGGTGGGTCGTCTGAGGGGCGTCTTCATGTCAGTTGAAGGTTTAACAGGCGTATCCATCTTTCCTTTTATCAGCCAGATGACTTTTAATCAGGATCGCAGTACACTTTTTTGGGAAATTGTCGGTCGGAAGTATCTATTATCATTTATCGAATTCAGTCAGCATTGAGTCGACCATATGATTGCTTTAACATTCTGGGAGATATTGCATTACATGTAGAACCAGCGCAGATGTTTGGCCTCCTTGGGAGACGGGAACTGACAGTTAGGTCATTGAAGGCAGTGCATCGGTAGGAGCAGGTACGCCTACCTGTTCTACTCTTGTAAGTCTTTTCATTTTCGTAACAGGTACGGTTATTCTTGTAGTATTTCGTCAACCCTCCTCTGCGGGCGGGTAAGATCACTACCACCATTATGGTAGATTAATACTCTATCATGAGAAGACGTACAGAGAGATGTCAGTGGGTTCATGAGACAGCAGTACAATACGACCGTGACATTTGGGTATTGGTGGCCGCGAAGTAGCCCGTCGCTGCTACAGACTTCACATACTTTACCGAAAGGCGAGGAGTCTCACGAACGATGGTCTGGATATTCAAAATCCCGACAATGGCTTGTGAGTCTCCATGAGAGGGTGGATTATACACCAAGGAATTCGACATCCTCACTCTTCTCTTATTGCCATCTTGCATGGTGAACTTGGGAGGGATACACTCCGAGGTACATTAGGTACTAGTGGGGTTCGACCCACAACGCTGAGTACTTATCACTCTCAGAGCGATGTGCTAACAACAGGCTAGGGGAGATAACAAGTTTTAACAAAGTAAAAAATTATTTATACACCACCAAGAATGTTTTAAACGTACATTAGTAGGAATAGTGATAAAAGCTGTTGTAATATAGTGATGAGAATTATTTGTTATAGTCGTGTTATATAGTGAGATAGTGCTGCTTATGTAGTGAAGGGGTGGCGGGTGGGGGGGTATTATTTGTGTTAATAATAAAAGGGCCCCAATTATGAGGTAAGTTGGAAATTATGGCTAAGTGACTAAATACTAGTTTGGTGTTGGTTATAATTGACCATTTATTTTTAAAGGGGTGGACCGGTTAAGCAGGCGGAAGGCCTCGGTCAGATGACCAAAAGCTCCAAAAAGGCGGGTCATCATCGGACTAAGACCCGCGTCAGGAAACATTTGTTCCTGTTTCCTGAGAACCTTACCTACCTACTAGTTTGTGATGTGTAACGCAATGTGACATGTTTTTGTTTTGGCACAGACATAGTTTCAGTATTGGAGTATCACAGCATTCATGGTAAGATTTGACATAATATTTCTGTTAATTATAATAATATCTTATTTATACTAGTAATTGTACAACGGTATACAGTCCTAGGCTGACAAAAATGAATACTACTATTAGAAAAACTCCCTTGTTATGCTCTGCATCTTAGGGCAAATTAGGATCAGTGTCCCAGGATGCGACCCACACCAGTCCCTAACAACCAGTGGTACATTTTACTGATGGTGAACATAGGACAACAGGTGGAAAACAAAACACCTCCAATGTTTCTACTCTGGCTGGGAGATCGAACCCAGACCCTCGCCGTGGGAAACGAGAGCGTAGCCACCAGAGCCACCAGAGCAAATGGTTATGTGACGTGAGTGTGTGTGAACCACCAGGTGGGTATTTGTGTGGTATTTGTGTAGTTAGCTTGACGGGGTTGCTCATTCAGGGCGATAGAATGTTTTCTGAATAGGAGTTTTGAAAGGTGATGAATGTTCTGCAGTTTTAGAATTTTCAGGTAGGGTGATGCCAGATTTTAGGGCCTTTGCATACAATGGAAAGTAAGTTACTCTGTCCGGACTTTTTTGGGTTATCCTACGCGTTTTTATCATACGCTTCAATGTATTAGATAAGATTTCCTTCAGATTATTAACCCGGAGCAGGGTAGCACACTCAGGATAAACCCAAGAAAGTCAGTGGGTCATCGAGGATGTCTGTCTTAATTTCCATTGTGGACCTCAATCTTGTACCCAGATGCCACCCAAACCAGTCACTAACACCTCCAAGATGCACCCCACCAGTCCACCTAACACCCAGGATGCCACCCACACCAGTCCACTGCACCCAGGATGCCACCCACACCAGTCACTAACACCCAGGATGCCACCCACACCAGTCCACTAACACCCAGGATGCCACCCACACCAGTCCACTAACACCCAGGATGCACTCACACCAGTCCACTAACACCCAGGATGCCACCCACAACCAAGTCCACTAACACCCAGGGATGCGACCCACACCAGTCCACTAACACCCAGAATGCGCCTCACACACAGTCCACTAACACCCAGGATGCCACCCACACCAGTCCACTAACATTAGGATGCCACCCACACAGTCCACTAACACCCAGGGATGTGGACCCACACCAGTCATAAACACCCAGGGATGCGACCCCACCCAGCCATAACCCGGAATGCCACCCACACAGTCCATAACACCCGGGATGTGTTAATAATAACATAGAAAATAAAAGGTACACCAGGAAAAAAATAATTATAGGTGGCCGGTGGCCTGGTGGCTAAAAGCTCCCGCTTACACACAAAAAGGGGGCCCGGGTTCGATATTCCCGGCGGGGTGGAAACATTTCGACACGGTTTCTTACAAATGTTGTCCCTGTTCACCTAGAAGCAAATAGGTACCTGGGTGTTAGTAGACTGGTGTGGGGGTCGCATCCTGGGGGACAAGATTAAGGACCCCAATGGAAATAAGTTAGACAGTCCTCGATTGAGCACTGACTTTCTTGGGTTATCCTGGGTGGGCTTGCCTACGGGTGTTAAAATCCGAACAAAATCTTAATCTTATTTATCTTATCTCTTCTAACAAACATAGAAATGGAACATTAAAATGTATAAAATTCGACAGGTTGTTAGGTAAGACACATATGCAACAGTTAGCGTATCTTTATTTCGAACGTTTAGGCCTACACAGTGAGGCTTCTTCAGTCGAGTTACAGAAAAGTTGATAGAAGCAGAGAATACCTTGAAGACGATTGTATCAAGTCCATCACCCTTAAAGTTTTGAGGGTGGTCAGTCTCTCAGTCTGTGAGAAGAGCATTGTTCCATAGAATGAAATAAAACAATATGGAGAATGAAGTGACAGGTTGGAGCCCTTGTTGTATGTGCCAACAGGTGAGACGAGGTCACTAGAAGACCGTCAAGAACTCAGGGATGCTGGGAGGTCAGAGTCCCTTCATATCCAGCCGTTTAACTAGTAGAGGTTGTAGAAGTTGATTGTAGGTCTGTGTACCAAGATACCTTGTTGATACCAAACTGTTGATATGTGTACTTACCTAACAACAAACATAGAAGATGATTGATCTAGAAGCTCTCTCATTTGCGATTTTAGACGTATCCCAAATATTTTCAGATTTGAATGGGTAAACAAGGGCCATATCTTCTTTAAAATAAAAAATAAATAAGTTCATCAGGCAACAGTACACATAAGTACAAATTATCATAGTATAAAATTACTGTAAACATCCCCTCTCCCCCCCCGCCCCTCCGCCCCCGCCCCTTACACCCGCCACCCGCCATTCCCCGCCCCCTCCCCCAGCCCAACCAATCCCCTCCCCCTAACCCAACGCCTGCCCCTCCACCCCCGCTCCGCACTCCTCCTCTCCCGCGCCCTTCGCCCCCCGCCCCTAAACCCCGCCACCAGCATTACCCGCCCCTCCCCCAGCCCACCAATCATCTCCGCATACCACCGCCCACCCCTCCACCCCCGCTCCTTCCACCACCTCTCCCCGCCCCTCGCCCCCGCCCCTAACAACCCCGCCACCCGCATTCCCCCCCCCCCTCCCCAGCCCACCAATCATATCTCCGCCCTACACCCGCACCTCCACCCCCCCGCTCCTACCACCACCTCTCCCCGCTCCCTCGCCACCCGCCCCTAACACCCCGCCCACCCGCATTCACCCGCCCCCTCCCCAAGCCACCATCCCTCAGCCTACCACCACCCAGCCCCTCCACCCCCGCTCCTCCACCACATCTCCCCCGCCCCTCGCCCCCCCCCCTAACACCCCCGCCACCCGCATTCCCCGCCCATCCCCCAGCCCACCAATTCCCCTCCGCCTACCACCTACGACCCTCCCACCCCCCGCTCCTCCACCACCTCTCCCCCGCCCCTCGCCCCCCGCTCTAACCACCCGCATTCCGCATTCCCCGCCCCCTCCCCCAGCCCACCAAATCCCCTCCGCCCTACCACCGCCGCCATCCACCCCCGCTCGCTCCTCAACCACCTCTCCCGCTCCCATCGTTCCCCTCGTCATTCAAACATAAGTGCACACACCACACTCAACAAGTGCAACACCACAACTCAACAGAAGTGCACCACACCACAACTCAAACAAGTACACACACCACACTCAACAAGTGCACACACCACACTCAACAAGTACACCACCCACCACACTCAACAAGTACCACACACCACATCAACAATCGTGCACACACCACACTCAAAAAGTGCACACACCACACTCAACAAGTACCACACACCACACTCAACAAGAGCACACACCACACTCAACAAGTACACACACCACACTCAACATGTACACCACACCACACTAACAGTACACACACCACACTCCAACAAGTGCACACAGCACACTCAAACAAGTACACACACCACACCAACATGTACACACACCACAATCAACAAGTGCACACACCACACTCAAACAAGTACACACACCACCACTCAACAAGTACACACAACCACACTCAAACAAGTGCACACACCACACTCAACAAGTACACAAACCACACTCAACAAGTACCACACTCACAACTCAACAAGTACACACACCACACTCAACAAGTGCACACTCCACACTCAACAAGTAACACACACACATCAACAAGTACACACACCACACTCAAAACAAGTACACACAACCACACTCACAAGTACACACACCACACTCAACAAGTGCACACACCACACTCAACAAGTGCACACACCACACTCAACTCAAAGTACACACACCACCACTCAACAAGAGTACACACCACCACAATCAACAAGTGCACACACCACACTCAACAAGTACACACACCACACTCAACAAGTACACCACACCACACTCAACAAAGTGCACTCACCACACTTCAACAAGTACACACACCACACTCAACATGTACACCACCACACTCATCAAGTGCACACCCACACTCTACAGTGCACACACCACACTCACAAGTGCACTACACCACACTCAAAAGTGCACACAACCACCACTCAACAAGTACACACACACACTCAACAAGATGCACACCACCACATCAACAAGTGCACACCCACACTCAAAACGTAAACACACCACACCAAACAAGTACAACACCACACTCAACAAGTGCACACACCACATCAACAAGTACACACACCACACTCAAACAAGTGCACAACCACACTAAAAAGTGCACACACCACACTCAACAAGTACACACACCACACTAACAAGTGCACACACAAACTCAACAAGTACACACACCATACTAAATATGTTCACACACCACACTCAACAAGTACACACACCACACTCAACAAGTACACACACCACACTCAACAAGTGCACACACCACACTCAACAAGTGCACACACCACACTCAACAAGTACACACACCACACTCAACAAGTACACACACCACACTCAACAAGTACACACACCACACTCAACAAGTGCACACACCACACTCAACAAGTGCACACACCACACTCAACAAGTGCACACACCACACTCAAACAAGTACACACACCACATCAAACAAGTGCACACACCACACCTCAACAAGTGCCATACACCACACTAACAAGTGCACACACCACACTATCACGACGGTCTAGAGTTGAGACTCTCTGACCGCGGGTTTAACCTAGCTGGTCTAGTGGCTAACACGACGGTCTAGAGTTGTGAGTCTCTCTGACCGCGGGTTTAAGCTAGCTGGTCTAGTGGCTAACACGACGGTCTGGAGATGTGAGACTCTCTGACCGCGGGTTTAAGCTAGCTGGTCTAGTGGCTAACACGACGGTCTGGAGTTCTGAGACTCTCTGACCGCGGGTTTAAGCTAGCTGGTCTAGTGGCTAACACGACGGTCTGGAGTTCTGAGAATCTCTGACCGCGGGTTTAAGCTAGCTGGTCTAGTGGCTAACACGACGGTCTGGAGTTGTGAGACTCTCTGACCGCGGGTTTAAGCTAGCTGGTCTAGTGGCCAACACGACGGTCTGGAGTTGTGAGTCTCTCTGACCGCGGGTTTAAGCTAGCTGGTCTAGTGGCTAACACGACGGTCTGGAGTTGTGAGACTCTCTGACCGCGGGTTTAACTAGCCTGGTCTAGTGGATAACACGACGGTATGGAGTTGTGCAGTCTCGCTGACCGCGGGTTTAGCTAGTGGGCTAGTGGCTAACACGACGGTTCTGGAGTTCTGAGTCTCCCTGACCGGGGTTTAAGCTAGCTGGTCTAGTGGCTAACCACGACGAGGTCTGGAGTTCTGAGGTCTCCCTGACGCGGGTTTATTAAGCTAGCTGGTCTAGTGGCTAACACGACGGTCTGGAGTTCTGAGTCTCCCTGACCGCGGGTTTAAGCTAGCTGGTCTAGTGGCTAACACGACGGTCTGGGTTTGAGTCTTGCTCTGACCGAGGGTTTAAGCTAGTGGTCTAGTGGCTAAACACGACGGTCTGGAGTTGTGAGACTCTCTGGACCGCGGGTTTAAAAACCCGGCCGGGTTATGGGTTATCAAGTTTGTTTTACATAATATTTACCATCAGAGTTTCAATACAAGTTCTTCACAAAAGTTACAAAAGCAGTTTTAACTCGCCTCTATAAATCTTATTTTCAATCACATAATTATACAATAAATATTAACACTAGTAATTAAACACACTTCCAAAAATTAAACTTGATACATATATTACTGCTAAAAATAAATTGTCTAGTGACAAAACATTATTGGAACCAACAATAATTAAACATCAAATAAAACATAGCTAAAAATACTAACGAAATCTTATCTCTTATTGAGTACCTACTGAGTACCTTCTGTGTACTGCTCTGTGCACTTACTGAGTCCCTACTGGTACCTTCTGGTACCAGTGAGCACCTACTGAGTCCCTACTGAGTACCTTCTGAGTACTGCTCCCGAGCACCTACTGAGTCCACTACTGAGTACCTTCTGAGTAACCTGGCTGAGCACCTATGAGTCCTACTCTGAGTACCTTCTGAGTACCTGTGAAGCACCTACTGAGTCCTTACTGGTGTACCTTTGCGAGTACTGTGAGAACTACTGAAAGTCCCTACTGAGTACCTCCTGAGTACCTGCTGAGCACCTATGAGTCCCTACGAGTTCCTTCTGAGTACTGTGAGCACCTACTCGGTCCCCTACTGAGTACCTTCTGAGTACCTGCTGGAGCACCTACTGAGTCCTTACTGAGTACCTTTGAGTACCTTGCTGAGCACCTATGAGTACACCCACTAATGAGTACTTCTAGTACCTGACTGGAGCACCTACTGAGTACTACTGGTACCTTCTGAGTACCTGCTGAGCCACCTACTGGTCCCTATGAAGGTACTTCTGAGAACCTGCTGAGCACCCCTACTGAGTCCCTACTGAGGTACCTTCTGAGTACCTGCTGAGCACCTAACTGAGTCCCTACTGAGTTACCTTCTGAGTACTGCTTGAAGACCTTCTGTGTCCCTACTGATTACCTTCTGAGTACCTCTGAGAACCTACTGAGTCCTACTGAGTACCTTTGAGAGTACTGTGAGCACCTACTGAGTCCCTACTGAGTACCTTCTGAGTACCTGCTGAGCACCTGCTGAGTCCCTACTGAGTACCTTCTGAGTACCTGCTGAGCACCTACTGAGTCCCCATATGAGTACCTCTGAGTAGTACCTGCTGAGCTCTACTGAGTACCTACTGAGTACCTTCTGAGTTACAAGCTGAGCACCTACTGAGTCCCTACTGGAGTACCTTCTGAAAGTACATGCTGAGACCTACTGAGTCCTTATTGAGAGTACCTTTCTGAGAACCTGCTGAGCACCTACTGAGTCCCTACCTAGTACCTTTGAGTACCTGCTGAGCAACTACTGAGTCCCTACTGAGTTACTTCTGAGTACCTGCTGAGACCTACTGAGTCCTACTGAAGTACCTGCTGAGCACCTACTGAGCAGAGCACCTATGGGTACCTGCTGAGCACCTCATTCTGAGTACCTGCTGAGCACTACTGAGTCCCTACTGAGTACCTCCTGAAGTACTGCTGAGCACATACTGAGTCCCTACTGAGTACCTTCTGAGTACCTGCTGAGGCACCTACTGAGTCCCTACTGGAGTACCTTCTGAGTACCTGCTGTGCCACTCTGAGTCCCTACTGAGTACCTTCTGAGTACCTGCTGAGCACCTACTGGAGTCCTCTACTGAGTACCTCCTGGAGTACCTGCTGAGCACCTACTGAGTCCTACTGAGTACCTTCTGAGAGTACTGCTGAGCACCTACTGAGCACATACTGAGTACCTTCCTGAGTACCTGCTGAGCACCTACTGAGTCCTACTGAGCAACCTTCTGAGTACATGCTGAGCACCTACTGAGTCCCTTACTGAGGTACCTTTCTGAGTTCTGCTGAGCACCTACTGATAGTCCCTACTGAGTATCTTCTGAGTACCTGCTGAGCACCTACTGAGTCCCTTCTGAGTACCTCCTGAGTACCTGCTGAGCACCTGAGTCCCTACTGAGTACCTTCTGAGTACCTGCTGAGAACCTACTGAGTCCCTTACTGAGTTACCCTTTCTGAGACTACTGAGTCCCTACTGAGTACCTTCTGAGTACCTGCTGAGCACCTATTGAGCAGAGCACCTACTGAGTACCTGCTGAGCACCTACTGAGCAGAGCACCTACTGAGTACCTACTGAGCACTTACTGAGTACCTTCTGGGTACCTACTGAACACCTACTGAGTGCCTACTGAGTACCTACTGAGCACTTACTGAGTAAATTCTGAGTACCTGCTGAGCACCTACTGAGTCCCTACTGAGTACCTTCTGAGTACCTACTGAGTCCCTACTGAGTACCTTCTGAGTACCTACTGGAGTACCTTCTGAGTACCTACCTGAAGAGTCCCTACGAGTCTTTGAGTACCTTACTGAGTACCTTCCTGAAGTCCTACTGAGTGCCTTTGATTCCCTACTGTGTACTTCTGAGTCCCTACTGAGTACCTTGAGTGGGGTTTCGAACCCCAACACCATAAAAAAATACCTTGAGTGGGTTTCGAACCCATCTTAAATAATACCTTGAGTGGGTTCGAACCAAGTCATAAAAAATACCTTGAGTGTCGAACCAAGTCATCAAAAAATACCTTGAGTGGGTTCAAAAACCCACTATAAAAAATACCTTGAGTGGGGTTCGAACCCATCATAAAAACCTTTGAGTGGGGTTCGAACACTATAAAAAATTACCTTGAGTGGGGTTCGAACCCACTCATAAAAAATACCTTGAGTGGCTTCAAACCCCATCATAAAAAAAATCCCTTTGAGGGGGTTCGACCCACTCATAAAAATACCTGAGTGGGGTTCGAACCCACTATAAAAATACCTTGGAGTAGGGGTTCGAACCCATCTAAAAATCCCTTGATGGGGTTTCAAACCCCACTCTAAAAATTTACCTTGAGTGGGGTTCGAACCCACTCATAAAAAATACCTTGAGTGGGGTTCGAACCCACTCATAAAAAAATACCTTGAGTGGGGTTCGAACCCACACAAAAAAATACCTTGAGTGGGGTTCGAACCCCCCACATAAAAAATTACTTTGAGTGGGGTTCGAACCCACAAAAAAATACCTTGAATGGGGTTCGAACCCACACATAAAAAAATACCTTGAGTGGGGTTCGAACCCACTCATAAAAAAAAACCTTGAGTGGGGTTCGAACCCACTCATAAAAAAAACCTTGAGTGGGGTTCGAACCCACACATAAAAAAATACCTTGAGTGGGGTTCGAACCCACAAAAAAATACCTTGAATGGGGTTCGAACCCACACATAAAAAAATACCTTGAGTGGGGTTCGAACCCACTCATAAAAAAAACCTTGAGTGGGGTTCGAACCCACTCATAAAAAAACCTTGAGTGGGGTTTGAACCCACTCATAAAAAATACCTTGAATGGGGTTCGAACCCACCATAAAAAATCCTTGGTGGGGTCGAACCCACACATAAAAAAATACCTTGAGTGGGGTTCGAACCCACACAAAAAAATTGAGTGGGGTTCGAACCCACCAAAAAAATACCTTGAGTGGGGTTCGAACCCACTCAAAAAAAATTTCCCTTTGAGTGGGGTTCGAACCACCATAAAAAAATCCTTGGGGGGGGGTTTCGAACCCCTCATAAAAAATACTTGAGGGGGGTTCAACCCCTCTAAAAAAACTTTGAGTGGGGTTCGAACATCATAAAAAAATCCTTGAGTGGGGTTCGAACCCCCCAAAAAAATCCCTTGAGGGGGGTTCGAACCCACCAAAAAAATCCCTTTGGTGGGGTTCATCCATATAAAAAAATACCTTGGGGGGGGGTTTCGAACCAAAAAAAATACCTTGTTGGGGTTAAACCAAATAAAAAAAACCTTGAGTGGGGTTCAAACCCCAACCATAAAAAAATACTTGAGTGGGGTTGAACCCACCATAAAAAAAATCCCTTGAGTGGGGTTCGCCCACCATAAAAAAACCTTTGAGGGGGTTTCGAACCCACCATAAAAAAATACCTTGAGTGGGGTTCAAACCAAAACTAAAAAATACCTTGGTGGGTTCGAACCCACCAAAAAATACCTTGATGGGGTTTCGAACCACAAAAAAAATCCCCTTGAGGGGGGTTCAAACCCACCATAAAAAAAATTGGTGGGGT
>NC_069491.1:23502931-23518582 GCF_026875155.1 Cherax quadricarinatus | reverse complement strand
GAAGTCCGAAAAGAGGAGGAGTCGAATTCCTTGGTGAAATATCACCCTCTCATGGAGACTACCAAGCCATTTTTGGGGATTTGATATCCAACCATCGTTCGTGAGACTCCTCGCACTTTCGGTAAAGTATGTGAAGTCTGTAGCAGCGACGGGCTACTTGGGCGGGCCTCCAATACCCAAAGGTCAGGGTCGTATTGTACTGCTGCTCATGAACCTCACTGCATCTCTCTGTACGTCTCTCATGATAGAGTATTAATCTACCATAATGGTGGTAGTGAACTTACCGCCCGCAGAGTGGTGAAGAAATACTACAAGAATAAACCGTACCTGTTACAGAAAATTGAAAAGACTTACAAGAGTAAGAACAGGTAGGCGGTACCTGCGCCTACCATGCACTGGCCTTCATGGACCTTAATGTCAGTTCCCGTCTCAAGGAGCCAAAGCCCTCTGGCGCTGGTTCTACATGAGAATGCAATATCTCCCAGATGTTAAAGCAATCAATATGGTCGACTCAATGCTGACTGAATTCGACAATGATATAGATACTTCCACCGACAATTTCCAAAAAAGTGTACTGCGATCCGTGATTAAAAGTCATCTGGCTATATAAGGAAGATGGATACGCCTGTTAAACGTCAACTGGACTAGAGACGCCCTCAGACCCACCACGAAAAATGATAAAGATCTGAATTATCAATAAAAAGGACATAAAGTTAAATAAATAAATGATGTGTGCATGTGTGTGTGTGTATGTGTGTGTGTATGTGTGTGTGTATGTGTGTGTGTGCGTGTGTGTGTGTTTTGAGTCCTCCAAGAACTGAAGGGGACGAGGTTATAATTAGGATAAATTCAATAGTAGTCAGATTTCAATTATTTTTTTTTTATTTTTAAGTTAAGAATGTAATCAGGAGTCCCATATTATTATTTTTATGGAGTTTCCTGAAAAAAAAACTATAGAAAACAAATAAAAATAGTGATTTTGGTATGACAACACTGCAGTATCTTTTATGAGTGACTGTGGGTTCGAACCCCACTCAAGGTTTTTTTTATGAGTGGGTTTGAACCCCACTCAAGGTATTTTTTTGTGTGGGTTCGAACCCCACTCAAGGTATTTTTTATGAGTGGGTTCGAACCCCACTCAAGGTATTTTTTATGAGTGGGTTCGAACCCCACTCAAGGTATTTTTTAGAGTGGGTTCGAACCCCACTCAAGGTATTTTTTTATGAGTGGGTTCGAACCCCACTCAAGGTATTTTTTTATGAGTGGGTTCGAACCCCACTCAAGGTATTTTTTTATGTGTGGATTCGAACCCCACTCAAGGTATTTTTTTATGAGTGGGTTCGAACCCCACTCAAGGTATTTTTTTATGTGTGGGTTCGAACCAAACTCAAGGCATTTTTTTATGTGTGGGTTCGAACCCCACTCAAGGTATTTTTTTATGTTGGGTTCGAACCCCACCAAGGTATTTTTTATGTGTGGGTTTTGAACCCCACTCAAGGTATTTTTTTAGTGTGGGTTCGAACCCCACTCAAAGGGATTTTTTTATAGTGGGTTCGAACCCCACTCAAGGTATTTTTATGAGTGGGTTCGAAGCCCACTCAAGGTATTTTTTTATGTGTGGGTTCGAACCTCACTCAAGGTATTTTTTTATGAGTGGGTTCGAACCCCACTCAAGGTATTTTTTATGAGTGGGTTCGAACCCCACTCAAGGTATTTTTTATGAGTGGGTTCGAACCCCACTCAAGGTATTTTTTTATGTGTGGGTTCGAACCCCACTCAAGGTATTTTTTATGATGGGTTTTAAACCCCACTCAAGGTATTTTTTATGAGTGGGTTTGAACCCCACTCAAGGTATTTTTTTATGAGTGGGTTCGAACCCCACTCAAGGTATTTTTTATGTGTGGGTTCGAACCCCACTCAAGGTATTTTTTTTGTGTGGGTTCGAAACCCCACTCAAGGTATTTTTTATGCGTGGATTCGAACCCCACTCAAGGTATTTTTTAAGTGTGGATTCGAACTCCACTCAAGGTATTTTTTATGAGTGGGTTCGAACCCCACTCAAGGTATTTTTTTGTGTGGGTTCGAACCCCACTCAAGGTATTTTTTTTATGGGGCGGGTTCGAACCCCACTCAAGGTATTTTTTATGTGTGGATTCGAACCCCACTCAAGATATTTTTTTATGTGTGGATTCGAACCCCACTCAAGGTATTTTTCTATGAGTGGGTTCGAACCCCACTCAAGGTATTTTTTTATGTGTGGGTTCGAACCCCACTCAAGGTATTTTTTTAGTGTGGGTTCCGAACCCCACCAAGGTTATTTTTTTATGTGTGGATTCGAACCTACTCAAGGTATATTTTTTGTGTGGATTCAAGCCCCCACTCATGGTATTTTTTTATGAGTGGGATTCGAACCCCACCCCTCAAGTATTTTTTTATGTGTGGGTTGCGAACCCCACTCAAGTATTTTTTTTATGTGTGGGTTCGAACCCCACTCAAGGTATTTTTTATGTTGAATCGAACCCCACTCAAGGTATTTATTTTTATGTGTGATCGTGAACCCCACTCAAGTGTATTTTTTTATGATGGGTTCGAACCCCACTCAAGGTATTTTTGTGTGGTACGAACCCCCACTACAGGTATTTTTTTAGTGTGTTGGGTTCGAACCCCTCTCAAGAATTTTTTGTGTGTGGTTTTACGAACCCCACTCAAATAATTTTTTAATGTGTGGGTTCGAACCCCATCTCAAGTATATTTTTATGGTGGTTTCGAACCCCACTCAACGTAGTTTTTTATGTGTGGGTTCGAACCCCACTCAAGGTATTTTTTTAATGTGTGGGTGGGATTCGAACCCCACACAAGTAGTTTTTGTGAGGATACGAACGCCCACTCAAGTATTTTTTATGAGTTGGTTCGAACCCCACTCAAGGTATTTTTTTGTGAGGGTTCGAACCCCACTCAAGGTTTATTTTATGTGTGGGTTCGAGCCCCCAATCAAGGTATTTTTTATGATGGGTTCGAACCCCACCAGGTATTTTTATGAGTGGGTTTAGACCCCACTCAATATTTTTTATGAGTGGTTCGAACCCCACACAATGTATTTTTTTATTATGGATTCGAACCCACCAAGTATTTTTTTAAGAGTGGGTTCGAACCACCCACTCAAGGTATTTTTTATTGTGGGTTTCGAACCCACTCAAGGCATTTTATTTGTTGGGTTCGAAAGCCCAATCAATGTATTTTTTTGTATTTGGGGATTTCGAACCGCCACTCAAGGTATTTTTTTATGTGAGGGATCGAACCCCCACTCAAGGTATTTTTTTATGTGTGGTCAACGCCCAACTCAAGGTATTTTTTTATGAGTGGGTTCAACCCCACTCAAGGTCTTTTTTTATGATGGGTCGCACCCCACTCCAGGTATTTTTTATGTTGTGGGTCGAACCCCACTTCAAGTATTTTTTTTAAGAGTGGGTTCGAACGCCACTCAAGGTATTTGTTTATAGTGTGTTCCGACACCACTCAAGGTATTTTTTTTAATGAGTGGGTTTCGAACACCCACCCAGTTATTTTTTTTATGTGTGGGTTTGGTCGAACCCCACTTCAAGTATTTTTTTAATGATGGTTCGAACCCCCACTCAAGGTATTTTTAATGAGTGGGGTTTCGAACCCCTCAAGGTATTTTTTTGATGAGTGGGTTCGAAACCCATTCTCAAGGTATTTTTTTTAAGAGTGGGTTCGAACCCCACTCAAGTATTTTTTGTGTGTTGGTTCGAACCCCACTCAAGGTATTTTTTAAGTGTGGGTTCGAACCCCACCAAGGTATTTTTTATGCTGATTCGAACCCCACTTCAAGGTATTTTTTAAGTGTGGATTCGAACTCAACTCAAGGTATTTTTTATAGTGGGTTCGAACCCCACTCAAGGTATTTTTTTGTAGTGTTCGAACTCCCACTCCAGGTATTTTTTTATGTGTGGTTCGAATCCCCACTCTAGTATTTTTTTATGTGTGGATTCGAACCCCACTCAAGGATATTTTTTTATGTGTGGATTCGAACCCCACTCAAAGGAATTTTCCTATGAGTGGGTCGAACCACCACCACAATGTATTTTTTTATTGTGGGATCGAACCCCACTCAAGGTATTTTTTATTTGATGATTTCGACCCCACTCAAGGTATTTTTTATTTGGAGTCGAACCTCCCATCAGGGTAATTTTTTTTGTGTGGAATAGAACCCCACTACAAGGTATTTTTTTATGAGTGGGTTCGAACCCCACTCAAGGTATATTTATGTTTGGGTTCGAACCCATCAAGGTAATTTTTTATGTGGGGTTCGAACCCCACTCAAAGGTAATTTTTTAAGTGTGGATTCGAACACCCACTCAAGGTATTTTTATGTGTGGATTCAAACTCCCACTCAAGGTATTTTTTTATGAGGGTTCGAACCCCACTTCAAGGTAATTTTTGTGTGTACGAACCCCCACTCAAGGTATTTTTTTATGTGTGGGTTCGAACCCCACGCAAGGTATTTTTTTATGTGTGGGTTCGAACCCCACTCAAGGTATTTTTAATGTGTGGTTCGAACCCCACTCAAGTATTTTTTTATTTGTGGGTTCTGAACCCCACTCAACGTATTTTTTTATGTGTGGGTTCGAACTCCCACTCAAGTATTTTTTATGTGTGTCGTTCGAACCTACCCCACACAAGTATTTTTTTTGTGTGGAATTCGAACTCCACTCAAGGTATTTTTTTGTGGGATTCGAACTCCCACACAAGGTATTTTTTTGTGTGGGTTCGAAAACCCACTCAGGTATTTTTTATTATTGTGGGTCGAAACCGGCCACTCAAGGTATTTTTTTATGTGTGGGTTCGAACCCACTCAAGGTATTTATTTATGTGTGGATTCGAACCCTACACAAGGTATTTTTTTGTGTGGATTCGAACCCCACTCAAGTATTTTTTTATGATGGTTCGAACCCCACTCAAGGTATTTTTTTATGTGTGTGTTCGAACCCACTCAAGTATTTTTTTTATGTGTGGTTCTAACCCCACTCAAGTAATTTTTTATGTGTGGATTCCCGAACCCCCACTCAAGGGATTTTTTTATGTTTGGATTCGAACCCCACTCAAGTATATATTATGAGGGGGTTCGAACCCCACTCAAGTGATTTTTTGTGTGGGTTCGAACCCACTCAAGTATTTTTTATGTGTGTTCGAACCCCACTCAAGTATTTTTTTTATTGGGTTCCGAACCCCACTCAAGGTATTTTATAATGTTGGGTTCGAACCCCACATCAAGGTATTTTTTTTATGTGTTGGGGTCCAGAACCCCACTCAACATATTTTTTATGTGTGGGTCGAACGCCCACTCAATGGTATTTTTTTATGTGTGTGGATTCGAACCCCACACAAGGTATTTTTTGTGTGGATTCGAACCCCACACAAGTATTTTTTTTTTATTGTGGGTTCGAACCCCATTCTCAAGGTATTTTTTTTGTGTGGGTTCGAACCCCACTCAAGGTATTTTTTATTGTGGGTTCGAGCCCGCACCAAGGAATTTTTTTATGAATGGGTCGAACCCCACACAGGGTATTTTTTATGAGAGGGTTAGAAACCCCACTCAAGTATTTTGTTTTATGTTGGGTTTCAACCCCACCAAAGGTGCTTTTTTTTATGTGTGGATTCGAACCCCACTCAAGGTATTTTTTTAAGAGTGGGTTCGAAACCCCACCAATGGTATTTTTTTATGTGTGGTCGAACCCAACTCAGGCATTTTTTGTTATGTGTGGGTTTCGAAGCCCTCTCAAGGTAATTTTTTATGTGTGGGTTCCGAACCCCACTCCAAGGTATTTTTTTTTATGTGTGGTTCGAACCCCACTCAGGTATTTTTTATGAGTGGGTTCGAACCCCACTCAAGGTATTTTTTTATGAGTGGGTTCGAACCCCACTCAAGTTATTTTTTATGAGTGGGTTTCGAACCCCACTCAAGGTATTTTATGAGGGTTTCGAACCCCACTCAAGGTATTTTTATGAGTGGTTCGAACCCCACTCAAGGTAATTTTGATGATGGGTTCGAACCCCACACAAGGGTATTTTTTTATGATGGTTCGAACCCTCCCCCAAGGTATTTTTATATGTGTGGTTCGAACCCCACTCAAGGTATGTTTTTTATGAGTGGGACGAACCCCACTTCAAGGGTAATTTTTTTAGAAGTGGTTTGAACCCCCACTCCAAGGTAATTTTTTTTGATGAGTTGGTTCGAACCCCACTCAAGTATTTTTATATGAGTGGGTTCGAACCCCACTCAAGGTATTTTTGTGTGTGTGGTTCGAACCCTCAGCAGGTAATTTTTTTAAATGTGTGGGTTTCGATCCCCACTCAAGTATTTTTTATGGCGTGGATTCGAACCCCCACACAAGTATTTTTTTAAGTGTGGATTTCGAACTCAACTCAAGGTAGTATTTTTTATATGAGTGGGTCGAACCCACCACTCAAGGTAATTTTTTTTTGTGTGGGTCGAACCACCACCCAGTATTTTATTTATGTGAGGGTTCGAACCCCACTCAAGGTAATTTTTTATGTGTGAATTCGAACCCCACTCAAGATATTTTTTTAAGGTGTGGATTCAACCCCACACAAGGAAATTTTCTATGAGTGGGTTCGAACCCCACTCAAGGTATATTTTTTATGTGTGGGTTCGAACCCCACTCAAGGTATTTTTTATGTGGTGGGTTTCGAACCCCACTCAAGGTATTTTTTAAGTGTATTCGAACCCACACACAAGGTAATTTTTTCGTGGTTATTCGAACCCCACTCAAGGTATTTATTTTATGAGTGGGTCGTACCCCACTCAAGGTAATTTTTTATGTGTGGGTTCGAACCCACTCAAGGTATTTTTTTATGTGCGTGGTTCGAACCCCACTCAAGTAATTTTTATATGTGTTTATTCCCGAACCCCACTCAAGGTATTTTTTTATTGTGAGGATTCGAACCCCACCCAAGGTATTTTTTTAATGAGTGGGTTTCAACCCCACCTCAAGGTTATGTATTTGTGTGGGTTCGTAAACCCACTCAGAGGTATTTTTTATGTGGTGGTTCGAACCCCACTCAATGTATTTTTTTTATGGTGTGGGTTCGAACCCCAATCAAGGAATTTTTAAATGTGTGTGGTTCGAACCCCCACTCAAGGTCTTTTTTTATGTGTGGTTCGAACCCCACTCAACGTATATTTTTTATGTGTGTGGTTCGAACCCCACTCAATGTATTTTTTTTAAGTGGTGGATTCTAACCACCCCACACACGTAAATTTTTGTGTGGATTCGAACCCCAACTCAAGAATTTTTTTTGAGTTGATTCGAACCCCACTGAAGGTATTTTTTTATGAGTGGGTTCAACCCCACTCACGGATATTTTTTGATGTGTGGTTTCGAACCCCACTCAGGAATTTTTTTATGTGAGGATCGAACCCCACTCAAGGTATTTTTTTTGTTGGATTCGCACCCCCTCCAAGTTATTTTTTTATGTTTGGGATTCGCAACCCCACTGAAGGTATTTTTTTATGAGTGGGTTCGAACCCCACTCAAGGTATTTTTTTATGTGTGGGTTCGAACCCCACTCAAGATAATTTGTTTAATGTGAGGATTCGAACCCCACTCAAGGTATTTTTTATGTTATGTTCCGAACCCTCACTCAAGTATTTTTTAATGAGTGGGTTTCGAACGCCACGTCAAGTAATTTTTTTTTTATATGTGTGGGCTCGAACCCCCACTCAGTATTTTTTTTAGTGTTGGGTTTTTCGAAACCCCACGCAAGGTATTTTTTTATGTTGGGTTCGAACCCCACTCAAGGTATTTTTTATTATGAGTGGGATCGAACCCCACTCCGAGTATTTTTTTTATGTGTGGGTTCGAACCCCACTCAAGGTATTTTTTATGTGTGGGTTCGAACCCCACTCAAGGTATCTTTTTATGTGTGGGTTCGAACCCCACTCAAGGTATTTTTTTATGTGTGGGTTCGAACCCCACTCAAGGTGTTTTTTTATGTGTGGGTTCGAACCCCACTCAAGGTATTTTTTTATGAGTGGGTTCGAACCCCACTCAAGGTATTTTTTTGTGTGGGTTCGAACCCCACTCAAGGTATTTTTTATGTGTGGGTTCGAACCCCACACAAGGTATTTTTTTATGTGTGGGGTTCTGAGCCCCACCTCAAGTATTTTTTATGAGTGGGTTTCGAACCCACTCAAGGTATTTTTGTGTGTGTTCGAACCCCACTCAAGTATTTTTTTGTTGGGTTAGAACCCCACTCAATATTTTTTTTAAGTGGGTTCGAACCCACCCACTCAAGGTATTTTTTATGAGTGGGTTCGAACCCCACTCAAGGTATTTTTTGTGTGGGTTCGAACCCCACTCAAGGTATTTTTTATGTGTGGGTTCGAACCCCACTCAAGATATTTTTTTATGTGTGGGTTCGAACCCCACTCAAGGTATTTTTTGTTATGATGGGTTCTAACCCCACCTCAATTATTTTTTTATAGAGTGGTTCGAACCCCACTCAAGGTATTTTTTATAAGTGGGTTCGAACCCCACTCAAGGTATTTTTTATGAGTGGGTTCGAACCCCACTCAAGGTATTTTTTTATGAGTGGGTTCGAACCCCACTCAAGGTATTTTTTATGAGTGGGTTCGAACCCCACTCAAGGTATTTTTTTTAATGAGTGGGTTTCAACCCCACTCACGGTTTTTTTTTAATGTGTGGCTCGACCCCACTCAAGGTATATTTATGTTGTGGATTCGAACCCCCACTCAAGGAATTTTTTTGTGTGGATTCGAACCACCCACCCAAGGTATTTTTTATGAGTGTGTTCGAACCCCACTCATAGAGGTATTTTTGTGTGGTTCGAACACCCACTCAAGTATTTTTTTATGTGTGAGTTCGAACATCCACTCAAGGGAATTTTTTTTATGTGGGGTTTCGAACCCCACTCAAGTGAAATTTTATTGTGTGGGTTCGAACCCCCCACACAAGAGGTATTTTTTTTATGTGAGTGGTTCCGAAAACCCCACACAAGGTATTTTTTTATGTGTGGGTCGAAAAAACCCCACTCAAGGTATTTTTGATGTGTGGATCGATACCCACGCAAGGTATATTTTTTGTGTGGATTCGGAACCCCACTCAAGTATTTTTTTATGTGTGGATTCGAACCCCACTGAAGTAATTTTTTTATGATGGGGCTCGATCCCCACTCAAGGTATTTTTTTTATGTTTGGGTTCGAACCCCACTAAGGTATTTTTGTATGTGTGGGTTCGAACCCCACCTCAAGGTATTTTTTTATGTTAGGTTCGAACCCCACTCAAAGTATTTTTTTATGATGGGTTTCAAACCCCGCCCGCTCAAGTAATTTTTTTTTTATGTGTGGGTATCGAACACCACTCAAGGTATTTTTTTATGTGTGGTTCGAAACCCCCCACTCCAAGGTATTATTTTTTATGTGTGTTCGAACCCCACTCAAGGTATATTTTATGATGGGTTTCGAACCCCACTCAAGGAATTTTTTCATGTAGGGTTCGAACCCCACTCAGGTATTTTTTATGTGTGGGTTCGAACCCACACAAGGTACTTTTTATTTTGGGTTCGAACCCACTCAAGGTATTTTTTATGTGTGGGTTTCGAACCCCACCAAGGTGTTTTTTTATATGTTGGGATCGAACCACACCAAGGTATTTTTTTTTATGAGTGTTCGAAACCCAATCTCAAGGTATTTTTTTGTGTGGGTTCGAACCCCACTCAAGGTAATTTTTAAGTGTGGGTTAGAACCCCACACAAGTATTTTTATTGTGGGTTCCGAGCCCCACTCAAGTGAATTTTTTTATGATTGGGTTTCGAACCCCACTCATGTAGTTTTTTGTGTTTGTTCGAACCCACTCACGGTATTTTTTTATGAGTTGGGTTCGAACCCCACTCAAGGTATTTTTTTTATGAGTGGGTTTCGAACCCCACTCAAGTATTTTTTATGAAGTGGGTTCGAACCGCCACTCAAGGTAATTATTTTATGAGTTGGTTCGAACCCTACACTCAAGTTAATTTTATGAGTGGGTTCGAACCCCACTTCAGGTATTTTTTTATGAGTGGGTTCGAACCCCACTCAGTTATTTTTTCATGTGGTGGGTTCGAACCCCACACAAGTATTTTTTATGTGTGGGTTCGAACCCACTCCAGGTATCTTTAGTGTGGGTTCGAACCCCAATCAAGGTAATTTTTTTTATGTGTGGTTCGAACCCCACTCAAGGTGTTTATTTATGTATGGATTAATGTATGTTGGTGGTTATATGGGGGGTTCGAACCACACTCAAGTATTTTTTATGAGATGTTATCGAACCCTACTCAATGTATTAATTTGTGTTGGGTTCGAACCCCACTCAAGGTATTTTTTTATGTGTGGGTTTCGAACCCCCCAAAGGTATATTTTTATGTGTGGGTTTCGAGCCCCACTCAAGGTATATTTTTAAAGAAGTGGTTCGAACCCCACTCTAGGGTAGTTTTTGTTTGTGTTCGAACCCCACACAGGTATTATTTTTATGAGTGGGTTTCAACCCCACTCAAGGTATTTTTTTTATGAGTGGGTTCCCCCCCCCCCCCCCCCCCCCCCCCCCCCCCCCCGAAACCCACTCAAGGTATTTTTTTATGAGTGGGTTCGAACCCCACTCAAGGTCAATTTTTAGAGTGGGTTCGAACCCCACTCAAGGTATTTTTTATGAGTGGGTTCCGTACCCCACTCAAGGTATTTTTTATAGTGGGTTCGAACCTCACTCAAGGTATTTTTTATGATGGGTTCGTAACCCCACTCAAGTTATTTTTTAAGAGTGGGATCGAACCCCAATCAAGTTATTTTTATGAGTGGGTTCGAACCCCACACAAGGTATTTTAAAGAGTGGGTTCGAACCCAACTCAAGGAATTTTTTAATTAGTGGGTTCGAACCCCACTCAATGGTATTTTTTTATTACTTGGTTCGAACCCCACACAAGGAATTTTTTTATGAGTGGGTTTCGAACTCCCTCTGAAGAAATTTTTTATGAGTGGTTCGAACCCCACTCAAGGTTATTTTTTTATGAGTTGGGTTCCGAACCCCACTCAAGGTATATTTTTCAGTAGTGGGGTTTCGAACCCCATCAAGGTATTTTTTTTATGAGTGGGTTTCGAACCCCACACAAGGTATTTTTTATGAGTGGGTTCTGACCCCACTCAAGGTATTTTATTATGATGGGTTCGAACCCCACACGAAGGTATTTTTTATGAGTGGTTGTGAAACCTCACTCAAGGTATTTTATATGATGGGTTCGAACCCACTCAAGGTATTTTTTTATGAGTGGGTTATCGAAACCCACTCAAGGTATTTTTTATGAGTGGGTTCGAACCCCACTCAAGGTATTTTTTATGAGTGGGTTTCAACCCCTCTCAAGGTATTATTTAAGAGTGATTTCGAACCCCACACAAGGTATTTTTTATGAGTGGGTTCGAACCCACTTAGGTCTTTTTTATGACTGTTTCGAACCCCCTCTCAACGTAATTTTTTATGAGTTGGGTTTCGAACCCCTCTGAAGGTATTTTATATGAGTGGGTACGAACCCCACACCCAGGTATTTTTTAATGAGTGGGTTTCGAAACCCCACTCAAGGTATTTTTTATTGAATTGGTTCGAACCCCACCAAGGTATTTTTTTAAGACTTGGGTTCGAACCCCACTCAAGGTATTTTTTATGAGTGGGTCCGAACCCCACTCAAGGTATTTTTTATGAGTGGGTTCGAACCCCACTCAGGTATTTTTATGAGTGGGTTCGAACCCCACCCACTCAAGGTATTTTTTTAAGAGTGGGTTGCTTAACCCCACTCAAGGTATTTTTTTATGAGTGGGTTTCGAACCCCTTCACAGGTATTTTTTATGAGTGGGTTCGAACCCCACTCAAGGTATTTTTTATAGTGGTTCGAACCCCACTCAAGTATTTTTTTATGACCGATGGTTCGAACCCCACTCAGGGTCTTTTTTTATGACTTGGTTTCGGAACCCCACTCAAGGTATTTTTTTTATGAGTAGGTTCGAACCCCACTCAAGGTTTTTTTTATATTGGATCGACCCCACTCAAGTGTAATTTTTATAAGTGGGTACGAACCCCACTCAAGGTATTTCTAAGCGTGGGTCGAACTCGCCACTCCAAGGTATTTTATTTCATGACTATGGTTCGAACTCCCACTCAAAGTACTTTTTAATGCCTTGTTCGAAACCCCACTCAAGTATTTTTTTATAACTTGGTTCGAACCCCACTCAAGAGGTATTTTTATTATGAGTGGGTTCGAACCACCCACTCAAGGTATTTTTTTATGAGTGGGTTCGAACCCCACCAACATATTTTTAATGAGTGGGATCGAACCCCACTCAAAGGAAATTTTTTTTGTGTGTGTTCGAAACCCCACTCAAGTATTTTTTTTGTGTGGGTTCGAACCCAACACAAGTATTTTTTTATGTGTGGTTCGATCCCCACTCAAGGGTATTTTTTTTGAGTGGGTTCGAACCCCATTCAAGGTATTTTTTTATGAGTGGGTTCAAAACCCACTCAAGGTTTTTTTTAAGATAGGGAGTGGGTTTCGAACCCCACTCAAGGTTTTTTTTATGAGTGGGTTTCGAAACCACACTAGTAATTTTTTTTGTGTGGGATTTCGAACCCCATTTCAAGGTATTTTTAACTTAGTTGGGTTTCGAAACCCCACTCAAGGGTAATTTTTATATGAGTGGGTTCGCATCCCACTCAAATTTTTTTTTTGGTGGGTTCGAAACCCCACGCAAGGTTTTTTTATGAGGAGGTTCGAACCCCACACAAGGTGATTTTATTGTGGTTCCGAAACCCAACTCAAGTAATTTTTTTTATGTTTGGGTCGAACCCCACTCAAGGTATATATTGTGTGGGGTCGAACCCCCACTCAAGGTATTATTTTATTAGTGGGTATCGAACCCCACTCAAGTTATTTTTTATGATGGGTTCGTACCCCACTCACGGTATTTATTATACTGGAGTTCGAACCCCACTCAAGGTAATTTTAGAATGGGTACGAACCCTACTCAAGGTATTTTTATGAGTGGGTTCCGAACCCCAATCAGGATTTTTTTTTGAGGGGGTTCAAACCCCACTCAAGGTTTTTTTATGAGTGGGTTCGAACCCCACTCATGGATTTTTTTTATGAGTGGTTTCCGACCCCACTCAATGCATTTTTTTATGTGTGGGTTTCGAACCCATTCAAGGTATTTTTTATGAGTGGGATCGAACCCCACTCAAGGTATTTTTTATGAGTGGGTTCGAATCCCACTCAATTTTTTTTTATGAGTGGGTGGTTCGAACCCCACTCAGGTTTTTTTTATGAGTGGGTTCGAACCCATTCAAGGTTTTTTTTGTGGGTTCGACCCCACACAAGTATTTATTTATGTGTGGGAACGAACCCCACTCAAGGTATTTTTTTGTGTGGTGTTCGAACCCCACTCAAGGAATTTTTTATGAGTGGGTTCGAACCCCACTCAAGGTATTTTTTATGAGTGGGTTCGAACCCCACTCAAGGTATTTTTTATGAGTGGGTTCGAACCCAACTCAAGGTAAATATTATGAGTTGGTTCCGGAACCCCACTTAAAATGTATTTTTTTATGACTTGGTTCAAACCCCTCTCAAAGTATTTTTTTATGAGTGGTTCGAACCCCTCTGAAGTATTTTTTATGAGTGGTTCGAACTCCCATCTCAAGGTATTTTTTATGAGTGGTTTCGAACCCACTCAAGGTATTTTTTAATAATTGGTTCGAACCCCACTCAAGGTATTTTTTTTTGACTTTTGGTTCCGAACTCCACTCAAGGTATTTTTTAAGAAGTGGTTCGAACCCCACTCAATATTTTTTTGACTGGATTCGAACCGCACTCAAGGTATTTTTAATGAGTGGGTTCGAACCCCACTCAAGGTATTTTTTATGAGTGGGTTCGAACCCCACTCAAGGTATTTTTTATGAGTGGGTTCGAACCCCCTCTCAAGGTATTTTATAATGAGTGGGTTTCAACCCCACTCAAGGGATTTTTTTTATGAGTGTGCTCGAACCCACTCAAGGTATTTTTTTATGACTTGGTTCGAACCCCACTCAAGGTATTTTTTTATGACTTGGTTCGAACCCCACTCAAGGTATTTTTTATGAGTAGGTTCGAACCCCACTCAAGGTATTTTTTATGAGTGGGTTCGAACCCCACTCAAGTATTTTTATGAGTGGGTTCGAACCCCACTCAAGGTATTTTTTATGAGTGGGTTCGAACCCCACTCAAGGTATTTTTTATGAGTGGGTTCGAACCCCACTCAAGGTATTTTTTATGAGTGGGTTCGAACCCCACTCAAGGTATTTTTATGAGTGGGTTCGAACCCCACTCAAGGTATTTTTTATGAGTGGGTTCGAACCCCACTCAAGGTTTTTTTATGAGTGGGTTCGAACCCCACTCAAGGTATTTTTATGAGTGGGTTCGAACCCCACTCAAGGTATTTTTTATGAGTGGGTTCGAACCCCACTCAAGGTATTTTTTTATGACTTGGTTCGAACCCCACTCAAGGTTTTTTTTATGACTGGGTTCGAACCCCACTCAAGGTATTTTTTTATGACTTGGTTCGAACCCCACTCAAGGTATTTTTTTATGACTTGGTTCGAACCCCACTCAAGGTATTTTTTATGAGTGGGTTCGAACCCCACTCAAGGTTTTTTTATGAGTGGGTTCGAACCCACTCAAGGTATTTTTTATGAGTGGGTTCGAACCCCACTCAAGGTATTTTTTTAATAGTGGGTTCGAACCCCACTCAAGGTATTTTTTATGAGTGGGTTCGAACCCACTCAAGTATTTTTTTATAGATGGGTTCGAACCCCACTCAAGGGATTTTTTATGAGTGGGTTCGAACCCCACTCAAGGTTTTTTTATGATGGGTTCGAACCCCACTCAAGGTATTTTTTTAAAAGTGGGGTTCGAACCCCACTCAAGGAATTTTTTGAGTGGGTTCGAACCCCACTCAAGGTATTTTTTAGAGTGGGTTTGAACCCCACTCAAGGTATTTTTATGAGTGGGTTCGAACCCCACTCAAGGTTTTTTTTTTATGACTTTGGTTCGAACCCCACTCAAGGTATTTTTTATGAATTGGTTTCGAACCCCACTCAAGGTATTTTTTAAATTGGTTCGAACCCCACTCAAGGGAATTTTTTTATGATTGGTTCGACCCCACCAAGGTATTTTTTTTGATTTGGGTTCGAACCCCACTCAGGGATTTTTTATGACTGGTTCGAACCCCACTCAAGGATTTTTTCTTGGGGTTTGAAACCCCCTCAAGGTTTTTTTAAAGATTGGGGGGCAAAACCCACCAAGGGATTTTTTATGATTTGGTTTTAACCCCCCAAGGTAATTTTTTTATGACTTGGTTCGAACCCCACCAAAAATATTTTTTTTTTGACTTGGTTCGAACCCCACTCAAGTATTTTTTTATATTGGGGTTTGAACCCCACTCAAGGAAATTTTTTTATTGGGGTTCGAACCCCACTCAAAATTTTTTTATGATTTTTCGAACCCCACTCAAAGGGATTTTTATGACTTTTCGAACCCACTGGA